>OX387602.1:15240597-15638214 GCA_947568835.1 Protonemura montana
TACGCGGCGAAGTTTCCTTGTGAGAAAATGTATTATCATGGACAGAACATGCACGAACAGTATAAAAGCGAGCAGAAAGAACAAAACGCGGGACCGCTTTTGTGATCCAACTTTTCTAGACAGAACGTCTCTTTTTGAATTCGTTATCGGAATCAAAAGAATAAATCGATTATACTATGACTGACTATAGCAATGAAAACGTGAACAGAATTCCTCACACTAATCAAAAAATAATGGCGCCGACAAATACAACAAATCTCTGGCGAAAAAAAACCAATTTAAAACTGAGGGAATAAATTTCCAAGCATCTTTATTTTATCATCGTTAGATGCACCAACGGATTAAACTGGGCTTCGTCCTGTTCTTTCGCTAGCAATCCGTCAGGAGCAACTAATGCGCCCCACATTAAACGGCGTGCCCTGGCAGCCTCCTTGCTAACATCTTGGAGATTGCATTGTAGGTCCTAGCTCGCCTCACCTCTCCCAGCGAAATAACATTTTATAAATGTGGCCTGAGCCAAGCTGAGCAGAGCAAATTACAAGAAACAGTACAAACGGGTTCTAGTTTGTCAACGTTGGTTAGCTGAGGTTTAGTCTGATCTGCAGCAACCAGCAAGCAAGCAGAGGCTGAGTGCAGCTAGCCTGGCTGGACAGGTTAGCAAGCCGAGTGGAATGTTGCTTGCTGCTCGGTGTTCGCTTCAGGTTCACCGTTTCCACAATTAGCCCGAGGAAGTTTCAAGTCTGAAATGAGTCGCTAGCTCCATGAATATTATATCATGTCCGATGCTTGGTTGATTGCAGAGCATGGTGGTGCGAGGAGCCAGTGGCGCGTGCGCGGGCTGCCGTCGTCGCCGAACGATGATCGACGTGCTCCTGGTGTTCGGCGTCGTCGTCGCAGTGGCGCCCGCTGTAGTCGTCGCCAGCGCCGAGCAGAGATTCGCGCGACAACCGGAAGACCAGACGACCATCGTCGGCAACAGGGTCACGTTACCATGTCGCGTCATCAACAAGACGGGTGTCTTGCAGTGGACGAAAGATGACTTCGGTCTGGGAACGTATAGAAACTTATCTGGTTTCGAGCGCTACTCAATGATTGGCAGTGATGAAGAAGGTTAGTTAAATCACTTTTATCTCAATCAATAAAGCTGAGAAGAGAACATTAATTTGATCTGTCCATCTGGCTGTCTTCGATTTCTTGTCCCCTAGCTGCGCTATATAGCCAGTCGAGTCCAATCCTCTCATGTCCCCCACTTCTTTATATCCGCGCCTCTTCCCTTTCCTTTCACCCGTCATTCTCCCAGGGAACTTGCTAAGAAGAAAAGAAAATCTGCTCGAAAGATAAAAATCTACGATTCGATGCTTTATATACCTTGAAATGGCAATGTTTCCCAGTTTGGCTCTCCATTAAACCTGTATGCCGCTCGCTGCCGCTGGAGAGCTCAGCCTATCGACGGCATAAAAACTAACGCAAGTACTGCTGGTTCGAGCCCCGGCGATGCCGACCGATTCCCATTACAGCAAATTGATATTTCATGTTCAAAATGTCAAGCCCAGTTTCTAGAAACAAATTTCATCATTTATTAGCAAAATAGCAAATAAAAGCAACACCGTTTAACCCGTTGGTATTGATGGAAATAATGGCCTCTTCCTGGCCAGCCGTGTTCACTATAAATCGGTGGCTGAGCGATGGAGCTCGCGCCACCGGGAGGGCCTGGGGAGGGGGTGAAATATGTTCGCCGGTCAGTTAGCGCTGTTCCCGTCACGTGATTTCACGCACTGACACATTAAAACGGCTCTCGGAACGCGCCGCTGCCGATGCCGCCGCTGCTGACCGCGCTAAACGCCCCACTATAGTGCCCTATGGATGCCTTCCTCCATTGATTCAGCGTGCGGTTGCCACTTAATTAACGCCATTGTTTTTTGTTCCTTCAAAACAAATTCCAGTTTCAATTAGATCAATGATACTCTGTTCCGGCCGAGTTATGCCAATATCAATTTATCCCCTGCACGCATTCGGCGACGTTGCATGGCTTTTGCAATCAATGATTAAATTTCATGTGACGTCAGCATTAAAATAGCACCACGCTGGCTTCGGGCCCTGTGGGGTACACGGGATGCGGCCGGTTGCGTCCGAAATCACCTCACGCCCGCCGCTCGCTGCCCGCCGCCGCGGGGCGGTTTTCCGGCTGATTGAAGGGTTTCACCAAATTATCTTCTGTCCTAGGGGACTTTTCGCTCGAGATGTACCCGGTGATGCTGGACGACGACGCCAGGTACCAGTGCCAAGTGGGGCCGGGATCGCACGGGGAGCCTGGCATTCGGTCCAAGTTCGCGCATCTCACAGTGCTAGTGCCACCGGAACCGCCCCGGATCATCCAGGGAGACTACCTCATCACCACCGAAGACCGCGAGATCGAGCTCGAGTGCGTGTCATACGCGGGGAAGCCGGCGGCGGAGGTCAGTACAAGCGCCGACATCGTCGATATCTTGCGTCTCGCACTCGAGGAGTCGGCGATCCGCGAGAACAGATGCTGCTTGCCTCTTTTATGTGCCGAGATTTGAAGCGACGTGTTTCCACAAATTGAGCCGATCCATCCTGCCTAGCTTCCAGGCATATAACACTTTATTTTGAATGAGTTGGTATCGAAAACGGCTCGTCCCTTAATCTCGTAAAACAACCCAACGAGAAAAGAGTGTTCGCTCTCGCTTGCTGGACGGGCTACTGAAGGGCCACTTTAACAAAAGTAGCCACTGAAAATACACCCCACGGCGTGGCGAGCCGAGGCAAAAGATCAACCCTTCTTATCTGTAGCCCTTATCCCGCGTTTAAAGCAAACAGCCTGTGCCTGGTGTGATTGGGTTCCGCTGCGAAATCGACGGCATGGACCATGGAGTCTAGTTCTCGCCTCGCATTTCCACCAGCCATGCCAGCTAGCCAGCCAGTCCATCCAGGCCAGGCCACCAAGGCAATTGTCTTTCATCCTCCTTTG
Source organism: Protonemura montana (assembly GCA_947568835.1). Lineage (NCBI taxonomy): Eukaryota > Metazoa > Arthropoda > Insecta > Plecoptera > Nemouridae > Protonemura > Protonemura montana. The sequence goes on from OX387602.1 coordinate 15,243,587, forward strand.
TGTTATAAATCATAACAGCACGGTTATATTCATGACATACGGCACCACCTTCTCGAGGTGGTATCCATTCTCGGAATCAGATTTATATGCGATAGTCGTATTAAAGGTAGCCAGGTGCAAGCAAGTAGTGAAATAACAGCTTTCCCATATCGTTTTCTGGCTGGCCCTGCCTGCAGCCCGCCGCCAAAATCTCTTCTGCGCAAAGATGCTGGTAGGAATTACTCAAGAATTCACAAGGTTGCTTGCCATCTGTGTGATCGTCTTGACCCTATTTCTTAAATCATGCAGTATGATAACTTTAAGAATTGAATAATGGCCAAGGCTCAAGACTCTCTCTGCAAACCATATTGCCTAGCACCAACGCAAATTGTGAAGAAAACTCGCAAAAGCCGGATCTTAGCGTTTGCCGTGACTGTCGCCTGTCAGAAAAATGTCTACCGTGTGTGCAGAAGAGTTGTGCAAACAATTTTTTGTTACAATGCCGTCACATAGTATGTTCATCTTTGCGTCAATGACGCGATGTAACGGAAGCATTATTTTCATCCTGTGCGAACCGTGCAACGTGCAGCTTGACAGGTCATTGGATGAAGTCTAAAGTTTCACCGCGATATACTAATAAGAAACACACTACGGGAATCTTTCCTACAAAGTCTCGTCTCATCGCGCACACGTACCAACCAGCCAATCAAAACAGCTAAAAATGCTTATCGGGAGAAAAACTAATTAACACCCCCCCGTTGTTAATTAACGCGCAGAGCACAGAGAGGCTGTTCGTACTGTACCAGTGCCGACTCCTTGGAAATCACAAAGCACAGTCTAACGCCCATGACGCCTATGCGTATCGCACTTGCCTAGATGAATTTGACGCTACCCCGTACACACACATTTGAACTAGAAGAGTGCGCTTGCCAGTAATTAAAATACAAAATCAATTCTTCTGCTCGGTCTATTACGTTATAATTATAGCATGGGGTATATCCTACTAGTGGGTCGCCGCCGGTGCGTAAACCCCCGTGGTTGCATGCCTCGGTAGCTCCCTGCGAGGCACTCGATATCTCGAGATTTTTTACTGCGTCTACCGACACGCACAGGGGCTAGTAAAACATCTTGAACATCAAGTGGCCTGCTGCTGGTGCCTTCAAGCAACTTGGAGCCGGGAGGCAGCCGCGCGACGTGGTGAGAGCTGCTCGGGTGGGTTGCCTAGTCGCCGTCTGGCAGGGGAAACTGCAGTAAAACCGCAGGACGATGACTCCGATGAGTGCTACTAAAAACTAGCCTACATATATCCCTAGCGCAGAGAGATTGAAGTGTAGACGCTGAAACCAGTGGATACGATATATATGTATATAGGTATACACCTATTTCTTGTTGAAGGGTGTTTTTTTTTTTTATGAAAAAAATCCCGAACAGCTCCAAGGCGCAAGGTTTGCTCGTCTTTGATGTATGATGTTGCATTACTCGTTTGTTGTAATGGCAGGCATGGGCGCAAACCAGCGCACAGACGGGCGTAGACCGGCAAACAGGCCGAGTGTTATAGATTGTTCCTGTTACTGGGCAAGCTGGTGATTAGTTCTTGCTCTCTTTCAACTTTAAACCAGCCTAATAATAGCAAGTTAGAGATCGGGTCAAAGCGTAGGAGGCGGCTAGGCTGCCATTCTCCTTCCGCTATATACACATCCAATAAGCGGTGCCGACTACCGTGGCGACGGCGACGCCGTTGTTGCTGGCGTCGTTCTAGTCTGCTTTTCGACGTTCGAGTTAGCAGGCCGCAAGTGAAATGCTTTACTTCCTATCAACGGGAATATATTGGTCTATAAACGAAAATAATTTGCTGTTGTCATGATTGTTTGATGCATATACACGGATCTCCGAAAATAGAAATTCGAAAAGTTTCTGCTATAGTACGCGCTATTGGAAAAATGTTTTTGCCTCTCTTTTCATTTGAATGGACAAAATATTCAATGTCGCACGAGATATTGTTATTTGATTTGATTCCCTGTTTTGTGGAATAATAATTACATGCTCGGCTGAATTCTGTAGGGCTTTGCTTTACCGGATTTGCTGGATACTTGAACCACATGAACCTTGGCATATTATTCTCGATGTCTAAAAGGTTAAACTCGCTTACCAGCTGTTCTATAGGTTTAAAAGTAGGCGAATCCTCTTTTCTCCTGTCAAAATATGTTTCTCAAACAGCTAGCTACATAACATACCCAAGCGCTGTATGGACGAAAGCTTGCGAGCCAACTACATGGAATTTAAACTAAATTACGTTCTCACAGTTTTCGAAAAAAAAAGTTTCTCTCAACTAATTCATTGTACCCTAACGTCGCTTCCACCTTTTGTTACAGATCACTTGGATTGACGGGCTCGGCAACGTAATGACCGATGGCTTGGAATACATCGTCGAGGCATTACCAGACGGACGTCTTTTCACGGCCAAATCAATCCTGAAATTGACGCCGAAAAAAGAGCACCACAACACGAACTTCACGTGTCAGGCACAAAATACTGCCGACCGAACGTACCGCAGCGCGAAGCTTCGACTCGAGGTGAAATATGCTCCGAAAGTGACGCTGAGCGTCGTCGGTATGAGCCCGTCGGGACGCATCCCCGAAGGCGCCGAAGTGAGGATGGCCTGCAAAGCCGACGCCAATCCGTCAGACCTGACATATCGGTGGTACATCAATGATGAGATGATGATAGGAGATTACACGACCGAACTGATACTTCCGAACGTTACGAGAAAGCAGCACGACGCGATCATCAAGTGCGAGGTGCACAACGCAGTGGGGAAGAGTGAAGAGTCGGAGACGCTTGACATCAGCTGTAAGTATTGATGCTCCATAAATAGTGGCGGTACTTAGGAATAGGGTCCATCGAGTGAATCAGTCGGCCGGGCCAGGCCGGGGAGGGCCGGGGAGGTCACCCCAGCTGGGCGCGCACGAAACGCACGAAACGCACCCCAACCACCCATCCCACCCGCTGCCACCTTAGTTACCGGCGCCACGGCCTCGAGTGAACGCATCCACCGTAATTCCCAAGTAGCACACTTTGCGTCGGAGTTAGTCGTTTCGACGGGTCGATATCGGTGCTAAGAATGAATGGCCATCGCCATGCTAAACGTCCATATTAAGTGATGCCCAAAGTAGTGACCCATAAAGGGTCAAGTGTCCATTAAACGGTTAAAACCAAGTACTTGTTTTATGCAAGTTGCGACAACCTCCAAGTTTTCGTATAATACTTAATATGACGTATAATGTAAACACCGAGTTATAGCATGGGTTGTATATGGCCAAGACACAGGGTTGAAAATCATTTTAAAGTCCATGGTCGGTCAGACCGACCAATTTCAACGCACTTTATTCCACGCAACAACTTTGGCCCTACGACGACACGAGGAAAAGGACCTCGAACAGTGTTTTCAATACTTCTTTATTCATAGAGTTCAAAGTAAAATTACTTAGCTTTGAACAAAGAACAGAAAAACGGAACTTCATATCAAGCTCACAAGTCGCGAAAACACTTTGCAATTTTCTCTATACACTCTCTTTTCTTTATCTTTCTAAAAAGTGCACAAAGTTTTTAGTCCGTTTTTGTATCATTTTAACAATATCGTCGTCTTGTGTACCTAACTTGTTCGAAATTACGTCGTCAATTTATTTATTATCTCCGCTATAACGAGCTCGCGAAGAAGTTGTGTCCCCCACGCGGCCCGCGGTGGAGGCGCCGGTCTCACGGCAGCCGCCTGGGAAATTCGTGCAGCGCCAGGCTGGGCACCGCGACGACTTTACCGCCGAGCGTCGAGGCAAATAAAACCCCGGCCGCCGAGCGTCGCCGGGCGTCGCGGTGCGCCATATTGGAAATCGGGCGAATTTATTTGATGCGTAACGAATTCACCGTGTCGCTAATTGCTTGCCTTGGAGTTTTCTCAAAATGGCGGCAAACACGCAGGGCGGGGGCGGGGGCACGACGTGGGCTCTCGGCACGGCGACGATTTGCCCGATTTCTTTGTCCGCCTGTGCGGCTGACTGCAATGGACGCGCCGGGCCAGACTGTACACATGGATTATTATCTATCTTTCCCGAGTCCGACTCGCGAGTCCGAGCAACTCGCAGATAATGCTGGCTGAGCCTCTGTTGTCACGTCCAGTCCGCTCCCTAGGTCGGTCAATAACGATCATCCAATTACCATTGTGCTAACCTTAATTGCTTCCGAAAAGTTGTCTAGCAATTTTACGATGGAAACGAAATTTATTCGTATAATAATATATCCTTCCGTTTCACGAGGCACTTAAAAGGGATAATAATGAGAAGTAGCAAGTCAGTCATTACCAAAGTCTGATAATCAATATCAATCACACTCGACTCGAGTATTCAGATCATAACATCGCCACATTGCGAGGCGACGTCGGCGTCGGCCGGGCTTGGCCCAAAGTTTGCAGTTCGCTTTATGATGGGACGGGGCTGCATTATTAATTTCATTCGGGCATGGCGTAGAAGGAAACGTAAAAAGAGATCGCGCGGGATCTTTTTATTCTGCACAACAACAAACACTTTCAGTAATGTGCTTCCACTTCTCTAGACGCCGTATCCCCCCTCCAGCTCCCCGTGTTGCCTGCCTCACACCGTTCCTCGCCATCTTCCTTCTACACTTCCTATGCAACGCCGACGACGAGAATAATTGTCAGCCTGGAATTCTTTCCCGTTCCTTTATGCCTTAAATATCTTACATAATAATTCAACTCGCAACAAGAGCAAAGGAGTAATAATAATATTACGCCGAGGAAATCACTACACAACGCGACGGCACGGAATTTCCCGGGAAAGAACAGATTTCCATCAGACACGCGTACACAATACATAATATAAAATGTAACGCTCCCATTTGCCGTTCACACAACACACAGTACTTTTCGCGTAATCACCAATCATCCCCCGAAAGGGCGAACTCAGTAAAGCCGTGTATAATAGCATCGGCGTCGTGCAGGGTTTCCGTTACAATCGTGCACATATCGGGGTAATATAGTGCCCGTGCCGGCACTGCCGCCGTCGTCCCGTGCAGGTACCGGCAGATTGGCATCATCAATACCAATACTCCATTCATATTAACGACGTTATATTTCAAGAGGATTGAGCCGAGCTGGTGAGTCTGTCGAGCGAGCGAGTCTCATGGTTTGCGATGAGGAAGAGTGGAGACTGAATGGTGGAGAGAATGCCGCGGCACGGTCTTGGGTCCTTGGTTCACCAGCGGAGCGTCATCGAGTGCGCGCAATATGCTTCCCTTCTGCGTCACAATGGGCGCCTGTCTACGGGCTTCCTTTTCACACAAATAATACGCGATTTTCCATTGAGTTGCTTTTCTTTTTGGAGGGAAAAAAATCACGCGAAGAGGATGCTTTGTAAACAAAAATGAATCATCTATGTCAAGTGAGACTCTATAATGAGTTTCACGGACGGTTAATGAGGACGATTGGGATTAGTAGTTAGTGTAGTACCTACGCTGATTAACTCACTTGGCGCAGTTTGAGTAAAAGTCAGAAGCGTCTAACTCTGAGCTGCACACTTTACCACTTCACCTTTCTCCACTTTTTACCCCACTTCTTCCACTAGGCGCTTTACGAGCCACGTCTCAATTTCACTCGACGATTATGTGAAGAAAATATCAAATCTGGCGACAATGGCGATAAAACTAGCAAGTCAGGCCATGCCGTCGAACTGAATCACTCTTTATAGATTTACCGCCGAAGAGAGTGTAGCGAAACGATGTTTGTAATCTTGCCTGTTGGGAGGTTTCGGCGGGCTTACGACAATCTTTATTTCTCATATATTCGGTATTCCCTGTGAGACAATAAAGCGGAGACAACTCCACTCAATGGCTTAAAGCGTCACCACCGCAAGTCGCCATGTTGCGAGCAACCAGCCAGCTAGAAGGCCCTATGGCTGCCAACCGATTTGGGGATACGTCGCTCCGTTCGCAGTATCTGGAAGGTCAGAACCGTCCCCCCAAGAGAAACTTGCAAAGTTTTAAGTATGCCTTTCCTCTGTATGTGTAGTAAGCTGAGCAATTCCCTCTTTGGTTTTGCGGTACGAAGTGACATAGCCCAAACTAAGTCAGATAACCGCAGAAACCTAACAGCGTCTTATGTGCTCGCTGCACAGCCCCAGCCCCTGAGAGCGGGCGGCGAATGCAAGGCGGCGGGAGGCGACGCGCGCGGGGGAGGTTTTGAACTTTCCTACGCGAGGGTTTAATTATTACCCGTTCCTATAAAATCTGCCTATACAATCAGGAAACTTTAGTAGCACGAAAATATGACGTCGACGTCGGAGCTGTGCTTTATCTCCTTCGTTCTTAGAAAACTGTCCTCCGCTATGGGGCATATATTTTCTTGAAAAAGCATGTTTATTCAATATTGACGTGGCAGAAGCAGGCCATACCCCCGAACCCTCAGCCACACCACCTTGGTATATAACCCTTTACGGCGCTGACTTACTGATCCCACTTCCTTGATAAAGGATATAAAGGCAAGGTCTCACACCTTACATCCTTTTGATCGCTCTTCCATCTCCGCCGTGTGATACGTTACTTCGTACTCATGCCAGGAAGCATCAAACTTGCTTCCCGACTCGTTTCCTTTACCCACAACTTGCATACTAAACAGCGGGCCGTGCATAACGAGGATAATAGGCCCGGGATAAAATTAAATAATGTGGCTTGACGTCGACCACCCCCACGTAGGTGTACGGGGGTTGTAGCGGAGAGCGCGCGAATCACCAGGGCAGCCTACCGGCCAGCCAGCAGCACTCGACGTGGTTAGAAATGAGACCGATCCGGGGCTAGATTGTGATTCAAGAGGCACGCGTCGTTCTAATTCCCGACGCCGGTTATATCCCGATTGAAGTTTTATTCCATTAGCGCAGCAATAAAGCGTGGGCGATGCCCGATGCTGGGCAGAGGTGCACCACGGATAGCCTACGAATTCGCGACGTCCCCCCCCTCCCCTCCCCTGTGCTCCCCAGCTCCCTAGCGCCCATTCGCCCCGACAGCCCACTGAAGATGTTGTCTACAAGCGCACAATGGGCAATTGTTCCCCGTTTTCCGAGCATCGCGTTCCATCCATTTTTTATCAATATATTCAATGTGCGACGCGTCGGGCTTTGTTGTAACCGGTAACCTAATGATGGTGCATGTTTTTCTTCTCCCTCCGTGTAGACGGGCCGCGTTTCCGAATGCGGCCACGGAGCATTCAAGCCGACCTGGGCACGACCGTCACCCTCACCTGCGACGTCGACGGCAACCCCCAGCCGGATATCGTCTGGATTCACGACGACTCAGCCAAGGTAAGACTAAGACTAGGATGTGGGACGCAGACGAGCCGGAGCGCTCGACCGATATGCATCTATCCATCTATTTTCACTCGATTTACATAATGAAGGCGGAAGCCGTGGTTCTATGGTGATGGCATTTTCGCTGTTCATGTTGCTAGCTACCGCTGTCTTCGTTTACTCTGTGATGCAGTTCACCTTTGCGCGCGCGCGCGACCCTTTTCTCTGTGGAACTGTAATCTTATCTAAAAATCCAGAGTTTTGAATGGTGCAACGCTCTGTCATGAGCCTACCTGATAATTAAATCGGTTTGAAACAGGTGCATTGTGTGTGCCGTATCCCATTTCATTTCTGCCGATGACAAAAGATCTCAAAGATTGATTACACGCGATTTAAATTTCATTTCATTTTGATGTGTAATAACGAGACATATATACGTATACAGTCGGCAGTATATGTGGTGTGTAGAGCACACAATATATGTATACTTATATATACATTCGAGACGATTCTAAGTTGACAATAGAGGGGTGTTATTTCTAGTTTCGTGAGTAAACAAGTGAAAAGCAACATGTCGCCATGCCACTATACCAACCACTCCATGGTGCACCTTAATCGATTTTTTCCACCGAGCAGGCTAGGCTCTAGGCATGAGGCAGGCAGGCAGGCAGGCAGAGCAGGCTGCATGGCAGGCCGAGACGGGGTTGGGAGCGCCAACTTATATTTGAGAGTGAAGAAGCAAAACGCGCGCGCGGTTATATACACATACTATTATCAACACGAGACGACGTCGACGTCGACGACGCCAGGCCAGGCCAGGCCAGGCCAGGCCGACGCTCAAGCGAGCAAAGAGCTTTAAGGGCTGTTTTTATAAAACTAAGGAAAACGATGTAGTAGCGAACACGAGAGGGAAATTGTGGTCTGAGCGAGCGTAAGAGCTCGTCGGGAGTGTAGATAAAAATCGACAACTCTACAGAACCGGAAACTGGCGGTTAAAAAAAGCTTTTCAGTTATTTCAGTTCCGCGTGTCGATGTGGTGGTAGCTTCGCTCCCTTGTAAGCAGAGTGCAAAGTTAGTTAGATAACCCACCAATAATTATTCTAATGAACATTTAACTGATTCGGGCTTTAATTCTAAGTTCGCAAAATGGTTGAACTTTAATTGTTCGCGCTGGGAAAATCTAATTGCGAATCGATTCGAGTGCACCCAGGAGCTGTGTGTTTAACGACGCACTGCAAACTACGATGACAGCTTAAAATAATACCACGAGTGGGGGCTGCAAATAAAATCGTAATTTAGAGTGAACGAGTTGTTTGGACAGGGACAGCTTTTCGTATGCTTTCTCGTTCATCCAATAATGGAAATGGGATTAACTTTCCCAATTATTCCGTTCTTTTTCGAATAAAAAAATTAACAGATCGTAATTGGGAGGCAAAATCACATTCGCATTTGCGGAAAGAGAGGGTTGTTCCGGTGACGGGAACGGGAACGAAATACAGCAGCATGAGCGAGGGAAGTGAGAGGGCACGGGGCACAAGCGATTAATCAATTACCACAATTTTTTTCCAAACGGCCTCTTGTTCGGATTTTGTTTCATCAATCAAAACGTAACAGATCCTCTCATTTTGTTTCCACGGCAGCTCGCAGCTTTGTGTGGCTATATCCCTCAATACACGATCAACGTTACCGTTGAAAGTACAACTCGACTCGCCTAAAAGACAGACACACCGCCAAAACGGCACACCCGTTCTACCATGTCCGCGTTCATATTCATCATGACAAAGTCAAAGAGTGTAGTTAATTTAGAAAATGTCTTGCCGTTAATTGGGTCGTGCATCACGCACAATCTTCGACACGCTCTTTAGAAAATCCGAGTTTCATGTCTGAAACGTTTACAAGCGCCGAGTCGACGAATTCGGTGCCGTGTTTGTGCCGGTGCCGGTGCCGGCATGCATGGGGCCGTTCACGGTAACACCTCGCACCATGGGACAGCCGCGCGGGGTCCGGGTGGATAGGACACGAAACTGCCATTGATAGAGACGCACGGGGGCAAACCAGTGCGAGTGGCGCGACCATTTGATCCCCTGCGGAGCGGAAAACACGGACCTCCCGGTCGTCGCTGGGAACGCGGGATCCAAGCCTCAAGAGTCGAGCTGCCAGCCATACCAACCGCTGTAGCTTGTTCAGAGATTCACCAGCACTAGATTCATATACACTCTATACAGTCTATACAGTTCGACTGGGACCTCTTTATGCTTATCACATTAATCACTGGTTGAAACTTGAAATAATGATTTCTCGGAGAACGTTTACGTTTTTGTCACGGCGCAATTAGCAATTATTGTTCCTGTCGTAGCGATCGGTATGCGAGCGTGCTTTCGTTCGTGTCGAACTGGATCTAGGATCAACGGCGAAGTGCCACGTGACGCGAAAAGTATGAGCTAGTTGTACTACAGACAGCTATAAATTTAAAGATAGCTGCTATATATACAACACACGGAGGAAAAAGAAGAAATTATTCTACTCTACGTGTTCCTTTTGGATTTGTTGTTAGGATGGAATATGGTATAGTATGTCAATTGTCATGAGTATGGTTGAAAACTTGTCGTTTCCACTTTTCATCAAAGAAAGTGGCTTGTACACAAAATCATGTCAATTTTATTGTCTTGTTTTCTGTTTCGTTATAAGTGTACCTTTTCTTCGTTATTCAGTAAGCACCTGACAGCCAAGTGACAAATTCTAGGGACAATCGAACCGGAAGGTGGTTTGTTTCAAATCATGTTATTGGGTGCAAGCCACTTCGGTCGGCCGGCGTTCTCTGCGCAGTCGACCACCAAATTTGACGTCTTTGCAACTCATCAATGTTTTACACAGTGTTTAATATCCCGTCTATGCATAATACATCTTTATAGAATTATAAATGAATTCATCTTCCCATGAGCTTTAGATAGAGAACCGCGCATGAATTAGAAACGAGGCGAATTGTTTTATAATATTGCGAGAGCTCGTTTTAATAAAATGATGAGACGAGAGCTTTTTTGCTGCCGCCCCCGCCGGGAGAGACGCCGACGCCGACGACGTGCAATCTGACTTACTGTGCTGGAAGAGCGCGAAAAAGTACATAATTGTATTAATTATTAATAGGTTATTGAAAGGACGCCGCTCGGGCGTCGGTCCCATGAATAATGCTTCTTGAATCTTGACTGACGTGCAAGTTTCGTATAATGGCATTAAACAATTTCAACGCGTCTTCTTTCCACCGTCAATGAGAATTCTTCACTAATAGCGCCTCCACGATTGTTTGCTCATATGGCTGCCTGCCTGTATAATATAAATTTGTGTTTTTACACACGTCAACATAGATTAAAGCAGAATAAAAGCTCATAATACGAATTTCTGGTTTCGGAAAAAAAGCGTAGAAAAAGTGGTCGCCGCCGCCGCTTGAATGTAGTTAATATAACACATGGCAGTGACAGTTGGTAATGCCCGATTTCCGCGCGGCACCATCGCGGGAGAACTCGCTGACGGACTAATTAATACCCGAGCACTGGGTTGGGCCGGGACGAGGCTGGGCCCGGACGAGGCTGGGCCCGGGCCCAACCCGGCCACACTCAACGCTAATAACACAAATAATTAAAACTTCACGAATCATAACAATTGTCCAAACCGTTCTTTTGGCTCGGCAACATAAATAGCTGGGCGCATGGAAAACAGAACAGCGTTGGTCGGCGACGGGGCAGGGGGGGGGGGGGGGGGGTGTTGATTGTCTAAACAGTTCGATATACACCGGCATACCTCCGTGCTCTGTGGGTCACGACTGGCGCCTCCACCAAGAACGTACACCCGTTAGTTGTGGGAGGAGTGAGTCGACGTCGCGACGCATTCCACCCCCAGAATTCCGATGACTTCATATCGGAAACTAATTTAATGTCTTACAAAAATACAAGAATTCTTCGTGTTTTCCTCTGAACGTAAAATGAAATTACTATCTTAGAGCTCCGACACGACGATTCGTGTTGTTTATTTATCGCCGAGTATAGCAAGCAGCAAGCTGGTGCAATGGCGGAACAGGCAACTATGCAAGGTGACTTTTCAACTTTCTGCAGCTATGTTCCTTGGGTAGTCGCGCGACAGAGAAAATATGCTTCTTGCTCCCGGTAGCAGCATATTAATGGAAACTATAATATTAGTTATTAACTACGGTGTACAACTAGGTTTTACCTAAGCAAAGTTTTAAACATCGTAATTAGCATTATTATGTAATAAGCTTCTCTTTGCAAATTCTTGACAGAATTTACATTGTTCGTCGCGAAACGAAAATAACGTGAAAACTTTTTAATTACCACCTCTCTATAGATATATATATATATAACATACTTAAAGGATTAACAGGAAGTTGATCATTTCACATGGAGCGGTGGGTCCTCTTGCTTATTTTACCATCATAAACACTTAGTTTTTGCGATGAAAGACAAAGATAAGCCCGCTTAGGTACTACACAAAATAATTAAAAACAACTGTGGCGTGAATAAAGTCTAACTTATAATTAGCCAGGGGAGATATATTTTTCTCATGCGATTTTTGGAGTCGTGTCCCCATCGCAGGCGACGAGCGGGCAGGCCGGCAGCTCCACGAAATAAATTATATTCCAGAGAGCTTAACTTTCTGCTGCTGTGGGTATAGTTGTAAATATGACGAACTCTGCGCACGCCGCGGCGCCGTAATTGAAGTTGCTTTTCACATACACAACGTCAAAACGTATATACGTACAAGCGTTAGTATACATAGTATTATGTGCCGATGAAAATTAATTTTTACTTCAAACACAGAGCACAACAAGTTAATGCAATTACATTCTAATAATTGTTCGGATATATTGACGCATAAGCAATTACATTGCAATTTTACAGCAAAGCCAACAAAACTCGTGCCTATATGTAATTGCATATCTATTTAAATGCCTCACTCTGTACACTTTTCTTTCATCTCCCTCGGACCCGATATCAATGGCGTGGCGACAGATAATTGTAGACCAGCAATACCGGTCAGTTTTTCCATCCGTCACATTCCCTGCTAATCGGCGTCGTTCGCCATCTCCGTTTCAGGTTGTTGGCACTACAGTGAACCTGACGCTCGATGTGGACCGAGAGACCGCCGGCCGATACTACTGCAAAGCGAGCGTGCTCGGGTACCCAGAGGTGGGTGCCGAGGCGGCCGTCTATCTCAAAGGACCCCCCTCGATTATCAGTCATCGCACCCAGTTCGGCATCCAAGGAGACAACGTGCGTCTGGAATGCGTTGCCTTCTCCATCCCTAAGCCGGAACACGTAACTTGGACGTACAGGGGCAATGAGGTGGACGCAGAAGATAAGGACTATACGATCCTGGAGGACCCGCTCCCAGAGGGCATTAAGAGCACGCTCGTGATAAGAGAGTCGCAAGAGCAACATTTCGGGGCGTACAACTGCTCGGTTACTAATCCATACGGCAATGACGTCGTCGAGATTTATCTGAGACCTCAGAGTAAGTACATCGCTGATGTTGATTCAATGAAATAATCCTGGGAGGGTTGTATGTATGTGTGGGGTATATAGAACGTATTTGATTTTTAATTGGAAATTCCGAATCGTACCCAAACTGCAGTTAACCACCTCTCCCGTACTTCCTAAACAATTCCCGAAATATGATGAAGGGTTCGTCGCCGAGCGAAATAGGCGGCCTGAAATTGAAATGCATAGTAATGCGTTATCGTGATAAATGCCAGCACACGCCCATACGGTGGTCGTCGCTCGCAACCCCTAGCTAGCTGCCTCGTGTGACGCATTGTGCATTGAAAACGCTGCTAGCTGGGCCAAAGCAATTAAAAGGTACAGAGATGGAATTTTAAAGGGGGTGATAAACGTTGCATTGGCACCATTCGAAATGTTTTTATAGTTCCAATGCCCTCTAGTCTAAACCAATACCCACATTCTGTGTACATATATAAACAAAGACCACCACCAATGGAATTCCAAATACTATTATCATGGCAAACTTACGCCATGCATCTCTTCGCACTGTCAGGAAAGACATCCATTATCCAGTAGCTGATAACGTTAATGCTATTACTGTCATTAGTAACGTCCAAGTACAAACAACAAGCGCAACCCAAACTGCTGTCTTGTCCTTTCACAATGAAATAATTTGCGCACTTTGTAATACTTGCTCGCTTCAAACACACTGAACATTTAATGTTCGCATGTAAAATTAACCCACTTCAATTAAATTATGCTACACAGAACCAAATATTCTATGCCGGTAAATTGAGCCACATGGGGCCACCCCTTCTCCCACCTGACTTATCTTCACCGTCCCTTCCCTAACCGTCAGACTAGCTCTCTAATTGGCTTATTGCGTCTGCTACGTCATACGATTTGAATTAGGTGGGAATTATGAAAAATTGCCTTCTTCCTTAGCAGCAGCAAAGAATTTGCAATCGGAAGCAATTATGTACCTAATACAGTCGAAGGGGAGACACTGATGTAGTCAATTGGAAGAAATGAGATTCCTACGCGAAATTCCGTCCCGGTAATGAGCCAAATAAGTGTACAATCAAAGAAACATGTCCTAAAGGCAACTTCGCCGTTAGCTCGACACCAAAGCTACGTGTTGTAATGGGGGGGTGCATAATCACCACTGCTTTCATCTGCCCACGCCGAGCTCGATATTTTAGAACGCAAACTTCCACTACGACGATTGAACCATAAAGCTGAAAAGTTATAGATTTTTGACTAGCAGGCTTCTGACGATACTGTGGCAATATTACATAGACTGCAAGGTATACCAAACATGAAATTGGAATTATTTTGCCTCAATGGACTCTTCAAACTCTGCCAAAAGTCAATATCGTAGTTTCCGCATTATTGTACCCCACCACGTTGTCCATTATAAAGTTTCCAGCTGTTCCTCCTAAATCCCAAGTGCAATTAGTTTAGTTTATTTATATTTTCTCGTTTTATTACTACATAATGTTTTTGCCAAATAGCTCGCAACGAACAAAATAACGTCTGTGGTCAGACATTTTCAATAATTTCCTTGGGGGATTTCTATTGTATTATCATGTATTTTATTACTGCACTACCTTTTCACAAATATTAACCCATGGGATTTGGATGCGAGACTATGACATACATAAAACAATAAAGTGCATAGTTTTGTTATTGTTTCCAACTTTATTTTATATTTACCAAGAAAATTAGCATATATTTCATTAGAAGCTCAATTACCATATTTTGCACACGTTAATGGATGGTTGTTTTTGCTCATTTACAGAAAACTTCCCGCTGCTTATGATTCTCACAGGGGTGATTGGCGGCGTTATTGTGATCATAGCTATTGCGATGGTCGTCATATTGTGCCAGCGCAGGGACAAGAAAGAAGGTAATTGCACAAATTCAATTCGCTCAATGCAGCTGCTCCGACTAAAATATTTAAACAACAATGCAATGCAAATTGTATACAAAGTCATGGTAGCTTTGTAGTTAAACACTCTTCCTAGCTAACCAAAGCACCTCTTTATTTTTACCACTTTATTTTAAAGCCCAAACAGTTACATCTCGCAGCATACCAGGAAATGTTCACGCTAACTTTCCGACTTTGTCGACAGATTCGCGAGACATCGAGAAACAATGCAAAGAGTCAGACCGTTCGTCCAACATTTCGGACATGAAGATGGAGCTGCGTACTGGCTCGTCTGTGAGTAACGTGCACTGCGAACTTGAGTATGGACACGATTCGGAGACAGGCAGCGAGAGTGTGGTCACGCGGATAGGCGTGCCATTGGCAGGTCCAGTTGCCATGCCACTCAACGGAGGAGAACACCTTTACAGATACTCAGCGGACTTCCCAGAGCCCATCTTCCCCCCAAAGGTAAGCAATAAGGCAATCTTAAAAAGGTTTGCGCAAGACAAAATTTGACAACAAAATCCACAAAACAACTAGTCCTGATGTTTGCCCCTTCAATTTCAGGATGGGCAGAACAACAACGGCTACGTCCCGTACGTGGACTACGCACGTGACTACAACCCTCCCCCACCACTGGACAGCAGCCGAGAGTCGATACCAAGCCTGGTGGACCCTCGTTACTCTGCGATATACGGCAATCCGTACTTGCGCAACTCTAACACGTCGTTACCTGCGCCGCACGCGACCATCGCAGGCGCGCCCGCGCCGCCGCCCTACTCATCCGCGACGCGCAACGGCGCAGTCCCGCAAGTCGCGCGGCTGCCTAACTCGCCCACGTCGCAATACATTGTGCCGGCGTCGCAAGCGCCTACCGTCAAGCGAGGGACGCTAGCGACGCACGTATAATAGACGCTGTCACTGTGTAGCGAGGACTCCAGTGCACGGAGAATGAGTGGAAAGACTTATATTTCTAATGTAAATACGTTTCTGATGTGTTGCTTCTTCTGAGTGCGTGTGTAGCCGAACACTGGAAGCTGTATCCTAGCAGTCGAATAGACCGAGTAGGGGGATTTTAAATCAAGAGAGCTTCCAGTATACGAAAAAAACAATGGTAGATTCATACAGATGAAATATTAACTACTTCGTGACAAAAAAAAATACCAAAGACGCAGTTTTAAAATCATCGTAGGTCGGTGTGTTGCAATGAAACGTGCGAGCGTTAAGATTTCTTTCCGAGAAAGACGGTGGATGGACTAGTTAATGTGACGAGGATTGGTCTTTTTGACGGCTCCCCTTCGGCAAATGCTTGGCGTAGTGCCATCCAATGAGACAATTGGTTAGCCTTAAGTGTAGCTATTGAGCGGCAACGAGATTGGCTTTCATTATCATGTAACTTACAACGCAATTAGCCCAACGATGTGATGTAGTGAATCCTACGCAGTCTACCTGTTAATTAAGTGTGAATTGCGCTCACTCGTGCAGCTGCTGCCTAGCAAATGTTCTTCTTGACGTAACATCTTAACTGTGATTCAACTCATTTTGATGTCTTTGCTATACAAATTCCGTCATTCATGGAATACATTTATATATTCCTTTCCAAAATATAAGTCAATGTTCTTTAAAGTTTAAACGATAATATAAAAGTGAGAAATCCATTTCGACACAGGCCTAATATGACTCAGCTTTTGGACATAATTTATAAAAAAAAAATCAATGTTTATTTTGAAAAAAAAAAGGGTCTGTTAAATTAGTTGCCCAAAAAAGGCTTTAGTCAAATTTATCAGTTTTCACTTGTACTACTCCATGTCAATTTGTACCAGGGCTGTAGGCGAGGATCGTGTAATCCCCTTGACATTTCTAAAATGTACCGTGGTTTTAATACTGCGACGCTAGAGTGGTCGCCGCGTCATTTTTCTTGGTATTTTTGTATACCGTAGTCGGCATTCAGACAGTAGCATGGCTGATCCCGTCCCTTCTGCCGCTAAAGTCGCGTGACTGGCTCCGTCGGGGCCGCTGGTCCTGTTCCTGCTTGCCGTAGAGGCCCGGAGCATGTCTAGCCACCATATCGTCATCGACACATGGGTGATACTAACGTTAGGTGGACTCGTTTGATTATCAAAGACTGTTAAAAGATTGTATATTAAAAGCGAACATGTGCTCATCGAATATTATAAATATAAAAGGAGTATTTGTTTTAGATTGTTTAATGTTGAGTGAAGTCTGCCTTAGTAAATATTGAGTGATAACTCATCGAGTGTTTGGGCCTAATTGTTTTATATTAAACATTGAATAATAAATAGCTACTCGACTCCCTATATTTGCCATATTGCGTAGATGTTTAATGATTGAAAGCACGTTGACAAATCTTTTGGAATCGATTCGAATAGAACGTCAAGCAAGTCAACTTTTCCTGGGCTTTGCATTGGTAACCGAGTCATTCACACTCTCCATCCATATCATCAGATGTTACTTCTCGTATGTCCCAGCGTTAGATTTCGCCTTGATTGCCTACGTATTATTAATTATCATCGTTGGCGTGAGCACATTGGCCTCATGTTTGACGCTCGATATCTCTCCATCCATGGTTGTATTTACGAAGCATTGTTATCCTATGGTCGTTCATATCGTCGAGTTGGGGTACGAATGATTGCCAGTACGACCCCGATTCATTCCATTGCATTCTAGTGTAAATTCGAGTTTCATTTCCCTGCTATTCGCTCAATAATTCTAACACTTTTGGAATTCAAAATACTAGGATCTTTCCTGTTAAAGCAATATGTGAATTTTGTGAATATGAATGATGTACATTGATTTTTATCGTGCAACGAAATATGAGTTGTGTTACAATAAATGTTGTAACAACATGGTATATAAAAATGAAATGTTTCCTATCATTCAACTATCATTCTTCATTAGGCCTATCATTATCAAATTGTTATTTATATTACGAGCTAGGTCTACATTGTGTGCTGAGAACGATTAAGGATTCATGAGTCGGGATATTGCAGCTGATCTTGCCACAATTTTGGAGGCAGTTTGGTTGTCAACAAATGAGGAATAAGTATGGAATGCAGTTTGCAGGTGAATAATTTTATCACAAATCCAAAAACAAATGCATTGCATTCGTACATTGCCGAAGCAATAATTTTAAAATACAATTGCTCAACTCTACTTAAGTTGGCTTGGAGTGAAAATTTTAACTACAAAACAAAATACCTACCACAACTTGTTCAAAAAATGGTTAACCCCCTGAATTTCTTCCCCATCAGTTTCTCACAATTACAATGTAATTAACACGTAATTGACTGACCAGAGTGATTCCAAATATTACCTAACAATTCATTGCATCTTTACTTAAGTATCAATATTTGTTTTTATTTGGGTATCGACTTATTTGTTGTTGGCTGTACTTTTGGCAGATGACTGATTCATAATTCATGTAGAACTCGATATTGTTAGCTTTATAGAAAATTGATCACAGATCAGACGAAATATATATATATATATATGTGTGTTCACAGAGGAATAAAATACCATCATCATATCGAATAATAAAAATATGCTCCGTTGCTTAATGATTTAGTGGATGCTATTTTACCTTGCTCGCCTAGAAGGTTTCTTCAGGGCGGAGCTTCACCAATTCGGCACTTTGATCCCAGAGTTTGACGCTGACGACTGGGTCGAAAACAGTCTTAGACTTGTAAGGTTTGCAATCGCGGTAAAATCCGCCCGACTCGATCGCAGAAGTGGTCGCGCAATGCAGGACTGTCTGGGCGCCCTGAAAGCATTGTGACCCGACAAAATCATAATAGGTCAGAATTGTAAAAAAATGGGCAAAAAGAAACAAAAGCATACAACGAAGAAAACACAACTTTTGGAATTAACCAGACATTCAAAATAAATCAAAGGAATGAGAAATTGTCCCTCTTGTGTCAGGAAACCACAAAGGTCCAGAATCCAAAGTAGCTACTGGGCAACTGGAAATGGACATTAGAGGTTGATTTTTATGCAACTACAAGGTTTATTGTTGTCACCTAATGGTACAGTTCCTTCCATATTAAAGATCAACTAGATCAGACAAACTGAGCTAGGTAATTTCACTCATCACTGCTCTGAAAAATATCTAAGATCGGCAGGCCATTGGGTAAAATGTAGCTATGTGAAAATCACCTGGTATGCACTGCGCATGTAGAAAAGTGCGATGGGAGCGAAGAAGATCCATTGATACCACTTGAAGGTGTTGGGTGTGTTCCTGAACAAGCCCGTGTAAGTGAATCCCGGACACAGAGCACACACTTCGACGCCAGTGTCCCGTGTTCGATACGCTAGCTCGCGAGCAAAGTACATATTGGCCAGCTTTGAATTGCAGTAGCCAGGGTTCATGCGACGGGTTGCATCGAAACCTTTCTCTCCATTCAGATTGTCAAAGTCAATAACACCATTTTCATGAAGCAAAGACGAGACAATAATAACCCTGTGGAAAAAGGTATAGTTTTACTAAATTTCTTTGCAAAACAAACTTTTAATCATAAAAATGTACTGGTTGTAGGTACTATTTGTTTGGTATGGAAAGTGACTATCTTTTTATATGTATTTATTAGGTACTTTTGTCAAAGGATTGAAGGACCTAATAACTTATTTAGAATCAGTACACAGGAATCAGGACTCACCTGCTTGGGGCAGATTTCTTAAGGAGTGGAAGCAAAATATTTGTGAGTAAAAAGTGGCCAAGATGGTTAACCCCAAAGTTGATTTCAAATCCATCCACTGTCTTCTTGTTTTGATCCACTGGCACCCACACTCCTGCATTGTCGATGAGGACATTAATTTCTGGGAAATCCTTTAAAATCACTTTGGAAAACTCCCGCACCGATTCCAACGATGCCAAATCAAGTTCAAGAGGTACCTAGTTGCAAGAAAAAATTATAGAATTAATGTAATGCCTCTACTTATAGGTTCAGAAAATGAATGATGGAAAGATGTGGTAGTAATGTAGTTTCAGGCATAACTTTGGCTAGTCATTGCAGGGCTGGGATACACAGATCACCATTTGGTTATATGTGCATGGTATTGTTGTAGTCAACAATGTTCCGTGTGTAAAGAAGAATGGCATTTTACGTAAACGCTGCTTACCTACATATTATTTTTCTGAATGTTCACGGAAGGATGGGGTGTGGCTGGATTTTAGGTTAAATTGAGGGTGCTCACCAGTTCTCCGGTCGTAACAGTGCAGCGTATTTCCTCAATAGTACTCCTGGCATTTTTTAGATCACGACATGCCATTATTACTCTGGCCTTCTTTCTAGCCAATTCACGGACCGTTTCTTTACCTATGCCCGAATTGGCCCCGGTAACCAAAAACACCTTTCCTTGAAGGGAACCTTTCATTTTGCTGTGCCCCCATTGATATTCCCTGAACTTTCGCAAAATTCCGATTGCTATTACCACTGGAAAAATTACATACACAACAGTCGATACCATGATCACATCTAATTAAAATGCCACTGAAGTAAAGGCAACGTAATGCAGGATATCGCTTATCAGAGCAGCCCCGAAACCTGCTATTGACATTCGAACTTTGAAACACCGGACTGCACCAAACCAACTGTCAGAAACAGGTGTTTTATTCGAATACGCCCAGGTAGTAACTTTTGCAATTATGATTGGCTGCCTTGTATGGCGCGTTTTTAGCAATCTAAATTTGAAAATTTCAGATACCTTCGTTTTCTTCTATGAGTTTAGCTATTTTCGTATGAAAGAAACAAGAACTCAGGAACTACTAATTTGCTACACGGGGAAATGTATGATGATTTTTGGTGTTTAAGGGGCATCAAAGCCCATTGGATGTTTTGCCAGAGCCCAAAAAAATAAAAACCCAGCACTTGTTTCAATTTAATACTTTCAAACCATCAAAATTCTAAATGTTTTTTTTATTATGTTCTTTATCAACTTTTAGAGATAAGTTGAGATCAAGAAGTAAAGCTCAATCTGTAACAAAATTTTACTGATATTTTATATACAAGTGCATATCTTTGTTTAGAAATTGTATATTTTCTTGTAACTATTTTCTAACAATCTTAGGTGTATTTGACATGGCTAAAGGTAAAAATTCTAATAAAAAGGGGGAAAAAAAAGAAAAGGGTAGTAAAAAAGGCAAAGGTGATAAAAAGAAAGGAAAGGAACCTAAGTCATCAAAACAAAAAGGAGATGGTGATGCTCTCAGCGAACCACCAAAAGCACCGTTCATACCATTCGATTGGAGCAAACAACGAAAAGAAAGACTATCGTTAGATTTTGAAATTCAACAATCCACCGTAATAAAAGAAGAAATTGATATCACAAAGCACTCGCAATCTACACCTGGGCTTTTACCAACGCACAAATTGGATGATCTCTGTGCACCAAGCTTCCCAGGTGTTCCACCTTTTCTATATGGGACAGAAGTGAAGGTACCACACGTTTGTCTACGAGAGTTATTTTCTAAAGAAGACATGAATGCATTGCAACAGATAAGCAACAAAGAGGAAATTTTAAATTTTTTTGGTAATGCATAGTCCTTTTAGTATACTCCTATAGTAACTTAATGCTAAGTAATTCTATGCTAAACATGTCATAAGAATGAAAAAAACTCTTTACAGCACAAAAATTAGTATGGGAAGAAAATTGCATGGACATAACCTTGACTTTTGAACTTTTGTATGAAGCCTTACGATTTGCAAGGTAATTGTGCTTAACAATTGTATTCAAGTGCAGACCAATTTAAAACTTACTTAAAAAATCCTCTGAATTAAACTAACTGATGATTCCACAATAGGGTTAACAAAATGACCAACAAGAAAACTGCAGCAGTGCTATCAATATTTTACCTTACACACACATTCTTTAAATCTTCACTATGGCACTCTGCTCTAGAAACCTATGAGTATGTGAAAGAAGCTCTTCTCCTACACACTATTCAGGTGACAATTTAACCTGCCTATTTCATAGAAAGGTGAGTTTGGAATAAGCATTGAATACTAATTTCATTCATATTTGTAATATCAACAGCGACCAATAAAAAGTGCAGAGATATTCGACCCTGAAGAGTGTAGATCAGCTTTGCTCCAATTCTGCGAGACATACCTATGCAACCTTCCCTTGATCCATTTGACTGCATTGCCAAGTTACCAATTACGTCTAGAATGGCAACCTAAGGCTGTACCTGTCGTAGAAGAAGTCGGCTCAAAATCCAAAGGAAAAGAAAAGAAAGCCGGGAAAGAAAAGAAAGCAAAAGGGAAAGGAAAGAAGAAGAAATAAGCATTTTAAAAACGGTTTTACTATTGTTGAATTTTTTGTATTTTTTTTATTAAGCAATCAAGGTGAAAATAGCCATAAGGGTAAGGAAAGTAAAAATATTCAAACCATAGGTACGTACAAAACATTGCTTGCAATTAAACATATTGTAAAAAGAACTAAAGTAAACAATGAATAAAAGGCTGACCACACACAATATGTAACCTCAATACAGCAGAACCACATGCGAACATTTCCCTTAACGGGTGCTGGATGTATCAGATGTTTCTTCTGGGTATTCACGGGAATGATGGCGGGAGAGTTTAGAGATCTCTTCGTCTTGTCCATAAGTGCCCTAAAAATAATGGTGATTAATGGTTAACATAGTTTAAGAAAAAAAATAAGCAGTTTAGGTTGGCAGTAACAATTTTTACAAGCCACAAATCTAATTAAAATCTTGAATTTCACTAGCATAAAAAAAAAGCAATTCTCATAAAACTTTAAGAGTCCAAATTCATATTCCTCAATTCAAACCCCCATGCATTTTTCAGCAAAATTAGTCAATATTTTTTCTAGTTGATGCTAATTTCTCAGAACTAGGGCAAACAGTTGTTGTTATTCTTCTTGAACTTTACAAGAACGTATTCAAAGCATGCATAATATTTACAGCCAGGTCTTTTCGTAAATTTTGCAAAATTTATAGTCTTTTCTTTACTACATTAAATAGCTAAAAGCTCATCTAAAATGCAACTCAAAATGTATATACAAAACCTGTTAAGATTTCTACAAGCGAGCGCACTATCTTTCCAGCGACAAGTGCAAGGCAAAGGCAAGGTAAGTGCTGAAACTTTATAACCTGAAGCAACTTTGCAACACCATGTATTTCTTGAGTTATCGGCAAGTTGCGCTCTTCCTTGTTGATTTTCCTTCTACACCAATTAAGCAGCTTTTTGGCACTCATGCTAATTATTTATAAAGTTTGATGAAAGATCATTCTACACTTCTTGAACAAGGCACCAGCAAGTCTTTTTATCTCTTTTTGTCTTTTGCATCGGCCATTTCTCCTTCGGTACAGAGCATTTCCTCCCTAACTCTTACCCAGTATATTTACTTTACATATAAAATGTATTTAAATAGAACTTTTAGATACGTAAGAGAGGTCACATTTTGCAAGTGCAAACTTTTAAGGTAAATTGCAGCATGACAAAAATATTAAATAATTAAAGGTTCTCTTTGCATATCTTACTTCGGTTGATGTTGATGTGTCACTCCCTTCTCTACTTGAAGTCTGGCTAGAGCCATTCGATGCGATATTTTCTACCTTTTTATGGATTTCCAGGATTTTGTGTGGGTATGACAAAAGGGGCCAGCCATTGTTTTGAGATAAGGTTCGTGCCCGTAGCTTCCTACGCAAATTCGTGTTGTCACCAATTAGTCTGTTTATCACTTTTGTCATTAGCCTAGAAAAAAACAAGTTGAAAAATTAAATATTTACCACCATTAAAGTTAAAAAAATCTTATATTATAAAATTAAATTAAATAATTAAAATTAAAGTCCAATGGGTGCATATACCCTTTTGTCCTGTACAACTTCTTGATTTCATTTTGGGGATTAAATTCTTTTTGTGCCACCATATCCTGCACCTGTGGTGGGCAATCCCCCCGCTGCATTGTGCACCGGACAACCATGCTTTGGCTATCAGAAAATGACACTTTAGACAAGATGGATCGAAGCTTTACGATTGATTGGGATTTGGAATTAAATTCATAATTCAAATATAGATATGCTTCTTGCAGTGCAGCCACCTGAAATAACAACCAAGGATATTAATGCTTGAACTGGAACACTTGAGCCTAGGCGCTTATTAAAAAAGACGACAGCAGGCACGCGGCAAAAGGAAACAGATTAACTGAATTTTAGGATTTTGCTTGACAAACTGACCTAATTCTTAGTACAGCACATCAATAAGAAATACATTTCTATTTTAACAGAGATAACATTTCTAGTTGACGAATTGTTCAAAATGATGGAATTCGAAGGAATTTGAAAAAATGAGAGCATGCAAACACATACCTTCTTGTCAAAAATTAAGAATGTGGATTTGTTTATCACTATATTTCATGAAATGTATTGCGTAATAGGAAACATTTAGCCTCAATAGTAGTGAAATGGAAAAAAATAATTTAAGCACTATAAACACTCTTTTTTTGGTACATATTATAGTGCGTTAAGCAATAAACCATAGTCCCACAACCTAATATTATCATTGGCGTAGAAATAAAAGCGCTGGTTTCTGCAATAAAGAAGCATATTACCCATTTAAATCAATCATCTGAGAAATTATATCAAGTTTACATGCAATTATATATCAACTTATTTTTTATAAATGTTCCATCGCTGATTATGTATGTATACATAATCAGCGATGGAACAAAAAATAGCTTTCGAGGTTCTGCTACATAAACGATAATGTTTTAAGACAGCTTAGTAATAGTGAATACTAAAAAATTGTATATATAAATTATAAAGCAACAAAAATGGGGGTTTGTGGTGACAGGAGATAGGTGATGGGAGACGTTGGTGGGTTGGCATTTCATGCACCAATGAAGAAAAAGCCAAGAACGTACCACATCTGCGAGTAATCATCCCACCACCACTTTTCGGTGACAATTAAGTACTCTCTCACCTCAGCGTTTGTTTTCTCACGCAATTGCACCAGACGTGTGATCTCACACTTGAGATTGGTCATCTCTTGCACCATA
This sequence comes from Protonemura montana, assembly GCA_947568835.1. Classification (NCBI taxonomy): domain Eukaryota; kingdom Metazoa; phylum Arthropoda; class Insecta; order Plecoptera; family Nemouridae; genus Protonemura; species Protonemura montana. The sequence continues at coordinate 15,268,390 of OX387602.1, forward strand.
GTTAGGAGTTTTTCATTTGTGCAGCTACCCTGATTTTTCAGCAACAGGTGGGAAAAAAAAATATGATTAAAACATATCTTGAATGAACAACAAACACATTCCCCAGTTGAAAAAAGGATTAAAACTTAACATTTCATACCTTCTCATCTTGAGAATTTGAAAGCATGGATCTAAGTTGGTCTACTTCAATGGCCTTTCTTTCCAAATGATTTTTGGCTTCAATCAAAAATGAATTTGCCTTGAACAGAGCCTCATGAAGCTTTCCATATTCTCTTCGACCCTCTTCCAGCTGTAATATTGAAAAACGGTAAACTCTAAATGGTAACAAGCTACATTTCCATTTAAAAGGTAGACATAAACAAGTCAATCAACGCACTTCAGCATGCATATCTTTGTTGTCAACTCGCATTCTTTCCACCAGGCAGGTTTCTTGTCGCAGCTTGCACTCTAGGTTGAGAACTTGTGTGTTAAGTGCTTGTACTTCGTCTGACAGCTGCAGTTCCATCACATGCATCTCTTGCATCTTGGCACGCAGCTGCCTGTCATTTTTAGTGAACGTAGCCTGGAGTGCAGCCTCGCGTTCCACCGCCTCTGTTAGAGCAGCTTGATTTTTCTTGCAGTTGCAGTTGCTCTGCACATCTTTGGTTGCATTTGCTAGCTCACACAGCCGCCTCTCCATGTCTCTCTGTTGCCAAGGAAGATCACATGTAATAATGTGTCACAATAAATAAGTGATGTTCACTGCTTTGAGATTTTTATCTAGCACCTATCTATGAAATACCTTTTCCTCATAGAACTGATTCTGTGAGGCATTGAATTCTTCATCTTTTTGACAAATTATACTCTCCATTTTGGCCAAGCTTCCTTGCATTGTCTGAATGTTCCTCTCTTGCTCTATAACCTTGCACCGTGAAGCACATCGGCAAGCTGCTAGTCTTTGACGCAGCTCAGCTATTTCTCTTCTTTGCCGATTCAGTTCTGCTTCTTTTCTCTTCAGCTGACATGACATAGAGTGGCAGTTGCACTCATTCACCTTTTCTCGTAGCTCACTTATTTGGTGGGCTAGGCCTTCCAGCTCATCGTCCTTCTGAAGTAGTTCTGCTTTCAGCTCTGTACACTTGCATGAATTGCTTTTATGCTTCAGGTTATCAATTTCCTGCTCCATAAAATCCACTTGTTGCTCTCGTTGTTTGAGTTTGCTACGAAGTAAGGAGCACTGACAAGCTTCTGCTGAACTCTGCTGTTCACATATTTCTTGTTTAAGTAGTTTTATTGCATTCTCCTTTTCTTGAGCACAACGCTGAGCCATGTCGTAAGATTTCTGAAGTTTGTTCATAGAAAGTTTCCAATTTTTAATCTAGAATAAAAAGGTGAAGATTATCTCTAAACTTGCTTTTGGTTTCTAGACTTGTTTGATTTTTGACAAAGGCAACGAAATGTTCACAACTTCTAGAGCTTGAGAGTCGACCGTGAGTTGCAGCTCTCCCAACTTCTCTGCATTCTCGTCATTCAGTCTCTCCTCATCAGTCAGTTGGGCTTCCAGATCCATGATTTGCTGTTCTAATTGCCTTACAGATTCATCTTCTGACTCTGCTCGAGATTTGCACTGAAAACGTATTTCAAACAATTATTGCTGTGTACAAAAATTAGCAGGTATAAGAATCTAGTAAACGTTTACACAATACATGCCAGTCAACAATTACCTTACAGACACCTTTTGGAGAATTGTGGCTCTTCATACAAATAGCCTTCACCTTTTTGGTAACATTAATTTTGAAGTTCCTGGTCGATTCGTGGATTATTTGCATGTGCTGTTGCATCCTTACTAGGCTGGTTGTATTGCTGAGTTCGTCTTGTAACTAATAAGATACAAAATACGCTCCCTTTAATATTTTTTGATTTTATATTCAATTTTGCTCAATGTCTGTCTTTAAACTTACTTCTCTTTGCAAAATTGTTCTCTCGTAATTGACCTTAGCCATTTTCCGTAGTATTTCATCTTTTTGTTGCAGTTCCTCGTATAAACTGCCATTCTAAATATTCAAATCATGCAATAAATGATAGATTTGTTAATATATAACATCATGGACAGCAAAATCAAACTCCACTGACCTCCATCATCAAGTGTTCAAGATCGGTTTGAAGCTTTTCCACCATATTTTTTAGTGCACCCAAGCCTTCCTCCTAAAAAGGTAAACAAGTACTCGAAAATTTTCCCACGGTAGACAATCTCAACCAAGTCACAAAAAGGGAAACCACACATCTTTGAGACAGTTGGCAAGCCGTAATTCGTAGACCCTGCAACATCTCCTGCATGCATTTACATTTTATTACAGTATCTATCTTGCATTCACTCAATACCATGACAGATACCTTGAAATGAAACTGTCCAGCATTCTTGTTAAAGATGCCTTCCAACTGAGCAACATCTAGGATAAGATTGACGTTCTCTGCTTCAAGATCTAGATTCTCATCTCGCAGTCTTTCGATGATGTTTTCCTGCCTCAATACCTTAACACAAAGTATTTTATAGCCGGATCAGCATCCAGAAAATAATACTACGATGCCACATTGGTGGGAAGATGTAACACGTCAATGCAATAGTCTCCTAGGACTAGCATTGGACAATTCAAGAAAGTGTAATCTTCACAATTTTTTTTTTTTTTTTTTTTTTTAAGGATCGGTTAGAAAAAGTATGAGCAAGGATTGGATGCAGTGACAGAATTAAGAAATTAGAAACCACACAGAGAAGTATTTAACATTGCAATATATTGTTTTAAGGTAACTCGATGATATAAGCATTCATTGATGCACATGAAATTTAATTTGAAGAATTTTAACACTGTTAATAGCATATGCAAATGCAATATTATATATAATTATAAATCTGTTAACAAAGTATTTGCAAAAAAACAACAGCCAGTTATGGTTTAATTAATAAATAAATTAGTACTTGTTAGCTACCAAACATACATGCTGCTTGGTCAAAGGTCAAATGAAAACATTCCCATCAAATCTACATTCCAAAATAGACATCAGGATCGCTTTTGCACCGGCGTTTCAACGAGAATCTCGTTTTTTTATCTGAGATCATTTTTTGGATATTAACTTCTCAGCGGAGTCTTTAAAGCCAGCATATAAGTACAAAATAAGTAAATAGCAAACAGTATTCAGGTACCTAAAAGTTTCAGACATAGCTTGGTAATTTAGTTATTGCAGATTACATGATTTTTTTGGAATGAGTGGTAACATAATTTTTAAATAAAAACAGTAACAACTTTCTATAAATAATTAAAGGCAAAAGAGGGTCAAGAGATGACAAACCCCCAAATAAGCAGGTATTTATCAGACAGGTAGTTGGTAATATGTCCCGCAAGTAAGCGCAAAATGTAAAAAAAAAAAAAAAAACAGGTAGAAAATTCTTAAATGTACAATCCTTTGCCCCCCCCCCCCCCCCTCTCTTCTTGCTACACCGCTTCTATTAGGACTGCCTGAAAAATTTGTTTATATTATTAGCAAAGAAACCTCACATTTTATACATAAAATCAAATTATTAAAATTGAATTGTCTTTTTACAGATGTGCTAACTAAATTGCCCAAAAATTAACTAACCCCAAAACTTCTACACATTAGTATCCTATAGGTTACAATTCATTCTAGTTCCTCTCTCTAAGGTTCCATCATACTCATGATCACCACAAATTTTCAATTCTTAGCTCCTACTATACCACAACAACAGTTTTGATCAGAAATTAACAAGCACCGACTGTTCATTTAAAAAACAAAGCCTAATTAGCTGAGGAATCTGTTAACTTTAATTATAGAGAAAAGCATCGACAAATACCTTCTTAAATCACATAGTTTGTACAAATTACCATCTGGCATGTGGCAAGTACCTAGGCAGTTTATTCATGAACAGTCAATTCAAAACTTTGATTGGTTAGTAGAAATAAAACTATACATATAGATTAAACCAGTCAGCTCAAAAGAGCTTCGTAACATTAGTAGGTTAGCATCAAGGATACGTTAGCATAGTCCTGGCATATTCTCATCAGCATTAGTTCTACAGAAAGACTTTCTATTTTTACTGACTTGATTAAAGATCAGTCCAATATCAATGCTGACAAAAATGAAAATAAAAACATAAAACAAGAGAATATTTCAAGGAATGGCACATAGCAAAAATTGATATTATTGCCAGTGGAAAAACAACGAATAAGTTATGAACTAACATAAGGTACTTGGTACCAAACTCAATAAGGTACTTTAACAACCCACAAAGCCACCTGATAGGTGACTTTGAACACTAAACTGAAGGAAGCAAATATAAAAAGACACGTGAAAGAAGAGAACGGTCTGGAGATCAGACGTCATGCACGGTGCGTTTAGTTTTACTGATAGCACCTCCCGTCGGCCAAGACCAAGAGCTGCTGGACCCGCCTACACTCACTTCGAAAGAACCTCTGCCCTGCAGATCCTCCAACTGATGCTTGGTCGCCAACAGCGCCTTTTGCAGATTACCGATGGTCACCTGCTGATGGGCTACTTGCCTCTCTAATTCTTCCACCAGTACATTTGTACTCGACTCTCCCTACAAAAATCTCATATGATTGGTCGTTCCAAGGAGGAAGATTATGCTATGTTTAATGGTGTATCCCAAAAACTCAGGTGCATCAGCATAGTTAGGTCTTTGTTCGATTCGTGTTCATCTCGTCAGATGTGAACACTTCAAGCCGTCTCAAATGAGACATTTAACTTGTATTGCCAACTCACGTACCTATTTTAACCCCTTCCCCTCAGGTACATGTCAGAAATAGAATTGCTATGAATGCTCAATGGTTGGACAACAAAGCCCAAACAATCAATTCTCCCATTTAACATGTTTAAAAGGTAAATATTTACTTTTACAAATGAAAACATTGTTAGATATCGATGCACCTGAGTTATTGGAATACTCCACAAATAAATGTACAGGAATTAAAAGTAAAGCTTTAAAATTGCTTCAGTCAATTAGATTAACGTTAAAATGTGCAAGCAGGATATAAAAGAAGTGCTTACTTCTGTGGATCAACATTGAAATTGTTTAGTTAATTGTTTTATTCAACAGATTACCATAGAAAATATAAAAAACCGTCTTTTAAAAAGTAAGATTTTTTATAAAAACTAGCAATTTTTCCGGATAACTGTACGGGTTATTTTCAAAGTTGTACTCACCGGTGGTAATGGTTGGCATAAACACGCATCACCTTCAGAGAACTGATTATTTAGCGGATGTTGGGAGTCGGTTGGCGGTTTCTTCTCCGAACACTGGCATCTTTGCTTCTGCTTTTCGAGCAAAAGAAAAGTACATAATAAAAGCCTTGCAATCATATATAATTGTATATGTATGAATAAAAGACATTGCATGAGTAAAGAGCCCTTGGGTTTCCAATTAGTCAGAGCCTCAGTGCTAATGTTATGCTGCCTTCGCAAAATATGCTGACCGATGACTACATTACCGACAAAAGTGGTGGTCAACCAAAGTGAGTGTTAAAAAATTCATCATCAAATTGCAATCGCTTGCATTTAGACTGGTCTACGCTCAATTAACCTCAACAATTCTAAAACCTAACGGCGCTACTCACTTGTTCAACGTTGCTCTTCCATTCACCCTTAATTGATTGCACTTGAGCTCTTGAGTGTTCAAGTTCTTCTTCCAGCTGCAACGTTTTTTTGCAGTACTCGTCCAAAACGGTCTGCTGCTCTTTGCTTGAAGGAAGTTGATTTACAGATTTCCTGTCATTTCTCTCTGACATTGTGCGAATCTGAGCGCGTGCTTTGTCAAGCGCATTTTGAAGATTCTTGGACCTGCTATTCAATTCGTCAACTATCGCGGTGTGCTCTCCAATTAGAGCTACAAGGTCTTTTGCGGGACTGTTTTCACTATACACATCTTCACTAAGCTGAGAAAAAAAATAAGTTGAGTTAATAAGTAATTACTGAGCTGCTTGAAATCAGTCTTGCTATGTGGAAGCCAAAGAAAGCTCCTCACCAGATTTTCAATGTCTTTTTGAATCTGTTCAAGCTCGTAGTTGGTCGTTTCCAAAGCATCTTGAAGGATCTCTGTAGGATTTTCCTGTACGACTGCATCGTCTTCTTCAGCACAGTTGCAATCTTCGTCCTAGCAACAAATTTCAAATATTCAGTCAAATGAACACTGGCAATGCGGAAACGATTACACCATAAGGATAAATACAGAAACTAATACATCATTAACATACATCAAAGGTATGAATAAAAAAACCATAGAAAAACTAAGATAATACATATTGGATTGAAACGTTAAATTAACTGAAGGATTGTTTGCAATTTGCACAGACATATTAAGTCTACTTTTATCAAAGCTTTATCTAATTCAAAAAGATATCGGTTCCAAATTAACTATAACGTATAAAAATATGTTATATGCCACAAAGTATAAAATTAACCAATGGCTCTGAATAACTCCATCAATCCATATTTTTTATTTATTAGCAGTAACACTTCATATACTCGTAACAATAAACAAGCATATTACACACCACCAAAGTAAAATTACCTTTTGTTTCAGTACAAACCAAACCAAATAAATTTTAGAAAGAAAATATTTATTTTAAATACACGTTTTTATTGGATTCTAAAGAAGCACAAATAGACATTTGAAAAAAAAAAAAAACTGGAGGATGAAAAATAAAAAATATATTCATTACTTACTGCATGGCTGCCATTGACTGCACTACGCTGCAAGGAGGCAACCTGACTTTGAACACTCTCAAGATTTTCTTGCAACTCTTTAACCTTCTCCTCATTTGCTTCTTTAAAATTGTCAAACACCTCTAACTCATCAACCAATATATCTATCTGCTCCTTGAATTCTTCAATGGTCCTCCTTACTTCGTTATCGCTTCCTCGATAAACATGATTTCGGATAAGTGGAGATCTCGAAGGAGGTCGTTCCTTGTTAGCCATCTGGACCAATCTGCGAGAGGCGTATTCTGTAGCTGCATATTGTTCCACATTTTCTCTCAGTTCATCCTGGGCATTCTCCAGCTCTGCCTGCCATTTCTCCATCTTGCGTTCACTTTCTCTTCGGCTTTTCTCAGTCTTTTCTTTCACTTGCAAATAACTGACTAGTTCTACCTGCACTTGGCCCATGTTGCTCTGAATCTGAGCAAGCGATTCCTTTACGCCTCGAATAACATCTTGCTTGAACACCATTTGTTTTTCTCTTGAGAGAACTACTTGCATTATATCCATGAGTTCACAAGTAATCTTGTCCATTGCCAGCTGGAACTCATTTGCCGCAATTTGATAATGGTCCGCCCTCGTCTGGTGTGGGGACGCAGATAGATTTGCAAATGATTCACTCAGCGATTCTTTCAGTTGCAGAATTTGGATTGCTTTGCCTTCAAGGCTTATAACTGGGACTTGGTTTTCTAGTTCGCTTTGACTGGTGTCGTTTTCGAGTTCATTCATCTCTTGTCTGTTTTTGTAAAGAGTTTGTTTCAACTTCTCAATAATGGTTTCCAGTTCGTTAAACTTTTTTTCACGTTCATTCAAATTACTGAGCAGAGTCTCCATTTCCTCCGTCATGTCTTCGATTGCTGCTTGCGCCTCGACAGTTTTAACACGAAACTCTTCTATGCTAGCAGCACGTAACATTTTTGGAGGCTGTACGTCTTCTTTAGATACTCTTTTGGAGCAAGAAATTTCAGAAGGACTGGATTTAGTAGTATTGGTACATTTCCTCGGACTATCAGTAGCTTTACACAAACCAAAATGTGCCAATCTCAACAAAGATCTCAACTGCACAATCATTGCATTTTTGTGACATATTTCTTCTTCTCGTTCTTCTAACATTAAGTTCATTTCCTCCACTTGCAGCATGGAGCTTTTTAATCCTTTGAAACAATAATTGGAGTCCTCTCTTTGAGCAATTTCGGTATCTCCTTGAGAGAAATCTGCAAGGACACCAGGCATTTCCGTAAAAACTGTAAACTGAGTGGGATCACCGATTGTTGGTGGTGAATGTTCTCCATTTGATCCATTCAACATGCTTGATTTTGATAAACTTTCCTGTTTTTTGGCCAAGTCTTCTTTAAGTTCTTCTATAAGTATCTCCTGTAAGGCAATCTTCTCATCGCGTGCCTTTAATATTGCGATGTTATTTTCTTCGTTCATTTCATCTGTGGCTACATTTTGTCCAAAACCTGCCTGGCTTGATGATTCTGGAATTTGCGAATTGCTCTACGAAAACAAAAAAATGTTCATGGTAATTGCTACAACAGAATATAGTTTTATACTTTGATAACACTGTACAAATTGCATAATTTCAGCAATGCTGCTGAAATGGTTGGCAACTGGATGCATTTTTTACCGCAGTTAAACAAAAATATTTACATAAAAGCACATGCTAATCAAAGAATGGTTTACGTATTATAGAAAAAGAAAGAGCATTCAGAAAAATCAAGTCACAAGCAATATATATGCCCTTGAAAATCATAGAGATACTAATTTGCAGACATTCTTATTTCTTAACATGAAACCACAACAATCTTCTACTTGTGAGAATGAAATGAGCTATAAAAACTATCAGTTAGAATATCACCATAATGCAGTATTTTAGACACAAGCAGTTAAGTATTTAAGAAAAGTAGGCCCAGAAGAAATAAATACATTTGTTTAATCAATACAATCAATACTAACACAGTGTTCAAGTACAGGCACAGAACGTAGATAGACAAATAAAAACAGAACCATTCAAATCAAACACATTATTCATTGAACAACAACAAAAAAATATATATAAGGTCACCAGTTTTGTTAGAGAAATTTGAACATTAGATTCAGAGCTACCATGAATGCTCATCTCTGGAAGGTGATGAGCTGAGATGATTCCCCAGATTGCCCATGCAGAGATTAAGTGACAATTAACAGGCTATTTCAGCACCACTCCCTGATCATGAAGCAAACTTCTTGCGGTTCCATGCATTAGCCATGCAACAAGTGGCGATTAATGTCAATAATGGCCCTTGCGATGAAATTCAGGAGGTTTAAGGAAATCAGATTTTGTCTCCTTAACCACTCCTACCTTGGGTCGCGTCTCTCCGTAAGACATCCCTTTAAGCTTGGCAAGTTTTATTTCCTTGCGCATCTCTTTGATTATGCCATCTTTGAAGATAATCTGCACGTCTGCTTGCCTACAACGGTCCTCTAGTTGCAGGCATTCACGTTTCAGTTGGGATATTTCATCGTGTTTGTCTGCTACTTCTCCCGTGAGAGCAGCTTGCTTATCCTTTGCACACTGCACAGAGAACCAAGAATAATGTAAAACATGAACAGTCATTGTCTTAAGATTAGAACTTAATTGTAGACACAATTAAAGCCAGTCGTACCTTGTCCATGTCTGTAATGACATTTGTCAGGGCTTCTACTTCCTGTTTTTTGATGAGCAGTTCTCTATGTACCGAATTAAGATTATCAGTAAGTTGTTGTTTGTCACTGAGCACATAGTCTAGACGATACTCCGTTTCCTGCAGCTGCCGCGATAGTATGAGGATCTCGTTTTGCTGATCATCAATCTTCCGCTGTTTAACAGATAGTGACTAAAACAGGCAAAGAAAATAAATTCACCTTGAAGAACTATGAGAAGTTGTGCAGTCCTAACTTAAAAATATTATATGATGAGTGCCAATAAAACTTACCGTTAAAATCCCAAAGGGCTTCAAAAATCATATGTGCAGTGTTTTTTTTTTTTCATTTTCATGCAAACAAAAAGTAAGAATATCCTCTTCCCATGCATAATTAGATATATGTGCATTAAGTTTTAGTAGAAAATGTTGGGAACATTAGATTTAACACCTTATACGTGGTGACATGCATTTGATAGTTAAGGATGTTATAAAACAGACATATCCTAAAGTCCCATATAAAAGGCACTTTTCTAATTTTGTTTTTTGTAAGTTGTTAACTTGTCCTTACACTTCCTGCCATGTACATATACGATTGCTATCATTTTACTGGGCCAAACTGGCCATGAATATTATAGGCTATTTAAGTGCCATTAGAAAGATAAGTGTGTAATTACTTGTGTTACTTCGGTAGCATTCTGCAATAGACTGCTCACAGTGCAGGCTTTTTCTTGAAGATCATCACGAAGCTCTTGAATTTTCTGGATTAAGCTTACAATTTGCTCATCTTTCAAAGCCATGTGCTCCTTCATTGTCTTCAAATCATTCTCCAGGGATCCAATTACACTAAAACATAAATGGAGAAAGTTTATAATAACACTTATGATATGGGCAAATCTCTAATGTTTACTTTTAAAATTTCCCAAGTTTCCAAAACATGTGAACTAGAATGGCCATTTTTATGCAATAAACCTAGATTCAGTTTCACTATTATACATACACACCTATTTCTGTCAGTTAATTCCTCATCAATGTTTTCCTGGGTTCGATTAAACTCCGACAATTCTAGACCGAGTTTTTTCAGTTGGGCATCCTTACATAGGATTTCCTCATTTAGCTTCTTCACCTCAAACTGCAGAGCATCTGAAGCCCTGCAGTAATGAAATATGCCCATCAAAAATGTATGTAATGCAATTCCTATAGTCTTTCAAAAATCAAATATCAACAATGACTTACTTCTTATTCTCTTCTAGTTGCAGTCTTAGGTTATCGCAGTCGCAATCCTCCTCAGATGTATTGTTGGCCTGAGGGCAGCAAGAAAATTATATTGAGAAAGAAAATTTAGAAAATTTAGCAGAAAACAGCAGAAAGAGACACATTCTTGAACAAGCTTGAAAATTAAAATTTAACAATGTTCTTTAAAAAGGTCTTTAAAAGAAAACTAACCATCGGTAATGAAGTATACAAAAATCAATTAACTTTGCACGTGCCTCAATCCTAACAATCAAACTAGAAAATTGCACAAAATTTCACAGAAATTGCAAACAGATATGCACCCAGAAGAAGCAGGCATTTCAACAGGGAATTTTTAATACATACAAGTCTTTAAAAAAATAAGTTTATTACATCATAAAGGACAGGAATTGAAGTAAAAAAATAACTTTAAAAGTTTCATAGATTAAGCCGAAGAAATGCAAGAGCAACTTGTCTATGTGGTAGAATGGCTCTCCCAATTAGTAGAGTTTCCATCGTCAGATGGTTGCAGCACCCAAGTATTGACCGAGTCTCGTTTTCTATCGTGTAATGCTCCACCACTTCGATCTAATGATATTTCTAAACAGAATTTAGGGAGCGTTGGTTTGGCAGGCTCCATTGGTAACTGATCTCCAAAGGGGCACGAGGAACAGAGTTGGCATGGTGCCATACGTTGAATGTGAGTGCCATTGCATTTGCATGGTCTATGATACACTTTTGGCAATAAAGGAGTTTGTGTGTCAACGTTCCGAAAGGGGATTGACCCCACTTGCAGACTAGAGCATGGACACCGAGTATATGACGTGCTTTCAGTGATTGGCGGACTGCTATAGCGTCTTGTCAACGAACTGACTTTAGCGTCGTGAAATTGATACGGTTTGTATGTTACGTTCTGAGAATACCGGGGATTAAGATTACTAGGGTGTGCTATATTTGTTTGGTTGCAACATAATTGACATTGCGTGTCAATAGCAAGATTTGCAGTGTATGGCGTACTAAAACAGCTAGATGTTCTCTGGTTAGTTAGATTGTTGAATCGTGCATTTGGCTCATAAACTCTGTTAGCAAATGGGCGTGGAGAGCAAATATTGTAAGAGGGAATGAAATTACGAGTGGCAAGGCATTTACAAGCCTCATATGGTGATTCATTTGCTCTGCTTTGTGAATTAAAATTACTAGGTGGAATCCAGTTGAACTGGTTATTTTGCAAGTGTTGATTTCCATCGTATGGGACGTAAGAATGAATGGACGTAGTGATCGGTAGTTGCAAATCTGATGTCTGATTCACATTGCTACTTGAATAATGATTTTCTTTGCTCAAATTTTGCCGAGGACTTGGTATGTTGGAAAACATTCTTGTTAATCGGGGGTCACTTTCGGACAACGATGTCACATCATTCGGATGTGTCCGATTCGTGTTTAATTTACTGGAACCTCTAAATTCTGGGCTGGAAATAGGAACACTAGATTGATTGACCCTATTGCTCTGGCCATTGCTTGAATATGGATGTTGATATTCATCCTTCGATGCAGGTGGTGAATTTGGAGTCTTAGATGCCATTGCAGTGGAATTAGCATAGTTTGAATATTCTTCAGATGGACTTTCTTTGTCTGATGCTCCCAATGTATTCTTCCTGTGATTGCTGGCTATTTGTGTTTCACTTCTATTTGAGCTTTGATGACTATAGTAAGATGTTGGTGTTTGACTCCATGGCAACCCTTCAATTCGAGAATCTCTTCCATTTGAGGATTGGTCATCTAGTTCCAAGGACGGTGAATTACCATGTACACCGGGTGGCTTTGTAGCTTTGACTGTGCAAGTACTGAGAGGGTTACCTTCAGGTATTGAAGGACTATTGATTTCAGTGTGATTACTTATCAAGTTCTCAATTTCTTTCTTAGATTCTAGTTGTGAGCTGGTGGGCACAGTACTTATTTGTGTGTCACTATTTTTAGAGCTTCGATACCCTTTGCTCAATTGTGGTGAGGTAAATTTTAGAGAGTCGTTTCTCTCTAATTGACCATTCAATTTGGGCAAGGAATATGAGGGGCCATGTTCATTTGGTGTCATATGCCCTTTTAAAGAATCACTTCCATTTGAGTGTGCATACCCATTGTTATAAAATGGTGACAGACCTTGCCTGCCTGGACTTATTTGTGTTTCACTTCTATTCGAGTTTTCATTATCTTTGTTGTCAAGTGATGGTTCTAGGCTGTTAGATAGAGTTGCTTCGACTAAACTGTAATTTTTATAGCCTAGGTGTTCTTGGGGAGAAGCAGTAACATAGCCATCTAAATCTCTAACCACATTTTTTTCAATTGGTGATGGCATTATTTGAGATACACTTCCTTTGAAAATTTGTATTTCATTAGAATTAAGGGGTGGTTTATAAATGATACCCGGTGTTGCTTTTGTTTGAGTGACTCCCTGAATGAGAGGTTGAGGATTATCGTTAGACTTAGTTAGTGGTTTCAAAATGTCTTTGGATATTGATGTCAATTGAGTATCACTTTTGCTTTTTGCAGACACTGCACTAGACTTTGGAGGATTATTCTTAACACCTCCGGGATAAACACTCTTTTGAGAATCACTTGTATTTGGGTGCAGTGTATCTTCAAGAACCAAATGTGGGAATATTTGTTCAATCAGAGGAACCGAGACATTTTGATCAACTGTTATAGTTGTGACAGAGGCAGGGGTTACATTTCTAGGTTGCCCGGGATTGGCCAGAGTATCTCCCTTATTTGAGCAGGTACAATTTTCACCACAGTTTGGTGTAGATAGCCTCTGATAGTGATTGTTTGGTGCAAATTGACTGGCTGGACTGGCCAAGGGTAGAATTCTGTTAGGTGATAAACTCAGGTGACTGGATGGCATTGGCTGAAGATTGATTCCATTAGAGGTTTCATTTTGTTTGTTAGCGGTCAGAGTTGGAATTGTCTTATAGCCTGAGTGCATAGCCCCAATATTCGAGGAAACTACAGTAGAATCCAGTGGTCTGTTCATAGTACTTCTGGGAATGGATCCCGTATTTGAATCAAGATATTCTTTGCTTGGCATTGTAGAAATCTTGTAGCCATCTGGACTCTTATCGGAGTCCGGAAATTGATTTAGATTGCTCGGTGGATTCGAAATAGCTTGTATGTAATTTCTATTGAGAATCCGATTCTCTTCTACACAATTTGCTGGCTGACTCTGATGCAAGTTTTTATTAGAACTAGCTTTTGATAAATCAAGTGAAACGCTAAAATTGGGCGGTATGTTAATATTTCTTTGAGGATTGAAGCTTAAATCAGTATGATCTTTAATTTTCTGATTATCTCTGCTGGTACTTGAAGGTGGACTCTGATAGCCATGTGGAGAACTATTCAAAGTCGAGTTAAGATTGCTAGGTGTAATAGAACTAGCCTGTTGGTACCTCTTAGATGAGCCCCAATTCTCCTCATTAGCACCTATTAGTGGGCCCTGATCGTCATAAGCAGAACTTCTTTTTGAATAATCAAGAGCTATGTTTGAATTAAGATTGCTACCATCCTGGTTATTAGGTGGAATCGAACTGATTTGTGGCTCATATCCACTTGAACTCCAGCTTTCTTCAAATGGAGTTGCTGGTGGATTTCGAATACTAGGTGGAACCACACTACTTTGAGGGTATTCAAGAGGAATGTGTGTGGGGAGGTTGCCAGAAGGAGACTTCATGCCATGAGTACCACTGGAACCTGAGTAAGTGAGATTTTCATTGGGTGTTGTATCTAAACCCCCATCAATTGGAGCGAGCCCACTTATGTGAGGGTGGCTGGATTTTGAAATTAGATTGGAATTGTGTATTTTGGTATTGAGCGTTGATTGGTCTTGTGCAGGTAAGGTATGCATGCTCGCTGGATTGCTTCGTTTACCCACCTGGCTATCAGAGGTGGTCTCATTTGGCTTGGTCAACCTAAATACAAAATAAATCTTATTAGTAAAGGTATACTGCACACCAAATTCCCTCCATTTTGTTGGATTATTTCAGAACCAAACATAAAAATGAGCTGAAGTATTTTTCTGCTAGGAGGGCAGAGTGGTTTAGAGCTGCAGTGCGATGTTTCAGTTTTGCTTTGATATATTGGGCTTTCGGGCCTAAAACGGAACTCTGTTTATGTTGCAACCGCCAATGCTGTTGAAATGTGGACAAGTATAAATAAATATATTTTCTTACTTGGGTTTATCAGAATATGTGCCAAAAATCTCTTCCAACGTGACTTCAAAGAAAATGTAATCATCAGTATTCCAGTTGTCATGTTCTCGGCCTTGTTGGATGAGTCTGCAGAGGTTTCTTATGTCGCTCTTTAAATGATCAATTTGTGCGTTATCTTCATGGCCCTGTAAACAAATTATTTTGGTTACGTGAAAGGAGCACACATTTAAAAAAAAGAGCTTTACATTTGTAACATATGAAACATGCATACACTGGAATAAACCTACCTGCACCCTCCCATTTGGAACACTCTGCAACTGGTTGTTGTAATCCTGAGCTTTAGCCATATAATCTCTTGTTGCAATAGAGGTGCCTTTCAGTTTCTCTTCTATTAACTTTACGCGACATGCAGTTTCTCGCTCCAGATCCTCAAGAGCATGGACCAATTCGGCATTCTGAACGTTGATATCAGTTATCCATGATTTAAGTGTGTGCACTAGTGGCTGAAAAGTATATATGGAAGCATTGGAACAAAAAATGACAAATATACTGTATTTTAAACAATTTAATCTTTAAGTTTGGATGAAGCCCTACAGAATATTTACCAAAATGTTGCTATCACAGTAGATAGGAAAAGTTACAATATGGTTAAAATTATTATTTAATTATATCCCTTGCATCTTTAAAATATTAGAAATTATTAAACTATTAAAAGTACAGGGGATTTTATTATCATTTCAGTAAGCACCTCAAAATTTTGTAAGCATTAAAAATGTAATCTTTTGACTGTAGTCTACATTAATTTGCTTACATGCAGAATATCTATAAATTGCTGTGTGGCTTTTGAATAATTAATAGATAACGCTAGTACTAAAATATGAAAAGAAATATACTTACATCATTTGCACTTAGTCCTGATCTAGATTCTATTTTCTTCACGCGCTCTTCGTATAAACTGTTCAGTTCGGATATTATGTTTAAAGATCCAGATTCACCACATGCCAGTGCCATGCAATCAAATTGATGGTACTGCGATCCACTTGATTGAGCTGACGGCAAAGCTTCAGAGTTGTTGGTAATCATTTTGGCTATTTGTTTCTTTTAAAACTGAAATTTTCGGCGCGATTGAAAGATAAAATGTGAGTTGAAAATAAATAATACCCTAAAAATATCCCCATGATATGACAGACATGGCAGCCATCCCTGTTGTCATTTGTCGCCTGAAGCAGTGTACTGCGCTGCGCCGCGGTGTGCACTTGATGTTTGTTTTGATTTATTGTTGGCACTGTCAGTTGGGGAAGTGGCACCGAGATGTCGCCACTTGCAGGAGGCGGTGAGCTCATGACTGGTACCAACTAAATGGCAAAACAAATGTTACACCACCCATCAGGCTAAACCACTTGTTAAGTTGGTAATGTGTTATATAGTATTTCTTTGCAAATGGTAAACGTTGTTGGTCATCCATAACCTACCGACGCGGAAAATTTTAACAGATTTTACAAAAGAAGTAAATACTGAAGCTTTTTCTCGCTTGTTAGCCTATTTTTATTTTAGAGTAAAAGTGTAAAACCGCAAGCATGTCGGAAAAAGAAGGCCTTGATAAAGGGGAGAAATGTTTGGGAGGAACCGAAAAGGAAGGAAGCAAAAGGCCGACTAAAAACAAAAACAGCAGCACTGATTCAGATTCCGACGGTGCAGAACGCAAGTCGTCTGCTAAGAAGCGAAGAAGCCATGAAGATAGTGAGGGTCATGGGGATAGCAGGGAAAGGAGAGTAACAACATCAAGGTCTCGAAAAGATCGACGCTCCTCCCCTGAGAATGGCAAAGGGCGTAAGAGCCAAGACAATTCGGATGATCCAGACAGAAGGCATCGGTCTTCATCTCACAGACATCAAAGATACTGGGGAAGAGACGACTCTGAATCACGTTCTTCCCGCCGCAACAATGATCGTTATTGGAACAAGTACCAGGCAAAGGATGGTGATCGATCAGTAGGATCACGATATTATGGAGATGATTCGTCTAGGGAAAGAAAACGTGATGGTAAGGAAAACTATCACAACAAAAGAAAGCATGATGACGACGGTGATTCAGCACGTCAAGATGACAGGCGCAACAAAACTAATCGGTCTCGGGAAAGAGATAACAAGCCCAAGGCTGAATCACAATTAAATCAAGAAGAAAACCCACCCCCTCCAAAGGCACCAAGAAAAGTGATTGATATGCTCACTTCAAAAACTGGTGGTGCTTATATTCCCCCAGCAAGGCTACGAATGATGCAAGCCCAAATTACAGATAAGTCGAGTGCTGCTTATCAGAGAATTTCCTGGGAAGCATTAAAAAAGTCAATTCATGGCCATATTAACAAGGTTAATACAGGAAACATAGGTATTATTGTGCGCGAGCTTCTTAAGGAAAACGTTGTGCGTGGACGAGGGCTTCTCTGCCGATCCATAATTCAGGCGCAAGCTGCTTCTATAACATTCACTCACGTCTATGCTGGTCTTGTGGCAGTCATAAATTGCAAGTTTCCCAATGTAGGAGAACTTTTGTTGAAGCGGTTGATAATCCAATTTAAACGAGGCTTCAAACGCAATGACAAGAGTGTCTGCATTTCGGCTGCCACATTCCTCGCACATCTGGTCAATCAGAGAGTGGCGCACGAAATTTTGGCTTTAGAGATACTGACATTACTTGTAGAGAGCCCCACAGATGATTCAGTGGAAGTTGCTATTGCTTTTCTGAAGGAGTGTGGAAGCAAACTTTTAGAAGTATCAAACAAAGGAATTCTTGCCATCTTTGAGATGCTTCGTAATATTCTACACGAGGGTCAACTAGAAAAGAGAGTTCAGTATATGATTGAGGTGATGTTTCAAGTACGAAAAGATAATTTTAAGGATCACGAAGCTGTCATCAGCGATCTAGACTTGGTCGGAGAAGAGGACCAGTTTACGCACTTGATTACACTCGAAGATGTAACAGACCCAGAAGATCTTCTTAGTAAGTCTTATAATAATTTAAAAAAAATTGCTAGTGTTTAACTATGTCATTTGAGGTTTATATGTAATTTCATAATAAACTGGAAACTGCCTTTCTCTATTTTAGATGTGTTCAAGCTTGATCCAGATTTTGAAGTGAATGAGGGAAAGTACAAAGCTTTGAAAGAAGAACTTTTGGACGAAGAGAGCAGCGGAAATGAGAGTGGGTCTGGTTCGGAGGAAGAGGACGACTCAGATGCTGAAAGCGAGAGTGCCAAGCGAGCTAAGGAGGAGACCATTATCGACAACACCGAGACCAACTTGGTTGCGCTGCGACGCACCATCTACCTTACTATTCACTCGAGTTTAGACTTTGAAGAGTGTGCCCACAAGCTTATGCGGATGGAACTGAAACCCGGCCAAGAAATAGAATTGTGTCACATGTTTTTGGACTGTTGTGCTGAGCAGAGGACATATGAAAAATTCTATGGTCTGTTGTCACAGCGGTTCTGCATGATCAATAAGATATTCGTCCCTCCATTTCAGCAGATTTTCAGAGACACTTATGAAACCATTCACCGCCTCGATATTAATAAACTTCGTAATGTAGCCAAGTTTTTTGCTCATCTCCTTTTTACTGACGCCATCTCCTGGGAAGTTCTCTCGCTGATTCGTCTCAATGAAGAAGACACTTCTAGCTCAAGTCGTATTTTCATCAAGATCCTTTTCCAAGAGCTTTCAGAGTACATGGGCCTGACCAAACTAAACGATCGAGTCAAAGATGTGTGAGTGTCTACCTATTGCTTAATGGAAATCAAGATGGGGTTTTTGCATAACTTATACTAAGTGGTTATTATTATTTCAGAACTCTTCAGTCCGCATTTGATGGTTTGTTCCCGAGAGATGATCCCAAAAACACTAGATTTGCAGTTAACTTCTTTACTTCAATTGGTTTGGGTGGATTAACGTAAGTGAACTCATTATTTGCTGGCTGCGTACACATTTTGTTGAATCTGTAAAATTGTACATTTTTTGTTGTGTTTCCAGAGATGAGCTTCGAGAGCACTTGAAAGCCCAGTCAAAGTTGGCAGCTGCTGCAAAGGTTGTGCCACCGCCACCTGCAGTCAGTAAGAACGTTCCAAACGACTCCTCTAGTTCTGATTCTAGTTCTAGTAGTTCAAGTTCCAGCAGCTCTGGTAAGACTTACCACATAAAAACTGTTTTATTTGGTGGTGTCGAAATTTTGGATGTGTAACAAGTGTCAATTTTTTGTTTTAGATTCCAGCTCCGAGTCTGAATCAAGTGATGAAGATGATCGTAAGAAATCTAAGAAGAAGAGCAAGAATATGAAAAAGAAAGTGTCTTCTAAAGTTCCATTGACGAAAGTTTCCCATAGTAGGAAAAGTAGAACGCCTGGTATGTCCAAGCACAGAAGCAGTAGAAGATAATCAACAAAATATGTCTGTCGCTATTTTATACATTTTTTCTAGTACAATCTATTGTATTATTAAAATTATATTTTTTTGTAATATGCTTTCTTGTGTTGAGCTAATTAAGATACACATTTTGTTTTTCTGGAAGTAAATTCAATTGAACCAAACAATTTGACGATTCCTTAAGTTATTAGTTTTTGCTGCATTTACCTTGACTCCATTCTTGCTGTGCAATCTTCATTTTGATAATAATAATAATAAAAAATAAAATTTATTTTATTCTAGAATCAATACAAAGTAAGGGTTTGTTATAGAATGCATAAAATGAGAGGAGCAGCAGTAGAATGGCATAAAATAGAATATTGTCTTCTACATGTAAATGATAATCATGTAATGAATATGGACATATCTTGCAGAGAAATATTTTGAGTTCAGTCTAGAAGTGGTTCGTTCCTTGGAATGCTTTCAACGATTGTGGGAGGTCATTCAAAAGGACTTGTCCCTGATAAAAAGAGCTTTTGCCATAGATTTGTATATTGCAGTTGGGCCGAGCGTAGTGCGTTTTGTTTCGGGTGTTGATGCGTTCGGTGTATTGTGTTGGGGACAGCGTATTGTGGGTTGTTGCGATGTGAAATCTTACCACATATTTTGCTAGTACCAACCAATTCTAATGAACAGATTTTCTTTCGTCGCAAAATTTACGAAGGAATGCGTGTGTGAATATCGTGAGGCTAGGTGTTACTGCTATTGGCTCCAACAGTTGCATGCTCAAAGTTACTGGGGTTACATTGAATTTTTGTTTTAGAATGTTTTGGAATATAGTGTTTGCATGGTGCCATACTAGGTGAAGCCAACAAGTCGTTGGAGAGCGGATAATAACAGTATGGTAATTAATTATAAGGGAATTTTAAACTTGCATGTTCTCAGTACACCTGACTAAACTGTAAGCTGATTACTAATTAAGTAGAGCCAAAGAAAACTGGGTGGCTAGGCAGCATATCAGAATCGGTTAGTGGGCCATGCCTCCGCTGGAAAGAAATCACACTATGTATTTGTAAACCTATTGGCATGTTCTAGAGATTATCTATTAGGAAATTGTCGATTTGGACCTTCGATTAGGACTTCTTAGGTGGGGCCTGGACCTTCACAATCTCACTCAAATCCATGCCTCCATATGGTCAACTGAACCTAGTACATGTACATGTGCAGTACAATTTTTTTCCAAATGGGTTTAGATTTTACTCGTGCTGCTATAATGAAATGGTGCATTATTTTCTTCTTCAACCAGAGCTTAAGACCATTACATCATACATTTCAGATAAGGTTTGCACTTGTAATGCCAATAATATGATTGGGTGTCGCCCTTTTAAGTAAAAAATCTAAAATTTATCTTTTGTGTTCCACCGCTTTGATGTAGTTTAGCCGTTTTAGAGTGCTGGATGTTTCATCCCTTTTGTATAAGTATTTTAACGTTTTGTGTAGATAATCGTGGCTTAAGTCTGCTTTGGCTGTTTAAATTTGGTCGCGCCAGTCTTTTGTGACGTCAAGAAAGAGACAACGCACGAATACGTTCATGAAACTTCCGTCGAATGAATAAAAATAGTGCCGTGTATAAGTACATGTCTTGACAATATTATTTAGAAAATCTATTAAATATATTCGCTGTACGTAAAAAAATTATACATTTGAAATATTTCTGAAGACCAAAGTGAAACCTTTGAACGAAATAAAATTATGAGTGAGTAGTAATACATTTTTAGGTCGTGATGTGTCCACGAAAGGATGTGTGGAGGAGGGTGTTGCGCTGCGCGATATATTCTGTGCTCGGAAAGTAAAGAACGTCGCTGTGCGCTTGACTTTGTTCTCGTGGTCAAATACCGATACAAACGTCTGTAATTAATAAATAGTTCATTGATAATTTGTGACTGGAGTGCGTTGAAGTGAACTAACTGTTCGTGTAGGGGGTGTTTTCTACCAGTTAATTGCAATTCATCATTTTTGTTGAGGTGAAGGTAGGTCTTGTTATGGTCGAATTGCCATTCCGATTACAAGTCATTTTATTACTGTATTGCTCACAGGATGCTGCAGGTTCATGTTGCTTTGAGTTTTAAGTCGCCCGCACAACTATTTGTTGCATGCCTACTTTTGTTGCACATTTAGTGCTAGTTACATCATTTTAATTCCATTTCCTGGAAGTCCATTACCATTAAAATTCCTGAACTGTCAGAAAAATATGTTGCCATTGTATCTGCCATCAATGTCAGCTGACAGCTATAATCTCCAAGCTACTTATTGGAATTGGTACTTAGTAGGTCATCACTCATCAGTATTTTAAAAAGGTTTCTGGTCTTGTGCTTTTTATAGGCGGGAAATAGCTTCCAATGGCTAATCGAGGTGGTGCCCAGAGACCGAATGGTTCGTCTCAGGGAAAAATCTGTCAGTTCAAGCTTGTTCTGCTTGGAGAATCGGCTGTAGGAAAGTCAAGTTTAGTATTAAGGTTTGTCAAAGGACAGTTCCATGAATACCAAGAGAGCACGATAGGAGGTAAGTACCAAAAATTTGCTACTAGCTTTTTGACATTTTATTATTTTTTAAAAATTATTCTGTGGAATACATTTCCACTTAAACTGTATTCTATTCTTTACAGCGGCATTTCTTACACAAACAGTCTGCCTCGATGATACCACAGTTAAATTTGAAATATGGGACACTGCTGGTCAAGAGAGGTATCACAGTTTAGCTCCCATGTACTATCGAGGAGCACAAGCAGCAATTGTCGTGTATGACATAACAAACCAGGTTTGTGTTTTATTTTTTAAATTGTGAGTTCATTAGTTATTTGGATATTTCTTCATGGTTGTTCTATTTGTTGTCAGTGTTATTTGAGAGAACACAGGGCTAAGGAATGGGGTTTACTGTAACTTGTAATGCAAATTGCAAAGCACTTGTTAACTGTTGAATGTGGTGTTTAAGGATACTTTTGGACGTGCCAAAACATGGGTAAAAGAACTTCAGAGGCAAGCGTCGCCGAACATTGTGATTGCGTTAGCAGGCAACAAAGCCGATCTAGCCAACAAGAGGATGGTGGAATATGATGAAGCGCAGGCATATGCTGAAGAAAATGGTCTCCTCTTTATGGAAACTTCTGCAAAAACAGCTATGAATGTGAACGAAATATTTTTAGCAATAGGTGGGTAAAGTGTAATTCTATTTAGTTTGACCTTTATCATGGGTATAGGATTACCAACCAAATGTCTACGAACTGAGAAGCCATATTGGTTGACATTGTAGGTATTCATTTAAACACATCATTCAACCTTGAATTGCTGACGTAAATACTTCAATTCTTGGACATTCTCGATCACAAATTGTTAAGTTTGCCTAATTTCCAGAGAGCATACATACAAATGTTATAAGGCAGCCACCAATTTGGAAAACAGGGGTGTGGTACACATCCCTAGATGGGATAGAAGCAATGTATGGAAGCAATTTGAAGTTCATTTTATCTCTGTTAATTAATCAATACCCTTACAGCTAAGAAACTCCCTAAGAATGAGCAAGTCCCAGGCGCTGGCACCAGTGGGCAAGGCCGGCGACTTGTCGAGTCTGAAGGGCAACAAAAAGCGACAGGAAACTGCTGCAAGTGATCCCTCTACATTACAATCAACAATTTTATCAACCATGTGAGTCACCCTTAATGTCACTTTCTTTTGTGAAATGGGATTTGTTTCCAAGAGGTCAATGTTTATAATTTTTCAGCTGCACCCATTAATAATTAATTAACTAATACACAATGAAGATCTTAGGATAATTTCCTCGATCATACCGACTTTGATAGCCAAAAATAAGGAACCTCATAATTTTTATCGCTGTGCTATACATGGAATGTTGATGCATTGTTCTTTGTGCTTTGTGTGGAGACTAGTTACCTCTGTACCAAAGTATGGATCGTAGTCGCTATTTTCATATTATGGATGGTGCATATTAATGGAGTTTTAGCGATGTCAGCCTCACTTTCCAAGGTCAAGCTAAACTGACCAAGCACAACACAATTTTAACTTATCTTTGTAGATCACTGTTTATTAACACTTCAAATAGGTACTTCACAGTTTAGTGAATCAACAATCTTGAGATTTGTAATGGTAAACCAATGATCCCTCAATGCTCTATATAGTGTGCACCTTTTACTGTCTGGTATGCTTTCCAGTGCTACTAGCACATATTTCTTATCTAGGTATTGCATGTTTTTAAATGACTCTGTTTATTGACACAACTCTGCTTGGGCTTATTGCAAGTTTTGTCTCCACCACTAAAGACCTACATAAAAGTTGGCCAGGCACCAACATTACTACCACACAAGATATCTTGCTAGCTCTGATGCTTAGTCTTTGTTTCTAGGTTTGTCATTCTTAGCTAGGAGGGCAATATTCTGGCTGGCACATCGCAGACTGAGAGAATTCCAGCATTTATTATGGCTGGAAACATTCCCGACGGTTGGAATCAAATTAACCTCCGCATGTGAAAAAAAAAAACTCAATTCAGTGGCAAGCAATCGTAGTGATCACTTGTCAAATAACTTGATACAGTTTATCAGTGGCGATTGTTCATAGGTGAAATAAGTGTAATAATAATATGAATAGTGGTGATGATAATATAAAATGTACTACGTACTTGATTTATTTTCGAGTCGTGGGATTGCATACGAAGAAAGAAGAACGTCTGCTACTCCGAATGATTGTACGGGATGGTTTAGCGTTGGCTGGTTTTTGCGCTTGGCTCTTGCAAGGCTCTCAATATCTGGTAGCAAATTGTACGCTTAGACCAAGGAATCCGCGTTTAGAAATGTGTTCCAAAATGATCTGATAAATGCAAGTTGCTAACAGATATTGTCAAGTTTCTTACTGTATTTGATATAAAAACAAATGTTTTACTGTTTTACCCAGTGCAGCTTTTTCTTAAACTATTGTAGCAAATTCATTCAATGTTCGGAACATATTTCTGTGTCTTCGGTATCCGGTCTTCACCCATGAATGCAACGTTTCTAACTAAACGCGTAGTAATTGCGATATGATTAAACTACTGTACGCTCACGGTCCAACCTCTAATAGCTTGTGTATCATATTAATTAATATGATTTATTACAGTTTACAATATTGAATGTTATTATTAAATACTTATTATTATATGTATATTCATGCTGGTACCTAGGCAAAATTTCAGTCAGTTTTATTTGTTTTCCTCGAATGTATAGCACATGATTGTTGTGTATGTACATTTTGAATCAAGTTCTATCAATTGTTTAATTAAATAATAAGCTCAGATTATATTATATAAAATAAATTAGATATCATCATATATAATATTATATTGTATGGGTGTTAAAATTATGCTACCCAGCCAATTCAAGCACTGTATTATACTTATTGGAAATGCTTGCTCTATCTTCTGTATGCACAGAGACACTACAATTGTACAGGATGAAATTATAATGAAATAAAGTTAATAGTATCAAATTATAAATTATAAAACGCTGTTTTACATTTTATTAGCAAACTATAACTGCATTCCAACATCAACCTTGACAAGCCAAAATTTCCTCCATCTGGCATTGGCGTAACATTTTTGTGGCAGACCTTGAGACAATGAAGCATTGCAGTGTGCATCGCTATGGATCAAATGTTGCATACAAACACGACGAGAGTTAAATAAACTGCAATCTTTTCTGATACTTGTAGTGTAACTTCTGGGGCAAGAGAAGAATTGCTGCGATGCTGGAAATGAGACACAATGGCTTAGTGTCTAAACCAGACTCTCTTATCACTCCTGCGGAGTATTCAACTGGATTCCCCAGTGCACTAGGGTGCACTAATTTTTGGCATATCTAGCTTCACATGAAATTGAGAGAAGAAAGCACGAAGCACATCTTACCGATGTGGGACTGTCATCTCTGGTAAAAGGTTACAGTAACTTTGAAGAAAACCTTTTTGAGTCAAAAACTAGAATTTTCAGACCCATTTATGGTAACTTGCTCTATTATCCTCTCTTAAAAATCTTTGTCTTCTAAATCAGCTGCTTCAGCCAAACGTTTTTGAAATTAATATTGCTATCATTGGAAGCTGCACATGCCTGTTAACCTGTAACAGCACCATTATCACTAACATCATCTCCTTAACCGTAATTCTGTTACTTTTCCCAAAATGATCGAAATTGGTTTCTTGCTTCTTGAATTCAGCTAGACATGTGACCGAAAACCGAGATATTACTTCTTTAAATAAACATAAGGCAATGAGTTATTTGCAAAAATACCTACTGAACAACTTTGTGCTAGTGAGTCGAAACAAAACAAAGTAACCATCTGGAGTAGGCTTCTAAAGTTTTTAACATCCTGAATGAATAGATTTTATTGAAGAGTAATGACCAAATGTAATATAAGAATTCTCCATTTTGTATGCACCGAGGAACGAGGGTAGAAAGTGTGTGCAATTACTGCAACTGTTGGTAAAAAGCTTATTTTGCCCGGACTTTTGGCATATGAAAGGTCTGGAAGAGTCACTCAACTGAATGATAAAGATACGACTTCTAGACATTGTACAAAAAGTTGGAAACTAAACTTTACTTATTTTAGGTCTGATTGAAAAAAAAAAATAATATGTCCTAAGGAAATGTTGATTAAAAGGTTCAAAATATATCAAATTTTAAAGTGTCCAGATACTCATCATTAGCCTCGTAGCATTTATAATACTCGTCATTTTTTTCTGTGTTGGAACTTTGTAAGTAATTCTTTTTATAACGATTCTTTGATGTTGCCACTTTCCATCGTGGGATTGTTGCCATTGCAACAAATTGAATTGGTGTGCCCAAATTTCACACCCAAACATAAAGATTTCTAACAAAAGTGAAAAATGATTCCGGGAAAAATAAAGGGATTGCATTTCACCGTATCGACAACACTCAACAACTGATTGAAACATTAATTGTTCAGGTAGAAATCAGTTGTGAGTTTGGAAAGTAAGTCCTTGAAATAGAAAAAGTTTTTGGCTCTCCAATAGCAAATAGATACAATTTCTCATTCCTACATTCTCAATGTCTATCATTTTCTTATGAGTTTGGGAAAAGAAGAAATATCTTGGAGACATTTATTCAAAGGATAACTTAGACCAAAGATACTAGCATAGAACAAGGACCTAAAAACCTGTGGGTTTATTATTCCTTCTATCTCAGTGGAGGAATCAAACGTAAGCATCCGTACTAAAATAAAATACTAACCAAGCCAAGAAGGCCCTTGTATTCCAAACAATTCTATTGTATTTACTAGTTGAGATAAAATGCCAAGTGTAAACAAAACCAATCCTGTTAGCTGCTTGTTGGTAGAGAATGGAAGCATTCATGCCAGCTTCCATAAGAGTGGCAAATGTTATTACATTTTAGTAGTCTTCTCCTTCCCTGTTCATAGAAATTCATAGTTAAATTATCCTCAAGGGGAGATGTGGAAAAGAGACAGCAATCACCGATGGGAATATGAAATCTCTGTTGCATAATATCTCTATCATTAACAAAATTCTTTGATTTACCTAATTCATTTTTTCAGTTAAAAATGTTCGCACAAAGCCAAATATATGGAATAAAGATGTTGTCAACCTCGGGTTTTGGTAAGCTACCAAATATTAATTGAAAAATTCTAATTCTTTTAGATAGCAAGCAAAACATTAGGTCTAGGTGTGTTACATGCCTGGGAGCCCCGATTCGTAAGGGCCATCATTAACCAATATGAAGTTTAAGTCCAAAATTTCATCAAGGACAAGTCAGGGAAAATGGAGCATTCCCTTGGCATGAGATGCTTTTGAGTATTGTCTCTAAGCACCTACAAAATCCGGGAAACTATATACAATTTTGAACTTGTAAACAGTTACTTCACTCATTTGATAAAATTGCAGAGCCCCCTATAATTCCACCCTGAACCACCCTCTCCACCTATTCTTTTTTTCCACTAAACCGTAAGTAAAACCTGAAATTTCACAAATTGGCCCCCAAAAATGTTTGCATGCCCCTGACACATTAGCAACTTAATCAGGTCGGCCAACTGGGACTGCAAACATTCACCATCCACTCTGCAGGATACCTTTTTCGATACACATTCAATTTTCTAAAAAAACACTTTTGTATAAAAATAAGTTGGGAAGAAGAACTTCGGTATGTTTTTACGGCAGAGGTTACGCATTAAAAAATATATTACTGGAAGTTGGCAATAGTGATGTATTTCTAGGTATAACATAATCAGTACAAGCTAAAATATTATTAAATATGCAATATTGACAGATACAATTTTGTTAGTAAATTTTAAAATGCATTAGGTAACCCTTTGACCAGTGCTAGATTTAAATGCAGCTGAAAAATATGTTTAGAAGCCATATAGGTTTGAAAATACAAGATAGAAGAAAATTGCTCAAAAAATGCATGAATCTCATTAAAAAATTATTTTTTGTATTACATCAAATTATAATGATAATTAATAATAATAATCAGCATCACCACATAATCGGCATATAATTCTACGGAAAGTAAACCCATTACTGTTGTAGTACAACGCACTACATCGTTCCTTAATATTAGGTAATTATAATTACAACTTATTTATGCAGAAAGACAATAATATTGTGGAAAGTTGCATCTTTCTACGATTTATGATGATTCCGATGACACTTATATTTATCTTTTTTTTTCACTCAGTTGCTAGTTGGTTAAAAAAATGGAAGAATTGAAATCAGACGCGCTCCATTCCCATTTGTTCTCGTGCTTACTCTTTGCTTAACATTGGCAGTTGGACCTCCTTTGGTAAACATTCTGATAATTCACTTATTTTAGTAACCATTCTTTCGATGTGAGATCCTGAACAGACTTCTTACAACACTGGACAAACACTATCACACAGATTATCACACACTTACCCAGGAATTATTGTGCCTGTTGGCACATTTGGACCAAACTTCACAAAACTATGATCTTGTCAGAGAAAAGTGATTCTTGAAAAACATGTCCACTAAAAAAATGTGTCTCTTTTGTCTCAGCGTAGCCGATGAACTAGGTTAGACTTGGCGTTAGGTTTTCAAGACAATATGGCAACACTTCTTCGAGGTCCGCCGTTGCTTACGTTATCCATGCTTGACCACTTTTTGAACCCATTGCGCAGGGCTTCGGCAGTGACCTTATCTTCACATACGCGAGACATGGCTTCAAGTTTTTGCGCCCGCTCCTTGCTCAGAGGTTCTCCTGGGAAGGAGAGCTCATTGGCTTCAGCAAGCGTTCGCAAGTCAAAGTAGTACTTAGCGTAGACACTCGATGGCACATTGATGTTGAACTGAAGCATTTCAAGGAATTGTCGTTCAAGCTCGTTCCTAGAATGAACAAAGTGGATACAAAGTTTTGGTTAAGTAATAACAAACATTTAAATGAATAACACACTATACTAGGCCAAGAAAAAAAAGCCACAAATGCATCTTACATGTCTTCAACGGTGATATCTTTTAAGATCTGGCAATAATCTACATTCCACACTGCTTGGTCATCCCAGACTTTAGATGCCAGTAAGATTGCTCCCAATACAATGCGCTTCCAATTAGCTGGAGTTATATCTATCTCGGCGTAAGTAAGTAATCTAAAAAAAATCATTTAATAAGGAAATCTGATTTCAATATCATGAAGTTTTGTAATGTGCTACTATTTTATTATTTACCTC
The DNA here is from genome assembly GCA_947568835.1 of Protonemura montana. Lineage (NCBI taxonomy): Eukaryota > Metazoa > Arthropoda > Insecta > Plecoptera > Nemouridae > Protonemura > Protonemura montana. The sequence continues at coordinate 15,297,394 of OX387602.1, forward strand.
TCGAGGTAAACAAGTGTTATAATGGCACACTCTGCAGTCAGTTGCGCTGCATTGAACAGTGTTCGGACAAATTTATATATTTGCCGATGTTCAGGACTATGTGTATCGTAATCTTCTGAAACTCCTTCTCTCTGAGGAAAAAAAAAATCCTTGATCAAATGCAAGATCATAGATTTAAGAACTGTACTATGGCACTTGCATGAGGCATTTAATGAAGGAGTATGCTTTTTCAAAATACCGTAAGTGGATGGAGCTTTTCATCGAAGATATCGAGCTGCCTTTGTGACATTCTGTTTTTGATATGATAGTATATCGCGAGAGCAACACACTTGACCGTATTTTTAAGGTTCGGTTGTGAAACTGTGCTATCGTCCAAATAGATGGTTGAACAAGAACTACTCTTTTTCAAAGGACGGACGTCAACAAGCTGCAAAAAAAAGCAAAATCAGGTGGGTGTTAAGTCACAAAATGCATTGATAAGAAAAACCATGATACATGCATAAGTTTATACTCTGGTGTATTACGTACATGACTCTGACTTCGCTTTCGGACCATCCCATCTAAAAAAAATATATCAAGATTTGTGTTAATGATATGACGTAATCAGATCAGCAAAGGAAAAATGTCTGGAAAATTCCATTTACTTTCTATTGAAGCCTTTGACCTCTCCATGAAAATGGTTCCTGCTTTGGGGTGAAGAGAAGGGTCAGCGACCCAATCCTCCGGTTCTCGCTCACTGATGTGCTGGAGGTTACCTATACTCTCTTCTCCTTCTGGCAAGTATTCTGGGAATTTGTTGAGATCTTTCCGACCTGGCGGTGGACTCGAGTACGCACAGCAACTGTTTTTATTACCCATTGCTCGTCGAATGCAATTTTGTAATAAAGTGGTGTTTATTTGTAGGTTTATCCACAAATTTCAACGACTTGGCGATTGGTTAAGTATAAAAAAATGGAAATGGACATTATTGTTGATACAATAGCATATATAGGAATGTTCAAAGTAGCTACAAAATAGGTGCCAAAAATGATCTTATGAATGGTAAGTTTCTTGTATATATTCACAAAACATGTCAGATTGCCGCATACTGTCAACCAACAGTAACCAATAACTGCCCTGAAAAAGAGAACACATTTACTAACGATTGACGAACTAGATACAAGCCAGTATTTTCACATTTTATTAGTTCCTCAAATGATTTTAGTGCAGATTATTGTACTAAACAAATACAGATGACTTGAAAAGGCTACGCCTTCTCCTAAAGCCATCAGTTGCAACCGGTTACGTCTCTACTCGACCTTTTTCATGTAATCGCATCACTAAAATTCAGCTAAATTTTCGTTCGATGGATCTAACATTGTAAATGTAACAAAATAAGTATTAACAACGTTTCTAATTCATAAACATACCTTAAAAACCAGTTTTACAGTCTCAGTTCGACATTTGTGGAACGAGCAGCACCCATTTTTCCACAGCCTGCCAAACTTCGATGGGATTGAATTTTTTAAGAAGTTCGATAACCAAGGCAGTGTCATCGTCCTTTGTCGACCGAAACATGGCCGACACAATGACGGATTGTGACATGGATGTAATTGGCCTAGTGGAAAATATCATTGCGGAAAACAATGAAGAGTGAGTTCATAGTCGATAAGCTTTCGTTAATATTGTTGCACCCAATTATTATCCGCTAGTGCTAGATTAGTGCATACGTCCGGTTTTTATCCCGTTTTTTGACATTGCTGAAGACACGGACTTCTTGCCTGACGGAATGATCGAGACACAGTTTTCGACAATTCTTGGATCACTTACATTATTGTACCGAGTATTTGAAGTGATTATTTGCTACACGTAACGCATAGCTATTTTTTATTGCATTCATATCCGTACATTAGGCGTTTCTGGGTTGAGCTAAGGTCGTGTTTTGTAGGGCACCTAACTTGTGGTCCCAACTACCATGTGCGCTAGTGGTAAAAAAACAAAATTCCAACCGAACTCGCTGTTCTGACTCACCTACTTACCGTCTGATATCATCAATCTTACCTCTGCAAACGTGAAGTAAAATTTCGGTCCATAGCATCTTTCATTAGCCACTGGGTCGAGTTTAAAGCTCAGAAGCATATTACCAAGATTAGCGTGTAGAACACATCACAAGATTTAATATTGGGTCTTTAAGAATTTAGCATGCCCAAAGCTAGAACTAACCGTCGACGAAAGAGTAATATCATGGGTGATGAAGGATCATTTACGGTTATCAGTGTGAGGAAGCCACTGGGTAAACCTTCGTAAGTGGCTGTTTTTCTTTATATCTTAGCATTTCATTTTAATTCACATTTATATCGGAATTTGATAGTTAAGACTGTTTTTTTAATCAATTTATTGTTGCTATTCTGCTGGGAGCTGCATGTGTTAACAGTGTAACATGATCTACTTAATAATGTTTGTCTCCAGAGCGGCCGAGACCAAGAAAGAACAAGGGAACCAGTTTTACAAGACCAAGAAATATGTTCAGGCCCTATCTGCATACTCTGAAGCTATTGGTATGTGAAACTACATTTGGTTAGGAATGATGGATTCATTCAATTCCTTCAAGACTAACAATTTTACATAGCTTTAATATAGCGATCAGTACCACTAAGAGGGGCAGCCTCCTTAATGTTAGGTGAGGTAGAGGGGGCCGGTAGAGGGTACGTGCACTGGGTGCCACGGTGTTTTTGTTGGTTTTAGTTGTTGCTCATCGATGTTTGCTGAGATGTGTGTTGGAAAAGCATAGATTTATTTATTGTACGGGTGAATGCCCCCATTATGAACAACACTATCTTGATAAGTCCCTGTGAAACATAACAGATAGTTAAAATAAAGTCTGCGAAAATCATACTCAGCAAATAAAACCTTTTGAAATTTATCAATAAGAGGAAATTTTTTGTAACTTGTACCTGTTACTTAATTTGAACTGGACTGCATTCACCCTTGATAAAGTAACAGGTACAAGTGAAAAAATGGTTGGGATATTTAGCGTTCTTCACTTAGAATTGAAATCCCAATTTAAATAGGTTTTGTCACAGCTTTGGTTTTCCTTACATTTTGTACTGGTTTGCAGAACTGTGTCCCAGCACACCAGCGTATTATGGGAATCGGTCAGCATGTTACATGATGCTCCATCAATACAAGGACGCACTGGAAGATGCAAGGAAATCAGTTCTATTGGATCCAAACTTTGTCAAGGCAAGTACTTTTAATTCAGTCCTTTCTCTTCTTTTTTTCTTCTTTGAATTCAGTTGGTCTAACTATTTTTAAATGCACAGGGATACATTCGCATTTCTAAATGTTGCCTCACACTTGGCGACATCTCGGCTGCTGAAAATGCACTCTCTAATGCCTCTGACATTGAAGCCACCAATCCAGTGATCCAACCAGAGTTGTACAAAATTCAAGCAATCAAACGACATATCGAAGATGGGGAGAAGGCTTACGCGAAAAAGGATTATCGTCGGGTGGTGTACTGCATGGATCGTGTTCTTGAGCAAATTCCTAGCGCCAGGTTCAAGATTCTGAAAGCAGAATGTTTGGCACTTATCGGCAGGTACCAAGAGGCTCAGGAGATAGCCAAGTGAGTATATTCATTAATATTCATTAATATAATGTCCAGTATTGCAATTGTCTTAACTCCTAAAGAAAGTGGGAGTTAAATCACTTGCCATGGCGACAACCAATCACAGACAGTGTGAGTTAAAAGCTTAACTCTGAGTTGAAAAATATTGTAAAAATGGGCCTAAGAATGTGTTGTATTTGGGAGGGATGACAAGCTACAACACCTATATTTTTGTTGGGGTGGCAGGAAAAGAAACAAGTTGCTATATAGACATTTTTACACTATCATCATCTCTTGTTTATCCATCGCATTCCATACCGCGATAACTTGCTCACTTCCCAAGTTCTCAACTCTCAACAGAAAAAATGTGATATATACTAGAAAATTCTTCATGAAAAGAAATTGACAAATTTCTTTGCTTTACCATGGTTACAGCGACATCCTTCACGTAGATATGCAGAACGCCGATGCGATCTACGTACGAGGCATGTGCCTCTACTATGAAGACAACGTCGACAAGGCATTCACCCACTTCCAGCATGTTCTCAAGCTGGCTCCAGATCATACCAAAGCCATGGATATTTACAAAGTATGTTCTAGAATTGAGCTACCAACTTCAGCCGGTACTGATATCTTAATTTGAGCATACAGCAAAGCATTTTGTGCATACAAAGCGATTTGTGCATACAGCAAAGACCTGTAAATGCTGAGGTGCTTAGAATTAGAACAATACCTTACAATACTGGACCAGGTTCCACAAGAAAAAGGTTTTCAAAATCCAGGTTTAACTACTTGTTCCAAGCTGTCGAAGCCATCATAATCAACCGCACTTTGAATAAGATTGGCAGTTTACAAATACCCCGCGCATTGCAAGCGTTTGCAATTTAAATAAGATTTCATCCTAATATTCCTTCTGGGGTTTTAAAAATCATGTTTTGTATATCCTGGGTGCTGTACTGATTATGTACTGTAAGTGTACTTGTACTAGGTTATAAATCGATGGTAACTAACTGCAAAATGTGTTTTGTTTTCCAATTTTAGCGTGCCAAATCCCTTAAAGTGAAGAAAGAGGAAGGCAACGAAGCATTCAAGGCCGGTCGGCTGACTGAGGCGTATAGTCTGTACACCGAGGCGATGACCATCGACCCTACCAATAATCGAACCAACGCCAAGTTGTACTTCAACCGAGCAACCGTATCATCACGTCTTGGCAGGCTCAACGAATCGATTGCAGACTGCACCTCGGCCTTGGCCCTTGACGAGACCTACCTCAAAGCATTGCTGCGACGTGCCAAGTGTTACATGGACTCCGGGGACTTCGAGGAGGCAGTTCGAGATTATGAAAAGGCAGTCAAGATGGACAGGGACAGGGGTAATGATCTGCTTCTATTTCTGTTTGTTTCATGCATTTTATTACAACGCAAACACTTTCTCAAATTTCACATTTTTGTTTAACTTGTGCTACACAGTACTCTTTAACTTTTTGCGAAGGGCCCTCGACCCCAAAATCTGTTGTTAGTGACTATTCTTTTTGAGGATTCTTAATCAGGATTTAGACTTCAAGCCCCTCTGCTAAAAGCCTATTCACGCCTTTTCAGAGAGCAAACGGCTGCTAGCCGAAGCCAAACTGGCTCTGAAGAAGTCAAAACGTAAGGACTACTACAAAATACTGGGTGTTGAAAAGAATGCCTCCTCCGACGATGTTAAGAAGGCTTATAGGAAGAGGGCGCTCGTCTTCCATCCTGGTGAGTGCTCTGACTAAAATAATGAACAAGCTCAGTATACCTTTTGGAAATTAATTGTGCAATGACAAATAGTGATACTATAAGAGTCTTTTGTTATGTCTGGGTCAAGAACTTAACTTAAGTTAACACATCAGAATTTAAGTTTGTATATGGCACTAAAGGTGTCTCCAGACCCTGGGGTTATCAAAACTTTAACCCCAAAATTATGAGGGTATTTTTTAAGTCTGCTTTGTGTGTCTGGACCCTGAAGTGTTTGCACATCAATTTCACACAATGAAGGAGTCTCTGGAATTCCTGATTAGCCTGTATATTCGGGGAATCCTTCAATTATTACAGACCTCTGCTCTGTAAAGATGCATCATTCATTGCAAATGAAAAATTTTGTTTGAAAATAGAAAATCTTTATTGACTATTCAATTTCTCTTTAGATCGACATGCCGATGCAACAGATACTGAGAAAAAGGAGCAAGAGCGCAAGTTCAAGGAAGTTGGAGAAGCTTATGGTATTCTCTCTGATCCGAAGAAGAGAGCTCGTTATGACAATGGTCAAGATCTTGAAGACATGGAGGGCATGAACTGCCACATGGACCCCAGCACTGTGTTCTCCAACTTCTTTGGCGAACAAGGCGGCGGGCAAAGCTTCAGTTTTAATGGGGCTGGTGGCCAGGGCGGCGGATTCCCTGGCGGCTTTGCTTTCCAGTTTGGTTAGATATTCGTCTCTTGCGCATTCCGTCATTGTGTTTGGTTGTGTTGTCGATCTTCCCTACTAGTATGAACTGTTTGATTTCGTACTCAGTGAATGGCGCATACTACTTACTCTATTGACCACTACTAAAGCTCCCAATTCTTCGTAGTATGTTACAATTCACTTGCTAGGGTGTCATATTTTCTGATCTTGCCTGCATGTTATGACACATGGGGAGTGTAAGACCCAGTGTTTAGTCTGGAGTTACATGCACTTGTTCAAAGAGTAGGTTGCTAAACGTTTTATCTAGTTGCTTTGTACATATATTAAAATGATGAGACTTTAAAATTTCTAATGTGTGGATACATTGCTAAGCAAAATGATGTTTACTTCCTGGTTTCTGAATTTAGTTTTTTGTAGTAAGTTACAGTTCTGGAAATGAACCTTTATATTTGTATTGAGATAAACGTTTCTTGACATGATTCTAAAATCTGCTATTTTCAGAATACAAGATGATTTGTATATATTTACTGATACTTAAATTAATTTTCTGGTTTTTGTTACTTTGAATTTTGATAGCTTGATTTTAACATCCAATTCACCATAACCACATTTTCACTTAAGGAATGTGGAGAACAGGTATGCAGAATTATAGAAGAATGAGGGGTTTATGATGTTTCCATTTATTAACAGTGAATAGTTGATTCTATTAATATTTCACCTTGGTAAATAAATCTTTCTGATCTTCACAACTGCATATCAATGACTAGCCTTACCTGGAATAAAATAAAAACATTTCCTAGAAAGTGAATTCTTCATCACATTGGTTTGCAGCCACAACAACGTACTGGGTGTTCCAAAACCTACTGTCGTAGCAAACTGAAAGTCGGGACAGGCTTTAAACAGTGAATCTGGCAGCTTTTAGGGCACAACTATTGACAAGGTAGTGGAGATACCTAATGCAGGGTTGGTATGATACTACCTTGCTGGCCAAGCAACATCTACATTTCTCATACTCTGTAACTTCCAACCTAATTGACAGAATCCCTTAAGTTGCCAATTTTTTCACCACTCATCGTCAGCAGCTTAATTAGAATTATATGGTCAACATCATCACAGAGCTAAAACAACAAGGAATAAGGGCAATTTGAAATTATTATTCACTAGAGTTCACAAATTATCTTTTTTAATATTTGGTGAAATTATTATGCAGCATCAATTTTTGTTCACTCATGTCATTGGGGAACATGCTTGATCAAACCAAGCCTAGGAAAGAAGCTTGCTTACCTACTTAGCGCAGCACTTTGGAGGTGACCGAGATCTATCATTGTCCACCTTGGACGGTATGTTCTCGAACCTAGAGTGAACAAGCAGCAGTTTTGGCAAAACATTTTTTCATAAAACATCTCGTTTGAAAAGTGATATAGTACATGAATAATTTACTTCTTCATCTTGAATAATTTGGCTGTACTCAGTGGCTCATTATTCGCAGCTAACTTCTGTTTCTTTAACCGTAATCCACGCTTAACGTTTTTGCGCAGGAAATTGGCCTTTTCTTTGGCAGGATATGCTCTTCGTTCATAGATCTTTTTTTCCTCTTCATACATTCTAGAATATTCATTTGCCAACAGTAGAAACATGCTGTGGTTGGCTTTTGGGTTCTAAAATACAAGAGAAGTCAAATGAGACCTTTCTGTAGGTAAATGCCAGGTTGAGGAGGATTTTAGCAATTTTAGCGCTTAGTATACTTACCAGCATAAACGATGGTACAAATGGTTTAGTGTTGGCAAATTTTGAGGATTTAATGAAATTGGATGGAAATATTGGTACTGCCTTCTCCCATTTTTGCTGTCCTGGCTGTAGTGAACTCATATTTTGAAACTACAAATATTAGTATAAAATATAAACTTTACAGAGTACTCTTGCAGTACAATAGCTGAAGCAACTATGCAGGCAATTTTAATAATGACAAAGTTGATAGAATACCGAAATAAATAATGAATGGATCATCATTCTACATAATGATCTAGTTGGCTCCATAAAACAAAATAAGTGCAAATTTGGTATTTTGGCCTGTGATTTGGCCCAAACAAACAGAACATTTATGTTGGAAAATATTGCATTTTGAAATTAAGTTAGCATTGCAAATCTAGAATCTATTGTGTGAGTAGTGATGCTTTTGAAATGGGTGTTGTTGCTCCACTGCACCTTGAGCGCAGTTTTGAATTGTGCACCCACGTTAGCTCCCGTTTTGGTAGGGGGACGAGGAGGCGGAGACTTGGTGGAGACCAGCCAGGCGTGCGTCACATGCATAGTCGGTAGGCGTCGTCGTCGTCCTCACCTGCTGTGGTGAATTTGTTTCCGTAAAAGATAAATACTCTCGTTTTGTCATAATCGAAGACACATTCATCATGGAGCAGCCAGAAGATCTTCCATCGAATGCGGGATTAGGTTGTGCATTGGAGACATTCACCGAAGTGGAGGAGGTTAAGTCTCTGATCAATGGCATACAAGTAACCTATACCAATCTATCAAAGTCAGAAAAATCATTTGAACGGTTTATAAGCATTTTGAATTTGTACCAGGAGCAGCCGCATCTTTTGGACAGAAAGCTAGATGATCTCCTGGCATTAATGATTTCCATGATTCAAACTGGGGGTGCAGACTCGCAGCTACAACACGAAGTATTTAAATACATGCATATCGTGATGAAAGTCCGAGGCTATAAAGTTGTTATTAACCATTTGCCTCATGAAGTTGTTGATCTAGAGCCTGTTTTACAGCTCTTAGAACTCCAAGATCCAAGTGATCTTACTACGTGGCAAACAGTTTATTGCCTTATACTCTGGTTATCTATCATCGTATTTATACCATTTCATATGTCAAAATTGGATAGCTTTGCAGAAGTACAGACTGCAGGCGGTCAGATGACAGTTCGACAACGAATACTTAACATTTGCAAGATTTACTGCCTCAGGTCAGATGTTTGTCGTGTAGCTGCATTGCTTGCTTCATATTTTTTGAAACGATCGGATGTGAAGCATGACTACCTTGCAACGTTTGTTGATTGGGCGTGCTTAAAAATGCTTGGAGATGAATCTGTCCTAGACCCGTGTGGACCACAAGCAGCAATTGCTGCTATTCTGAAGCATAGTGACCGAGAAGATTTGCTTCCTCTTGCCCCTATGTTGGTGAAAACCATCATTAAAAGCAACTACAAAGAAAACAACAGTGGACTTGTAAGGAAATATGGAATGAAAATCATTCAGAGAATTGGTCTTACATTTTTGCCTGAAAGGGTTGCTGCTTGGCGATATCAACGTGGTCACAGATCCCTTGAAGTCAATCTTGCTGCAAAAGTGACGAATCTTTCCGACATCAGAGAAGAGAACAATATAAACAGAAACATTGACACAGCTGGAGAAGAAGAATGTGATTTTGATATTCCCGAAGAAATTGAAACTGTTATAGAAGAGCTAATTCAGGGCCTCAGGTTTACTGATAACAATAGTCGGTGGTCAGCTGCCAAAGGAATAGGTCGTGTAACAAACCGTCTCCCCAAAGACTTCGCTAATGAAGTAGTTGGATCTGTGTTGGAGCTTCTTAGCTACCGAGAGAAAGATGGTGCTTGGCATGGAGGTTGCTTGGCTTTAGCTGAGCTTGGTCGCCGAGGTCTGTTGTTGCCTGAAAGACTTGCTGAAGTTGTGCCTAAAGTTCGTCAAGCATTGATTTACGATGAATGGCGTACTTTTTCCTCCGTCGGTTGCCATGTTCGAGATGCTGCATGCTTTGTGTGCTGGGCCTTTGCAAGAGCCTTTGACGCTGATGTTATTGCTCCATACGTGCAAGAAATTGCAAGTTCATTGCTCGTCGTTGCTTGCTTTGATCGAGAAGTTCAATGCCGTCGAGCTGCCTCCGCAGCGTTCCAAGAGAACGTAGGTCGCCAAGGTGCGTTTCCCCACGGAATCGATATCGTTACTAAGGCTGATTATACGGCCGTTGGTGTTAGGTCCCATTCTTTTTTGGACATCAGTGTGTTCATTGCGCAGTTCGATGAGTACGTGCATCCTCTTCTAGAACATCTTCTTTCAATAAAGATATACCATTGGGACCCAACAGTTCGTGAACTGTCAGGCAAAGCCATCTTCAGCCTGACTTCTCGAGACCCACAGTTCATGGTTGATGCCCTCAGTAAACTTTGTGTTGATGTTGATTCGATCGAGCTCAACATACGTCATGGTGCGGTCTTAGCAATCGGGGAGGTACTTCACGCACTTGCTCTTTGTGATCAAACCCATCCTGAAGGTATCCATGGAGGGCTATCAAAAGATACTGCTACGGAAATGGTTTTTAAAAAGTTATTGACTCTGAAGGACGAACTGAAAGAACATCAACATTTCCGCGGGATAGGTGGGGAACTCATGAAACAAGCCTGTTCGTACATGATCGAAAAGTGCACTCACTCGAACATGAGTATCAAGAAGTTTTCCACTCTGATGGACGTGTGGATGGAGTTTCTGTACGGCTGCTTGCGTGACGATAACGAGTTGGTTCGTTCCCGCTCGGCTGCTGCTCTCTCAGCCGTGTTTGTTCGGTGGTACGCTTTAGATTCTCATGAGGCAGCGATGCCAGAAATCATCACTGCCAGAAACGCACTGGTCAAAAATGTAGCTGAGCTTTACTCCAAAGAACTACTGATGAACCATGAAATTGTGAGAAGAGGCTTTTCTACTTCCCTTAGCTTGTTTCCAAAACCGCTATTAAAAGAAACGGTTGGTGCGATATTCCCTGCGTTAATTGGCTGTACGAATATTACGGCTCCGACCGAGAAATGGGCGGAAAGTCGAAGAGAGTCTATCAAGGCATTGACGAACATCTGCCGCACTCTGGATGGTGACCTGGTCACCCTACCCGACTGGATGCAAACAGTTGAGACATTGTTTGTCTGCTTCCTCGATGGTCTCAAGGATTACACGCAGGACAAGCGAGGCGACATCGGTGCTTGGGTGCGTGAAGCGGTTATGACGGGGCTGCAAGTGCTCGTCAACTTGTTACTCAGGCACGAGCCCGTGCATTTGACAGGGGAGCGAGTCCAGGCCGTACTCACAGGCTTGGCACAACAATCCGTAGAGAAAATCGACCGCACTCGAGCTCACGCGGGAGTCATATTTGCCGGCCTACTTCATAGCGATCCAGCTCTTCCCAACATTCCTCATCACTCGGAGTTAAAAGAAATTTTCCCCAAAGACTCGTGCAACAAGCAGATCATCTGGATTTCAGCTGCCGAAACTTTTCCACTCTTTGTCAAGCTGTTGGCAATACCACCGTTTACATACAGCATTATGAACGGGCTCGTTCTCAGCGTTGGTGGGATCACGGAGAGTCTGGTGAAAAATTCTAGTTTGTCTTTGTTTGCTTACATGAAATCCATTCAAGCCAACCCAGAAGAAATCGAAAGACTTTGCCTGGTAATTTCCGAGATATTTTGCGACTACCAATACAATGATAGGGTCATTGTTCCAATGCTATCATTCTTGGATCGAATTATCAGTTCGAACAGTATCCGCAAGGTTTTAGATAATGAAGAATCTAAATTTGCTCCTGCAATTCTCTCGCATATCAGAATCGAAGTTCGAAAGTCACGAGACATGAACAAACTAATGGCAGCTGTTTCGGTTCTGTGCCAACTGATCCAAGTAGCGGGTGACGTTTCCAAACTTTCGCTATTCCAGATATGCATCTTTCTGAACAACCGCTTTGTGTACATCCGCAAGTCGACAGCATCGCGGCTGTACGAGGCCCTCACCATGTATGGAGATGAAACCTCTATTCCGCTGGAGAACCTTGACGAAGTGATCTCTCTGCTGGGTAGTACCAACTGGGAAGCCGAGGTGGCTAGTATCAAGCCGGTCCGGAACAAACTTTGTGACTTGATGGGGATCAATCGACCGGTTCCTATTGCGCAGCAGTCTGCACAGGCTGCAGATTTATCGAGTGGGATTTAGGAATGTTGTGATTATGTTATGCTGGAATGTTGACTTGAGAGAAGCTTTTTTAACAGAAAGTGACCCATTTGTGATGTTGAAAAAGCTAACTACTATGATATTTCCAAAATAATGCCAGGGTCAAATTAAGTATTGTTTTTGATCATTGCTGAGTTTTTATTTGCTTTCAGAAATGCTTACCTTTCAAAGATGATAGTTTTCAATTACAATGGAATGTACTCACAAAATGAAATGATGCCTTACTTGCTTCTAGTAAAAACTTTGTTAGTAATTTGCTTTGGAAGTGTTTAAAATATATTAATCATTTGTGCACAGTTTTTCTCACTTAATTGATCGATTTCCAAAGGTCACAATTATTAATGAGTGTGCACTCCACTAATAGTTGTGTATTTTATATATACCGAAATGACGATAATGTAATGATGGTGTGAGAGTTAAACTTCATATACTAATCATTGCTATTTATTAATTAAAAACATCAATTCAAACTTACTCAGTGTACCAAAATAGTTTTTTTAGTAGCACCTTACCTATAGGACTCAAGTAAAGTAATCGAATTGAAGCAGTTATTACTTATATCACTGTGCTTATACTTTTTTGGTTCATACAAAAACTAACTTGAAAAACTAGAAACTAATTCTAACTTGGCTGCAGCCATCGACAGTTACCAACACCTACTCAAGCGGAGATGTAGAGCGGAGCAGAGGTTTGTAAGGTTAGAAAAGCCAGAGGTGGAATAGGTTTTGCGATAATTTTAATAAGTTGCCTAAAATTTGCTGTCTAGTGAGTATATTTGAATTTTTGAAAAGCTGTATTAATAGTAACACAGTCACAATTACACATACATGCTTGCCATCAAAGACTCGACACCACTTCCAGAATGTATCGTAGGAGTCATTGGTTAAGTTGTTTATCATATATGATGGACTGATAGAGAGCCAAATAAATTTGTGCAATATGATATTTTAGTGGGATGGTGCGCAAAAAAGTCTCGAGTAGCTGGCTACCTCAATTCGAAATAAACCATACGGTAGGCAATGTAGGGTGGATTTGTGGAATTTAACGATCCGTTGTTTTGGCTATGAAACCGATGGCACTAGTGTAATGGCGTAGGTTAATGACAGGGTAATGACGAGGATGATGATTAATGCCACCTAGTTTATAAGGGAGGAGGAGAAACCCAGTGTTGGCAAGTAGCCTACTCTTGTTGTCCAAGAGGACCACCACTTAAACGTCGTGGTACCTTTCGAACAACAAGATTCCTCCGCAAACCCAACCTTCCAAGAGGTTGATTTACACGTGATAAGGCGAGTGAAGCTGTTGTACTACCTTTAATTCCCCCAACCTCTATCCCGAACAGAACTAGCCATGAGTATGATGGTCAACCCATCCAATGCCTGCCCAGAACAGTGTTGCTTAACTTTGGTAATCTCAAGAAAACCACACCGTGAGGAGTAAAGTGAAAGGGGCTGGGTTTTGATTAAGTAGGGTGCTGATTACTTATATTTTCTATTGGCAGATACAAAAAGCAGAGAATTACAAAAATAATTTTTTTTTACATATTGATACCAGTTTCGCCTGAAAATACGGATCAGAGATCAAAAGATTGTCAGGCTTTAAATTGCTAGCTCATGGCGACTCAATGGTATTACAACAGGTTCTTGCTTAAAGTCGAATTTTTGATCGCACTAGAGTTTTGGAGTTGTTTTAATAAAAAATTGCATTCCATGATTTTGGTTTCTTTTCTGGGAAACGGATTAGGTAAATTGTGAGCAAAATGACAATACCAAACTTATTCTTCTCTAACATCGTGGTACACACTCCCGCTTTTTTATTTGGCATGTTTGATTTAATCCTAACTTTTTATGGCTTATTCATAGGTAGATCATGGGTGTACACTGTGGTGTACAAGGGTAGTACAGTAGTTACATCGCAATTCATGATCGTACTCGAGTAGTTACAGCATATACATATAATGTTAAAGCATAGTCATATTTTTGTGCGCTAAAATGATTGACACCACACCAACTGGAAGAATTGAGAACAGTTATAATTTGTTAAATTTATGACATTACCAAAATGGATGACTGAATTCTGTACGTATAAGTCGTCGTAAAATCTGGAAATCAGTGTTTATAGGACGCAGTAGAATAAATTAAATGTATCTATTAGTTTCGAATTGACAGGTTAAATATTCTATCATATTTCATGGAAATTCTATCATATGTCATGGAAATATCCAAACAAGATGGTTTGTCTGACCACCAAAGTCTGTTCAACTGATTATAAAATCAGTTACCGACCTATAGATTGAACAGTCCATCACTCAGTCTGCATTGTCCACTTAACGATTTAAAGTCGTTTATATAATTTCAAAGCATGCGCAAATACAAAAATAGCTCTAGCACTGTTCTGCCAGAAAATATTTCATGAATGACAAATGTTATTTCAGCAACTGTAAATTTGTTCAATTGGTTCTGGCTGTAGGACAATACCTTAGAGAAAATAATACGGTATTATTTTCTCTAAGACAATACTTCGCTCCACACTGAATAGGAAAGGGTACATTTGCAGATAACCTCATTAATCTCTGGTAGGATCATCTATGATATTACACTTACGACCTACTGGCAAGACCAGAACGTCAATATTCTAGTTGTCTGAATATATGAGGACGATGGTTTGGGTTTTTTTTGTTGTTTCAAACGAATTTCCGGCTAAACATTTTTAAGGTTAAGACCCCAGAACAATAGTTCGTTAAGCGTGTCCTGAGTAAAGTGACTAACAAACTAACTCTCACCTGTTTGTACAAACCAATTGCTCACAAGATTCTTGATCAGAGCCGACAACACCTTGGCCGATTGTGAAATCGGTCCGATTTCGAAAATACTCTTATATATATTTATATTTATCAACAGTAAGCCTTTTTGTAAAATAATAGACATTTGAATTGTCTTGTATTGATCTCATTAAAATTAACATCCAAATATGGACCATTACATAAAAATACATAACTTCTTTTACAGTACGTACAGAGTCGTGATGCCTCATTTCACTCAAAAGTGTTCGAATTTGCTAACCATCAAAACACTATGGTTTGTATTTATAAGTCCACCTCCAAATCAGGCAATGTCTCAAGATACTCCACACGTGATGACGGTGGCGATGCCGGTAGCAAATAGTTTTCCCGATCTAAAAGTTCGACCGGTCTAAATTGAGCGACGGGATAAGTCCCCGGGGGTCGCGGGAACGGCATGGGGTTATTTGGCTTGAACGTCGACAACGTCGGCTTCCTTTGGGGTGGAGGCTGTGTAATAGGAACATTGTCCGGCGCCTCCACCGCCATTCCCCACGCCTTCTGCAATCGCTCGTGAACCTCGTGGAACCGAATGCGATCTCGCGGCTCTGTCTTCCAACAAGACCTCATCAAGTCGCAGATAAACGGTGGACAATCGTCAGGAGGTATCAGCATGATCCCCTGGATGATCAACTTGATGACGTCGTCGTTCGAGTGACCGTAGTACGGCTGCTTGCCGAGGCTGTAGATCTCCCAGAGGATGACGCCGTAAGACCAAACGTCCGACTCCAGCGTGAATCGTCCGTACATGACGCTCTCTGGCGCCATCCACCGCACGGGAAGGAGTCGCGAGCCACCTATCTTGTAATAGTCACACACGTAAATGTCACGACTCATGCCGAAGTCTGCGATCTTAACGGTGAGCCCGGTGCCGACGAGACAATTTCTGCACGCCAAGTCGCGATGGACGAATCTCTCGCCGGCTAGATAGCGCATCCCGGCAGCGATCTGGACTGCGACCAGGAGTAGCGACTCTTTGGTGAGAGGAGACAGTCCTGGAATTGGGTTCCACAGCTGTCGGGAGTTCCGCCGGAGAACTTCGGCCAAGTCACCGTGCGGCATGAACTCGAACACCATCAGAGGACTGCTGCCGGAGTCTGCTTGAACAGAGGCAAGAGTTTTGTTTTGGTGGCGCGATATTTTTAAGGAGAACCCCAAGGTTCTAGGATTCTTAACACAGTTTCAAGCCCAGTGAACGTGTTTAGAGCTAACAGTCAGTGATAGAAGATGATTACATTCTTAACTGCATTAATACATAATCAAAGCAGTAGATCCAACGACTATTTAGAGTCGTTCAGAGAACTAAAAAGCGTAGCGTTGCTTGGTATGTTACTCTGCTGTATTTGTAATGTAGGCCGTTTTCCAGCCCACAGGTCCCTTCATTAAGAACGCATTGTTAAGCATTTGCGTAAATACATTTCTAAAACAGGCACGAGATGTTGGCAAATTGATCAGCACTCTTGTTGCCCGCAGGGGACAAGAGCGCGGTATAAAAGGTTTCGAGTTTGCTATGCTGTGTGGGTATCCAGTTCTCGGAAAATTTATATCGAGAGGAAACTCGAACTAAACTCGAATTCGACTGAAAGCGAAGATAAACAACTTCGATGAACATTCATTGATCCAGTTGATAGCTTCACGTTTTTGATTGTGGATAATTTCGAAGTGTTGACAATCGGAATTTCATTATTCGGTGATTGGTGGGTAGGAGGGGTAAGGGATATGTGGGAGTAATTTAATCACGGCACAATAGCAGCGACCTAAATCAGCGCTTGACCTCTGAGTTCCTTGAAGTCTACGAAGTCTAGCCTTAATTTCGCCAAGAGTGGTCAATGGGTGCGGTAATAAGGACGGGAAGGAGGGGGTCACGCGTAGATAATACTCTCGTCCGGCTCCTTTTGTTCCCGTACCACCCACTAAGGCGTTGTGTGCCGTGGTCTTTGCATCCCGTCACTTCAAAGACGTGGGTCTTAAATAGCGCCCCTGAACGCAGCCCGCAGAGCAGTGGACCCGGCACCTCCACTATCAAATAGCATGGCGTAACTTGGGATGGATAGAAGGGGGGGAGGGGGAATGAGGAAAGTCTACTCGCATTGAATGAAACTTCAATTCCGTCATTGAGTTCGCTTATGTTACCTAGTGTGCTATCATCCATAACAGAAATTATGCTTTTGCTATGCTTTCACTTTAACGTGCGTCTATAACGGCTGGGATTTTACTTGTGTTCTTTTCATGTCTCGCACTCACAACAGAATCTGATGTACAAGTGTTCTTACCTCTTGTGACGACGCCAATTAGCGATAAGATGTTCGAATGCTTGAAGCCACTCATTATGTCAACCTCGCGCAAGAAGTCATCCTCCGCCTCGCGAGAAGCTGAGTCCTTGAGCTCCTTGATGGCCACTACTTCAGGCTGGTGACCTTCCACCTTCGTCAACTCACCTGTAATTGCATCAGGAGTAAAATGCTTTTAGCTTAGTCTGAAATGTTTTCATAATGTAAATCTGCGTTTAATAGAGAGTCGAAATCATTGATATGTTAAATAAATGTATACTTAGAACGAGTTTTTAATCTGCAATTCAAAAATAATTGGCAAATACTATTTAGCCTCGGGCAATGGGTTTGACCTCGGGTTGAGGCGTTGACCATACATCGAGATATCGAAGGTACCCATGGCGAGTAGGTATTCATTTTTTTCAATTATAGAGTCACAGAATACACAGGAAATAGGTAAAATAAAAATATTTGAATTACTTATTTGCCACAGGATTTGTTGACTTCTGTCCAATAACTGATTATTGGAAAGCTAATATGCTGAATTGATGTGTCTAATGAATCGGTCTAACGTGAGCATTTTCCTCATAGAGGATACTAAATGTACCTAAATGAATTCCTGCCTCAAATTTGCTGGAATTCAACGTCACTCGCAGAGTGGCAATATATTTCATGTGTAAACGCAAATAACATGCTTGGCACTGCTTTATGGGGGAGTCAGAGGACAAATAAGATTATTAATGTAACTTAAATGAGCAAACATATTATTTTAATATATTATTAAAATATTATTTAACATATTATTAAAATGAGCAGACTCTACAAAAAATTCTGCTGTCAGGGCTTTATGAGGAGAGCCGAGGGAGATCTCTTTGATACCAGACAGTGCCGATGTAACCTTGTTCTCTTTTTTACGGATCACTACTAATATTTATAGAATTACTAGCAGTAATCCGTATCCTTAAGTATATTTGTAATCTCAGAATTGTTCAACATCCCTTCGTCCTTAATCACCACTCGAGCATAGTCTATACAAATGCCGACTATGGACCAAACATTTTTAAATTTTTTGCTTGGAATAGAGGTTATTTTCACTGGGTGTAGGTAAATGAAAGTCTGGGTACGCAACTTTGAAAACTTGATAAAAATGGGAAATATAAAGCTAGTGTGTTTTCTGAAAACCGACCACAATGATAAAAAAAAATAGCAATATCATGTCAAAGATCCTATCCTATTTTTTATGTGCTCGGGGTTTCATTCCTATGCCTATTAAATTTTGTTAGCAGCACGAAGTGTCTTTATGGACCTCTATATACAGACTTAATTGTCAGATTTGTCGGCCACCAAATGGATCATTTTATTTGGGTTGTTTGAAGCTTGGAGAACCAGAATAGATTTAAGTAAGAGCTATCTATATCACGCGTAGTATTTATGCAAGCTACTAACGGATTTCACGGAAAATTAAACAGGAATAGAGAAACGGAAATTTTTGAAACAACAATCATGCCCCCGAAATTAATGATGTCAATTTAATTTATTTGCTGAATGAGAATTCCAACTTCCAGCTAAGAAAGTCACGACATTTGAAGAAAGAGTGTTTATCTCGTTTATTATTTGAGCTTTGAAGTGAACTGAAGAATACTTTCCGGGGATAGAACAAAAGAAGTGTGTTGATTCAATTATTTCAGTTGGCAATGCGAGTTCGTACTGTGATTTAAATCAAAAATCAAAAGCTAGATTTGTGGAGTGCATGTTGTTTGTGATTGGTGTACGCTGACATTATCACTTTTCAAATTAGCGGACACTCGGCAGCGTACAAGCATATGAACACAATGATGCATTTAATTAATTCCGACTTTTGCTAGTGAGTTCTTTTTAATTTAAACTAAAACGATCAAAGAATCGTAACCAATCTTTCGCCCATTTTTTTAACCGATATCCGGGATACATTCTTTCCATCTCAAATAAAGGGTTGATCAAATATGTGAAAAAATTCCAATTATAGTTTTTGGACCGTTGTATTGAATAATGTAGAATGTAGATTTTTTACTCAGAAAAAAAAATTCAATATTGGAGATTGGAAATCGATAATGAAATCAAAGTATTACTGTCACAGCATATACCTACCAACAGCAAATACTTGGCTGCAGTCTGATACTTTGAGGGTGTGGCATGGTGTGGAAACATGACTGTACATCCACAAACCTAGTGGCTAGAGGCAACCACAAATAAAGTAGACTTATAAGTTATTTGATGGTAATTGGTAACACTTCATTTTGTCAACAATGAAATTAAAAAAATTACAAAATATATAAAAAATTAAAGCCATTGCAGCACTTTACTGAAGGAATTATAGTACATAGTTTACAATATTGACTAATTCAATCAAGTCTTACCTTTGTACACCTTCCCGAAGCACCCCTCGCCGATGACCTGCATGAAGCACAGCTTTTCACGGGCCAGGAGTGGCACCGGGGGCAGGTCGTGCTCACTGGGGGGCGCGCAAGCCGTGTACTGAGGGTTTGCTCGGTACCGTTCAGCAACCAGTAAGCCCTTGGTCAGGTTCAGCGGGCACGGCTGGACAGCACGGAAAAAGAAACACATTGTTAGGACATTAAAGTGCGCAGGAAAATTGGTTTACCATGTTTAAATCTGTAAAATACACTGTTGATTTTTATTTGTTTACTCCCGATGTGATGTACAAAATGGCCAATAAACGCGAAGTAAGAACCTAGGAGAAGCAAAACAGCAGCCTTGTAGAGGAGCGCAGTTTAGGTAAAAAATATTTACGAATCATCCGTATTTACGTCATTGTGCAATATTTTTTTTAAATAAAGAAATTGTCTTGGTTGTTTTTCGTAATTTGAGCGATAAAGTCTAAAAAGTAAGAACTCATAGCTACTGAGCAGAAGCGGTTGCAAAACCTGACTGATGTAAGAGTTCCCAGCCCGTAAAACATACTATACTAGATTTACGATGGGGAAAATGTTAATGAGCAATGTTGAGCAAAGCCAGATTGAAAAGGCATGAACACGGTTTATTAAATCCAAGCCTCTATCCAACACTATCCGAGGAGAATTGAATGCCATTAGTCGATGACCCCAGGTACCGACGCATGATTTAGATCTGTACACTGCTTGTGCTAGAGTTTCAAAAAAAGAAAAGCTCTCTGCTGACGACTTTTTTTAAGTCGAACAGATTTTTTTTGTGGACCTAAAATATTACATTTCGATGTATGTTGCTGAATAAACCTGTATAAACACGTTTCATAGACATAGATATTATACCTATGGTCTGGTTTTGTGGTTGCCAACGCTTTGGGAGTTGATAGAATTTGTCAAAAGGTGTTCAGTTGGAATGCGGCCGAGGGTAAACGCAAATGTAACTCCTATGTCTGGCTTGAAATGATGGAATGTTGAGGGAAATTGTTACGATATGTGGCACATTTCAAAATCCTATGGATATGATGATACATACAAGTGAAGACAGTATGAAGACCTGTAAGCTTAGAAAAACGCTTTATTGCACATATAATTTATTTCAAAATGAAGGTGTATTTAGTTTGGGCAGATGGGTGTTAATTAAAACCATACACTCTGTTGAGTTTTAAATTGGCGACCAAGCCAGTATAAAGTTCAGGCAAAAAACTCACAATACTCATTTAAAATATAAAGTTATGTGGGTAGTGTTCTGTGGGAAAAAAACTTGTCATTGGGGGAGCAAGTAATTAACAACAAAACAGTAATTTACAAAGTTAGTACGGTAACAGTATGCAGCAATCACAAACATTTATTTCTTTTTGGAGTGGCCTGAGGGGGGGGGGGGGGGGGATGAAAACATGTTTTGTAGAAATCACTCGATTCTATTTCGCTATGGCTTCCACTTGAAAAAGTAAAGCACTCAGTTGCCCTCATAGTCAAAATCCATCAACCATACAAAAAGACTAATCTCCTACTCACCTTTTTATGATCATATAATATAAATCTCAAAATGTCCAATTATAAAACCGCTAACGGGAGGTTTTCTTAGACTCTGAAGACACGTGAGTTAAACAATTTGACTTTTAATATTTTGAAAATATTGTGTCACTTCTTTCCAAATAAAACAATGCAGATTGTTTTAAACCTATCTCAACCTCTATCTCCCGTACAGCCTACTGCTGCTGCAAGTCTGGTGCAAGTGCTACATGTCTAGTGTTATAGCACAAATACAATTATTTAATTTATAATATGAAAGATTTATGTGATATAATGATATTTTTATATAATTATTAATATGGATTGGCGAAGTGGTTCAGAGCCGTGGGTAGACGGGTCTAAGAAACGTCGACTTTTTAGGTACTTTTTAGGACCGCAAGTCAGCTCGAACAGAGCAAAACCGTTACACTCAACACTTATTATAAATATTATTATATCTGTGGTTATTGTACCCCTCTGTGAAACTAAACTAATTATTTTAGCCTAAACCAAGTCCGTACTAACGAATGACCAAAGTACAAAATAACATAATCACAGTGAATCAATCTAGCCATGTTTACTACAGTGCAACAACAAGATACAACTTATAAGTATTCTAGGAAATCAGCTGCTGAGTCGGACTCGGTCACGACCGTTGTGATTACCAATCGGCAACTATCTACACTCAGGGTTCATACGATTTTTTCAGCAAGCATGCTTTTCACAGCAAATTTCCCGCACGAAAACAAAAAGCTGGAAATTCAACTTGCGGTAGGAACAGAGTATAAAGCAAAGCATGTTGACCACAGCCAGAATTCGATTCTGGGAAATATGTAAAATTAAGACCTCCAAAACAAACCGATATTCTAAGTAACTTACCGAATTTTTGGGCTTGCGGTTTTTCGCTGATTTGCTGAGACACTTGTGGATCTCCTTTCGTTTCCACAAGCATAGAGTAAAGCCGACTAGCACGACGAGAATGACGGCGACTGCAGACCCCACTAGGAGTCCCGTGGAGTCGCGGTTTGCCCAGTTGTGTGGGGTAGTCTCCACCTTAGCCTGGCAACACGACACAGTTTAGAATACATACATGATATGGGTTTACGCGTAATAGGTTTTTAAAAGGAATCCAGGATAACTTCAAGACAGTGCCCTATTCTAAGTTCAACAATAACACTCAGAGTATAAGCCAAGTTAGCAGATTTGTTAATAAAAAAAAGTGTAATCAAGGGTTAAAACACTAAGTAGGTAAGTGCTAGGTTAAGGGGGTCAAGGGTAGGTACATGTAGATAGGGTAGGTTCGCCAGGTGGCTAATAAATATTTTGTATTTTGTTACAATATTTATTAAATGACCAATTAGCATGTTCGGGATAAAAACCAAAAGTAATGATGGCCAACACCCAGTCTTCGTGCGTACCCTTCTTATAAGTTATTACCTCTTGTGGGTGCATTTTGCTAGTAGGCTGTGTGTGGTCACTTTTAACGCTTGTTCTTATTCTGGAAATACATTTACCCCCCCCCCCCCCTCCCTGCCTTAGAATTCTTTCCTAAAACCGTTTTTGAATTGACGATGGCCACTCGAGGTGAAACTTGCAGGGGAATTGGAACCGAGTCTTTTATTTTGAACGTACTTGAGTACGGCTGTCCCTGCAAATGTATTGCCTTTGCATTATTAAAAACACACTGCAGTGCGGAATTTGGTGCAGAACTTCGCCTTCTCTGAAGGTCGTCGAAATTCAAGGTGAAGGTCGTAGCATGAGAAAAAATACACAATTTTCGAGAGACAAATTGAAAACGGGGTAATCAGAAGGCTGACAGTCGCTTAATTTTGGAATTCAATTAACACTTTAAAACATTTTTAGAAAACTGTATGACACTGAATCTTCGAAAGGTAAAGCGTAGTACGTACGCACGCTTAGATTTTAAAAATTGACTCACCGGATTAAGACTTCAATTGGCAATTCTAGTGGGATTTACTTGCTTACTTAAAAAGCTGTGCTATGATGCGAGTGAATTGAATTTCGATCACAATGCAAATATTTTACAGTAGACAATTGGAAATAAAAACTCGATCCTAGTGGTCTGATCCCTCTTCAAAATGCCCGTGAGGTCGCGCAGCCGCTACTGCCAAATACGCTCCACACCGAAAAAACCCAATTTCAACTACACGAGCGAATATTTTCAACAAACAAAAATCTCTTCTCTTTGAACATTCAAAATTAAAATCACTGATTATATTTAGGTACGTGAATTTGCAAGTGGCAGCTGGATTGAAGTGTGTTAAAGTCACAATGCTCTACATGCTTCTTCATTAAGTCTGGACCAACAGTGAAACTAGGTCGAGGTTTTGCCCCAGATTTTGACATATTCTTTTGTTTGTTAAACCGCCTAGAAGCCCCCATGTTGTCATGGCCCTTCTTTCTCCATTACCCTGTAAAACTTTCCGCTTTCTCGACTCCCCGGAGCCACGGTACCGAGTACTACCCCTCCCAATCACGCCGCGAATTGTACAGGCCCGCACGGCGCAACGACATAATTATTCCTTTGTGACTAGCTTGAGGACAAAGAGGCCAAAGGACCGATCAAATTTAACATCATACTCAGAAGACTGAGTTATTGGCATTTTGTATTTGCCTTTATTTCATGTGGTCGAAGTTGAGATTCAATTGATTGAATCCGTAGCCACGAAACATTCTCTGGTAGTAGTATTGCATTTCTAAATACTGAACGACAACGCAATTGTATAGAATTCCAAATTCCAACCGAAAACTCAAATTAAATATTTTAAACATCATAAAATAAACGTGGAGATAATTTTGCTAAAGCTTAATAAATGCTATGCACAATATTTCAATGTAATCTAAATGTAAAATTAAAATAAATAATCCGTCAACTTTGAAAGCTCACAGGCAACAACTTTCATCTTGCCTGTTTTTGGCAGTTTCGACGAGATGAGTAGGAATAGGGGGTGGGGGACGCTTTGGGAGGTGGGGGGGGGGGGGGGGGGGGGGGGGGGTAGGGATGCGTGAAGTCACGTAGAGGGTTGGGGGTGGGCAATATTATAATATTGTGAGAAGTTTGGCGCTGTGTTTGAAAGAGCATGTCATATTATTGTGATGTGATGCTTGCCGAAGTGGAAAACTACGTCGAAGTCGTTAAATCTGACAGATATTAATCGAACTTGTTCGAAAATATAATTACTATAAATACTTTATAATACATACTTTTTGCTGTATTTTAAAATCCGTTTAATACTCGGTGAGTGTTTTTTAAGAAACATTTAAGAGGTTTTGGAGGATGGTTGAACATTCTGATCAAATACTTTATTCATCTTTCAATGTCTATTTATTCCGTCGAGAGCGAAACACATTTTTGAAGTATCATTAGTTGAATAAGAATAATGTCATGGTACGCGCTTAAAATTTTCCATGAATGAACTTTCAGCTCCTCAGGATTTGAAAACCATTAAAAGTTGTTGGCAAGGTCATAGCTTGCCTACAGCCTTCTTATCTACCCAGGAACAGAAAGCTTTTGCCACAAGCGAGATTTCGTGACAGCGTTCTTGCTCCCAGTACTGAATTCAAATTGAAAAATTCTTTTCACTTTAGTGTGGACGGATTCTGACAGAATTCCTCGAATTCGCTGGTTTCGTAAGCATCTATGATGACATGCGATGTAGTGTGGTAGTGGTCCATACTTGCTCGGTCGATGTGGCGTTCGGAATGGTCAGGTTTCCGCCGCTGGGCGGTTTGATGTTGGAGATCGGCTGCGGGTTGATGGGAACTGAAACATTTCAAAATACCGCAGGTTAGTAAAGAAATCTTGAGGTGGTTTATTCGTCAAACATCACATTTTTTGAGTGCGTGAAAATTTGGATCCACAAAGCGGAGTTTAAGCTTAACCGCGGATTTTTTAAAATTTTTTGGAGTTAATATTGACGTTGTGTCTAAATTATCAAAAATTGGTATCATGATTCATGGTTATAATTTTATGTCCTTCATTTGTCTGTATTGTCCCAATTTATGTCCTTAATCGTAAACTCTGCTTTAAAGATGCGTGGAACGATGTTGAATTTTTTTTGCACGGTTGTCGATCGATTTGCACTCGTTTCATCGCAACCATTGGCAATTATAGCAGATATCGATCGAGAAGTACTTGTTGAATCTTACAGGTTCCAGAATTTATTCTTTATTACCTTAAACCGTTCTTTTTTGTCTATTCTGTAAAAACACCTAATAAAGGAAAACAAATCACCTGTTCTATCTTGTATCGAGCTCCGATTGAACAATTAAAGCAAACACTCAGTTTGACAAAAAAAAAAAAAAAAAAAACATTTTGCGGTTTTTTCACTTGACATTTGTTTGCTCCTTACCGGGAAAATGGCTAAGTCGATTTGGATGAAATTCACAGGAGAGCTTCGAAATCTCTGAACTGAAATCTGCTATTTCTTAAAACAAGCGGTTTTATGTATTTTTTCATCAAAATTTACAAGAAAATGTAGACACGTTGTTAGGCAGAAATTGTCAGTCGCAGATGAAGTTGCCATTGGAAAATGTTTGCAGAACGAATTTGAAAGATACTTTAGTGAACCGTAAGTAACGAAAGTAGCACGAGGGGAACCCTTTTCAAAAAAAGTAAATAAGTGGAAAAAAAAATACCCATCTACAACGAAATTAAAAATCCATTTTAAATTCGACGGGAAAATTTTCTTGGTGCAAACTCCTTTTTATCTGGAGCTGAAATATCTTTAGCTTCTAACGTCTTCCACTTAAGATTTCGAAATTTCCCTGTCAGTAGCCAGAGGGTTTGCTAATCGAGCGCATAAGAAAAGACAGCTTCCGTCATTTTCTCGAGTAGTGGGGGAGCCCACGGATCAACTTCCTGGAGGCTTAAATTACCACCTTCAGAGCGTTCCTTGAACAATGGAGGTGTCGAGTTAATACTAAAAGGTGGATTCGAAGAACGTTTGATTATGTTCACTTTTGTAGCAACTGATGACATTACAACTGCAAAATTAATTTGTGCATATTATAAATGTCGCAAAAAATGGAAAAAAGAAAAATAATTCCATACCTATCCTACAGAAGATCAAGTTACATTATCTGAAAATTTGGTTCCACCAAAGTAACAATGCCTCCCAAGGTCCCCCCTTGCAT
This sequence comes from Protonemura montana, assembly GCA_947568835.1. Classification (NCBI taxonomy): domain Eukaryota; kingdom Metazoa; phylum Arthropoda; class Insecta; order Plecoptera; family Nemouridae; genus Protonemura; species Protonemura montana. The sequence continues at coordinate 15,323,658 of OX387602.1, forward strand.
TGCCCTAGAAGAATATTCGGTTTCGGTAGATCCAAGCAACGAGCTTGCGTCGTTAAAGTGCACCCATGCGTCCTCCAATTAGAGTCTTTGTTGCTTTGTTTCATCTCTCAGATTAATTATAAAATGTAGTGAAAATTTGAGAACACGCTTGGAAACACTCTATTCGTGCGACGGGCTGCATAACTTCCGGGCGGTCTCTGTACCCATTAGCTATTTTCCATGAGCTCATTTTTGGAGACATTGAAATGCGTTTCAGGCTTACAGGATAATGAATGCGTAACGACAGAAGACAAATAGATTTTTGCGTTACACGAAACTAAAAAATTTGCCAGGAAGATGACTATAATATTAATAAATGAAGGCGGAGCTTGCTGTTGAGGACTTCCCAATTAAAAGGAAAGTAGCCGACAGCAATGATACCTTAAGAGAGATTTGAATGAGAACTTGGTGAGCTTAGCGTTTATTAATGAAATGCGCACGCATTCTAACGCCTATGTAATGTTAAGTAATACAAATTGAAAATGTGCCGTCAAAATCTATATTTGAAAAGAAAACTGTACACATCTTTCGCTATTTTTGTTCAGTTTTTCTGCATGCAACTCAGATGCCAGTATTTGGTGTGTGCATCTTTTTAATTTTAAAACTTTGTGGCATCCTAGCCCATAAAGTTGGGCTCACTATTTATTTACGAGTAGTGTTTTGCGGAGACTTTGACATCATTTAACATTTTGTAATATTTTATTAAATAAAAGTTACTGAATTAAGATATAAATTGTGCCCAGTGCGGTAGACGTCCACTTACACATTGTGAATAGTGTAAAAAGGTCAATTTGTAGTAGGCGATAAGCAATTTTTTGGCCAATTTCCTGAAGTGAGTCGAACACATGATGTCTGGCCGTGCATGAAAAGGAATCCGGCTCAAGTTGAAGAACAGTTCAACCTATTTCTCCTCTCCTACTGCCATTTTCCTTAGGGGCCATTCCCGCCGAAGAGGAAATTGCTGCTGGGCACATTGATTGTTTCGTTGCCATGACTACGACATATAATACACTCTCAGGAGCAGGTTTCACTTGCCAAGCATGGGATTACGTTGTCGAAAGTAATTCGGTACCATCGTTCCCGATTTCATCGGCTCTTAGACACGAGTAGAAGGGCTTAATTCGAAACGTGCTTAACATATTAGTACATTGAAGAACAGGTCCGTCACCCACCACCATTAGTCAATAAACCGTGGCGTATCTAGAGTCCCCCATCCTAATTTTACCACAATGTTGACTAAGTATTAAATTCTAAATTCGGGCACAATCTGTCTATAAATGCATCGCTTCGGTCTTCCAGCTATGGACAGCGGTAATTTAACAATTTATATCGGTACTACATGAAGTTGTTGGTACCCAAGGCCATAAGCCTTTTCAGGTTCAAAGAGCAAAGGCAATAGAGCAAAACTGTGTACAACACCAACAAAACGTACTTGCTAAATGTTTGTGTTCACACTACCATAACTCCACAACAATACTAATAGCACTAACTAAATAATTCAAGGACAGTGCTTCAAGGCCCTTCAGGATTTGCAATGTTACCTGTTCTTCTCTTGGGGCACAGCAGGTCATTGGTGGGCACGGAACCGTCATGTGGACACACGCACTTTGAGTGCGTTGAGTTGAGGCTTTGGCACGCAGCCTCCTCTCCGCACAACTTTGCATTGCATTTCTTCTCGAAGATCAAACCTGCAACAGAATAACAACGTGTCTGTCAGAAAAGTTTACTCGAAGGCACGTATTGTGCATGCCTTTTGCAAAATGTTGCTATTTATCAGTTTTGAAAGTGCGTTTGATAAGGATACGGAAATTGGAAAAAGGAATACATGTCTTCGAACTTGTGTTCGTTTGTAGCGAGTGCGAACGTTTGCATTGATGCACTAGAATAACTTTTACAAGGAAGCTGAAGAAAGACCGTGGAAAGAGTAGACCGTAGAAAGGGAAGCTATAGTCCAGTGCCGTCGCTCTTTATGATCAAAGTGTGCATCTGAGATGATTATTTTGATTACAGAACGCCTTTTGCTGTTCTACTGAATACGAGATTCTTTGAACAAACGAGATATTTCACCGGCTGTGGAAAGTTGTATGACCTGGGTGTTGTTACAAACCTCAAATCTACGAAGTAAATCGATAGAACAGGGCACACACCTCGCGGATTCGATCAATTATTAACCAGGCAAACACGGTTCGAATAAAAATTATGTGAAATTCATTGAGTATAATTGCCAAAGCAACTGACATTAGCAATAATTTGACCGTTGGGAATGCTCAAAATGAAAATCGCATTGCTTTGACGTAAAGTACTGGTCAAACCAAATTTGCGATGGACAATCGAAGTCCAATAAGGTTTCATCGGAACCGGAACACAGCACGAACGCGCGATTAATGGATGTCGGCATCCTGCCATGTCCAGTGTCAACGCCGAATTGGAATCCGTGCGTGGTTTCATTCCAAAGCACACGTCTGCCTGTTCATTTTAGAGCCAAACAAACATTTATTGAGTGAAATCTATCCGTTGTCTCTTGAGCTGGTTGAACATATGATACCCAGGAACTGGGCTGCACTTCGCAGTTACTGTTCCGCGGGTGACATTGTGCCTCTTCCTATGGCTATCGCAAGGCAAGCTGGTAAACAAAAGCATCTTGTTTGAGAAACAAAAGATCTATTGGCTCAAGACTGTTTGCGTCGTGCTGTCAGAGAGTTTAACCTTTCAGGCAAGTAATTGTGGCTACCGGTTTAAAAGGGTGGGAAAGGAAAACAAACATGATTGCACCGAATATTGTGCGTTTACTTCGATGAAGTTGGCATTTTATTTCTGGGGCTGTGTCGAGAAACTTTTTTGTTTCCATTAAATATTGGATATCACGCACAACAATCTGTTCACTCGTCTAAAATATCACAAAACTTGATATTATTATTAAATATCTGGAAGTCTCTTCCTCATTTCCTTTTTCATCTCTTCTTCACCTTTTTTGACCCATTTTTGTACAACGACGGTTTATGCAACTAGAACAGCAATTTTTCCAATCAACCTGTAACTTTGGCACGCATTTCTCTTGGTATACAATACACACGGAACAGGCTTGATCCTGGCAACGATATGACTAGATTGGGTCAGGATAATACCATTTTCCAATTCATTCCGACACTCCCCAAGCAGGTATTTGTCTCCCATTTTTGCAATTGCTGTTTTCTCTGAGTCAAAATCGATGCGCCTCGTGCGATTTCTCCGCGGGGCCTTTTCCATAAGTGCCACGACTTGCTCTTTGACAAAATCGCGATGGAAAGGTCCCGCATTGCAACACCACCCAAAAAGGACCAACTCTCAGACTGAAAATCAGCAAATGTGTTGCCAAGGTTTTGCATTAGGTGTGTCCCTTTGATGTTTCACGATTCGCAGAAAAGCCTTATGACATATGTTGGCCTTCACTTCTATTCTCCTTCAAGGCACTTTCAAGTCCCCTACGTTTTGGCATATTGGGTGTGGGGTGTTTCACTTTTGTGGACGTTCAGAAAATTTGCGAAAATGCGTTCATTTAAGTACGCTTTGTGCTTGCATAACTGGCTTCAAGCGAGCCATTCAAACCCTTTCATTGAAAGCTGCTGGAACATACCTATTTTATGCGTGCTGTACCTATATATAGTGCGTTATAATGTTTTTTAAATGTCTTTAGTCTAAAGAGTTTTGATTTTTGCTTTTTATATTAGGAAACATATAATTGGCTCGTGTGAAATACCGCCATGACGAACAGTTAAACAAATATTATCCTTGCTGAGTAAATACCACTTTTTATGTAACGGTAGTTTTTAACGATCAGGAGGAAGAAAAGGGCGTGCAAGAGACAATGAGAGCCAGCGATAAGAAAAAAAAATGATATCAAAATATTTCCGATATTTAATTATTGACTAGAAAAGTATAGTTTTTCATTCGGCGAGATAATTAAGTAAATGTTTAAAATACCTCGTGCACCTATTTTTTTTCTGATAAACAACAAAAGTTCGAAATTACCTCGTATAATTTGCACGTGTGCGAAAAATTCTAGCTGTTCTGTGATTTTTTATAAATAAGAAGCTTAGAACGTACTCTCAAAGCGATGGTTATTTTATTTGATCGCTAAATTAAATTTAATAGACACGTGGACAGGTCGTATACACGAGATTGAATATCATGGCAAGGTACGGTAAAAATATGAAACTGTCTTTCAAGAATCGTGCCTCAGTAGTTTTCTCAGCTTTACCAGGAATGAAAATCAACCCACTTTTAGACCAGCTAACAAAGTGAGAAAGCACGCGACGAGGAAAGCTGCATGCAGATGGCGTCAGTATCCCCATAAAGTTTTCTTGGTTAGAGAAGACTAACGAAACACTTTGCGTTTTACGAGCTGGCTTCCATTTCGACATACCACAGTTTGTGATTCCATCATCTATCTTTTTTTTTGTCATTTTGATTTTAGAAGAAAACCCTTAAACACAGACAAAAACATTAAAATCTCTGTATATGTTACTCCCAGCACTATATCTCTTGACTAAAACATACCTTATACTCAAAGCTACCGTATGTGCTAGCGATGGTGCACATTTCTACAATTAAATGTCGGTAATTGGACATTTTCTGAGTGCTTGCTTGCGTTATGACAACCTGTCTATTGCACGCGACAAGTGCACAAACATACAGTAAAGTAAACAACAAAAAAATCGTTCTGTTGTTTCTGTCTGTCATTTTCTGATCAGTTTCAAAGGAAATTAAAGGTAATTTATTATTATTACTATTATTTTGTAACTCGTGGTGCGCTTCAAAAGTAGTAGCAGAACAATAAAAAAAAATCCCATATTCTGTACATTATGTTGAATTTTAAAGACATGGTGATAATCAATGATGCTACTATTCTATAAGTTACTAGTAACTATTATAGTGATTTTCCAATTAACTTATTTTTGCCATAAGAGCTACAGAAAGCAAATTCATACAGACGGCGCTAAAATAGTTGGTTCTAATAAAACAAACTGACAGGAGGTGGAGGTGCCTGAAAAATGATACCTAGCCAGCGATAGTCCATTTTAAAGATACCTTTCTCGAGGTCATTGAATTAAATCCTACTCTACGTTATCACTACGCCAAGCAAAACACAAAATCAGCCTAAAAGTAACGAAAACGTAAAACAAATAAATAAGACCACTTTCCGACAGCCGAAAACTTTATAAAAAAAGCGCAAAACAAATGTAGAAACAAATAAAACTCCTACCACTGAAGGGCCACAAAAGATGAAAATAAGAGTTGAAAGCGAGGTCTAGTTTATCGGAAATTTCCCCGAAAACAAAATTTTACTGGCATACAGACAACGTGATGGAAATGTGCTTTTTGAAGTAAACTAGGGGTCGGTACAAACTTTTGGCATCGTAGTCAAAGTTTGGGACGCGTTTGTAACAACGACAGCCGGAGCATCTCCAGACCCAAAGGGAAAACAATATTCCTACCGACGGAAGCTTAGGAAGTATGTCGTAACACGATATTTAAGCGAATCAGACCTCTCTCGACCTTCAGGTTCTGTCTGGTAATATAGAAATGGGGGTATGCAGCCATGGAATAACGCTATGTACTTTTGGACGTTCCATTTAGCCGTTCGCACATCTTCAAGCTAAAATCAGCTGTCAGCAAGCACTAAGTGGATGCCGCTGATCTCCTTTGATTCTTCTCTGCTGGTTGCAACAGTTGGTTTAAATATAGGGAACGAGACAGGGACAGAAATACACCCACTCATAACAATGGCACACTCAACCGAAGTGGTCCCAGAGAGAGATATGCGAGCATTTTGAATTTTGCGTGGGCGTTGTTCTTACACTGGGACGAAGTTTGTTCCACTGATACACAATACGGAAAAAAACTGCTTGAGGGAAATTAATCTCGTTCTTGTTACTATTAGATTATTTTGTTTCTATTTTCTTCACGATACGCTGAAATCACTGCAAGCTCTCAAAGAACTATATGAGAAAAGATTCATTGCGTTTTTTTACTTTTTCCTTTCGAGCGAAGTGGACCTGACCCATGGACCTGACCCAGGTACACAATTTAAATATAATTAAATGTGCTGTCAGGTAATTAGGAAACGTTTTGTAATTTTCTCCCCAAACAATATAAATAACGTTTTGCAATTAGGTAGCTTCTTGCTCATGGCTTTAAAGACTAATTAGACATTATTAACCGTTTATGATATCATAAATTAAGTTATAATCACACAGGCTCTCTTGTGCCTATTCATAAACAGATAGCTAGCTAAATGATCAGTGAAGTCACAGAAACTTGAGAGCTAAAAAAAGAAGCAAATACCCTGATTTTATAAAATGATTGCTAGCCTTGATATGTTTACGCAACGTAGTATTTTGATTTGCAAAAAGCGTGCATGGCGAGCGGAGGGGAACAAAGAACGCGACTCACGAGCGAAATTTACCCCCTGCGTTGCCGGGAATGGCGGCGACGCCGGTCAATTTAGCACGCGCGCCGGCGGGCAGTGGGCGGCAGGCGATGGGCACTGGACTTAACGCAGCCCACCACACGTGCGAAGTTTCCAGGGAGAGCAGTTCATTTTTGAGGAATCCAAAGCCGTTTTCAACGTGCTATGAGAAATTTAACACGTTCTCTTCAATTAGTTCAGTTGATTAAATTTCAAGGATTCTTTTCATGGGACCTTTTATTTAGCTTACTGCTGGCTACGATGTACTTTTCAAGTTTTGAAGAACATTTCTTATTGCTCTTGCTTGCATGGGAACGCTCCGTTTTCCCTGAATACGGTACTTGGATAAGACTAACGTGGGATATTCTCGCGTTAAACCATTTGCTGATGGGGAAGGGGGGCTGGGGACCAAGGACCAAGGACCAAGGAGGCGAGCACAATCTATGAGAGATTGCCTCCGCCCTCCCCCTCCCACTATCCACCGATCATGACGATATGACAAGGAAATGTTCCTGGGAAGGAGACGCCTGGACCTGTGTGCGATGCTCTCCAATGCAGCTGAGAGATGAATCGATATCATATTTAATCTGTTATCACGTTTCTTGTATAAAATGACAAGTACAGACGTCAATGAACTTAAAGCTGGTATACAATTACAGTTCCGGGTTAACAATTAATATTGTCATCGCCAGTTGACGGCAGGCGAAGATTTTGCTTGAGAAACAATTTTCCTTTGAAGGGTTAATAACACCGTCTTGGGATAAATAAAGAAATAAATTAGAGTTTTTATGTTTGAAAAAAATCTATCTCCTTGTCGGTGAATAAGCTGGACCCAGTGTAAACGGACACTCGAAAATGGGTTTCGTAGTTTGATTAATGAGTTGACCATCCCTCATTTTCATCGCCCTTTCATCTGAAAGCATGGGCTGGTGTACAATGTTTGAAATGAAACATTTTAAAATGAAATTACTGTTTGGTAAAACAGGAAACTCTTCTTTTCACCGTATATCCGTCCAATATAATCCGTCACAACACTTTGTTAACGTCGCGTCACGTTTATTTTTTTTAATTTTGTTGGGAAGCTTGTAAGCAACCTCGGGTTGTGCGTTCTCTGCTTTGGGCTTTGTCCTGTTTTGCTTTGACCGGTGAAATGTTGGGTATGAAAAAGATGTATGACTCTTTTTGGTACCCGGGGTGGGTGGATGGTAGTATGGATCTGTACTTTAAAAGATTTTGAATGGTTTGTGACGAAATATAAGGTTAGAAAGGTTAAAACAAATCAGTACCATGTAATTATGCTAACTTTGTTTAAACTGAAAGACGCCGCCAATCAGCTTAATAGTTACATGGATTCAAATACACATGCCAGCCATTGTCAGGGCAGAATAGATTAACCTAAACCAATTCACACCATGGTGCCAATGAGCTGTAGTGAACAATAAAGGGTGAATGTGTTGCCAGCTTAATTTATCAGTCTTAAAAACATGTCAACGCATACTCTACAGTTGGACACAAAATCTTTGTTTTCTATAATGAACGGTTCGAATTTATATTCTTTTTTAATGTATTGGATTCTCACTAATGCCGTTCTTGACAGTCAAGCCACAATCTGACCACGGATTTAAATAACATAGATTGATCCACATTCAGTTGCAACAAATTAAGTTCAGATTACTTGTAAGATGTTCAGTTGAAAAGATGGAAGACTAAAAGAAGTGTAGAGAATACGATTCTTTAATCTTTAGAATATTTGTAAGCAAAACTTACAAATTACACTTCCCTGGGCAAAAATGTGGATGTGGTAGCCCTTTACGGTGGGATCGACTTCTTCCCGATTGGAAATGAGCTGAGACAATATTGATGAAGAGTGAGACGCAGAAAGATTTCATATGTTCACAGTGTTTTTCCAATTAAAAAAGGATTTGTTTTAATTGAAGTTTACTTGGAAATTTATGGGGATTTTGTAATTATTACTCCCACCCTTCACGCCATGTAAGAGGATCCGAAAAATGTCTTTCTTGATGTTCAAGTGAATCCTATAGAGAGAGTTTCAACAGAATAATAACCCCATCCCATCTTGACCTAAAAATGTTCAAATAAATAATAAACTGTTCCACGTAAATAAGGGTAGTAATATCTTAAGTCTGATTTCTTGGAACTCTACAGGTCGTCATGATCTATTATAAGTGGTTCAGAAGAGGCCAGTTAATACTTTTCATTTCACGAAATAGGTCACTGAATTGTATTTATTAAAACATATTTTTATTTGATTTCACAGAATAAATGTCAAATCATATCATGAATATTTCGTATATATTTAATATGTATGATATTCAGTAATTATCCATAAACAATAAACTAAAGTTTGATGCTACGAAGAAATTTTTCGACTAGATTATGATTAATCCAGCATCTGAATAGGTAACTGTAAGCTCGATCGAGCCAGGCTTCAATTTACATAAAATTACATAATGTGAGCCATCGGATTTTCCTCGCGAAGTTATGTGCGCACAGATCATGCTAAATGCAGTTTAAACATGATTCTACCCCAAGTGCTACCATGCATGCTTCAGCACAAACCTGCTTTGGTGTATTAATTACTTTGTAAAATGGTAATTTACATTTTCAATTATGAAGTTAAAATGTCATCGCGAAACAAACGAGCCATTCAATTTTCGATGAATTGCCGAGTAAATTCCTGTCTCAGCCATAGAACAATTTTCGGAATGAAAACGCTATCACATCGAATACGAACAAGTATGTTTAAATATAGATATCCATGAAGTATATTTTCATACTTATTTCGGCTGAAAGCAGTACTGGAAACAGTACTCGAAATTTTCCAACGTTTCAAAGGTTAACATGTGAACTAATCTTATTAGTATTTTAGCTTAGCGTGGGTGTAGTCTCCGGAATTGTCACAGGTACGTAAAATCATATTTACTCCCTGATCTGGTTTGGAGTTCTTATTTGTAAGCATGATAGCTTACCCGTAATGCATTCAACCTAAACAATTATTATTCACGAATCTTAGCTGTGCAACCTTTTCAAAACGCACAAAAGAAAATGTTGTGTAAATGCTGTGCTCGAAGTTAGGGAAATACTTTGTATTGGGAAATCAGTGCCCCATCCCACGACATTGTAACCACCGGGAATTAATTCAATATTCTCTCCCCAATATGACGATGAAAACATATCAGAAAAACGTCCTGGATTCATGCATAAAACCAAAAAGGAAACGGATGCGAAAATAATATCCCACAGGGAAATCCCATTGTAGCAGAACATGATGGACATTTGAAAGATAAGAAATTCTATCGCCTTTGAGAATTGGCAAGAAGAAATTTAACGCAATTGAACAAAATTTTTCATGCCGTACACAGAATTTGACCTGACCATCTGTTTCCGAAATTTGTTGCAAACGGCGGCTTCGTCCTCCGGTGCTAGTGATTCGTATCCGAGCATAAACGCTTTGGCTTATGCTCCTAAAGCAACGAATAGAGCGCGTAGCGTCACTCGGTGGTAGGAGAGTAACCCTTGACCCGAGGTCTTGTCTGGTTCATTACTTATCAGCGGCAATCGGGAGAGATCCACGGAGCCTGTCGAAGACGGATTCCCGACTAAAACGACTCTTTCACAGTTCAGTCGTTTACGAAATAATTTTAATGATTTATCCATGGTAAGCAGTTTCGTTGGATTCCAAATTTAAATTCAAATATCATGTGCCTCTCTGATGAATGATTTTGCTATAGCGATACGAACTTTGCAATACATTTCCCAATGTTCGCCAATCGTACTGACTTTTTAGCGTTTCTCGGTCGCTATTCCGCTTATAATTGCATTCAATTTATAATTAATGCTACTTTGAAGTCGCTACAGTGTACAGATTTTTTGTGTTGTGTAGTTCACTGGCAATTAGGTACTGCGTTTCTGGACTACAAATAGTTTTGTAGGTCGCCAATCAACGAAAAACGAACTAATTAATAGACTAATTAATGAACTAATTAAAGAACTAAAATAACTCCGTCTGGAAATCAGATACCACCTGGTGAATACCTACTCTCTACCCAGATAAACATACATTTTTCAACAATGTTATTGGATCCATCTTAGTTTTGGAGTTCTTCTTAGGTATGATTCCTAGACTTCCAAAGCGCTCAGAGGCTGAAGAACTTTGCTAATGAATTTCTTAATTTCTTGTTTTTCTTGTCTTATAGTGCCTGAAAATAATAACTAATTAATTGTATCTGACTTAAGTTACTTTACGAAGTATAGATATTTATAAAGGTGTTTTAACTGCTTCAATACCATTGTTTTTGCAGCATTTAATCTTCAATTCTTCCTTACATTACGTAATCATAAATTTTCCATGTTTCTCAAACATACTTTTCTTCGAGAGTAAAAACTTTCTTAAGCCCATCTAGGGTCCTGGGGAAAGTTTGCTTCATCTTCAGCAGCCAGGTGTCACGTTTTCTTCTGATCGAAGCAGCCGAACTGCGTGGGCAAAGTGACTAATGATTGAACGTGTGTCACAGTTTGGTTGATTACCGGGTGAGTGATAGGACAGGGCACGTTCCAAAATGCCGGAATCAATATCAGCTGTTATAATCAAGGCTTACAGTGCAACGTTCTGTTTGCTATGCCCATGTCGAGACATTGTACTAGACGCTGCCGAATTCCTGCGCGAGCTGTCTCAATTCAATGGGAAATGGAAACAAAATATACCAGGCGTTTTAAAAATTATTAATTTTCTAAGATTTTTTTTAATGCAAGAAAATATAATAAAGCAATCTTTTAATTGAATGTCTTTTCCACAATTACATTTCCATGTTTGACTTGTAAAGCAAGTACTAATTCTGTGAATTCTGTGCTTACAAGAATATTCATAGCGATAATTTAAGTGTCATCTTCAAGCCATAAGTTTAAGTAAGTAAGTTTAATGTTTCTCAAGTTGTACAGCGACTTTTAAATCCTCGATTTCTGAAATCCGATAGCCTGAATTTTCAGAGTTTTTCTACAATCCTCTCCACTCCATCTCACCGTCTTGGTACAACAAGTTTGAACTTTGGATAAATTAGAAGACACTTATTTTGATTGATTAGGCTTACTTAAAAAAGATGTGTCAGATCAATAGATATGCAACTATTCCTGCATGGAATTCAAGCACAAAATAGAATCAATAAAATCATATTTTATTCAAATATGTGCTGGGAAATTGAAAAGGTACCCGTACATCTCTGAAGACAGTTTATACACTGCAACGAGAAACGTATCAATATTCTTTTCACCAGTGGCGTAACCAGGTGTACCGGGGCCCGGGGGCAAGATGTTTCGTTGGGCCCCCTCCCCCCCCCCCCCCCCCCCACTGCAAAGGAAGGGTGTAATAAAAATTACCAGATCTAATGTTTCTGTATCGCACACATTTTTACGTTCACTTGCGAGTGCTGAATAAGATACTTAAAAAATTGTGGTTACTAGAAATAAACAATTCTTTGCGATTTAGTAATTAATCGGGATCACCAAAAGCAATCCAATGTGAAAAGTGACGAATAGATGTTTCCAGTCACGAAGTGCATTTGCCCATGGGTAGCTTCCCTTTACGTAAACAGCTACTTGTCTTCTTTTCTGTCGGCAAGTAACCAACACGATCGACAACACGCGAAATCGAGTTCAGGTGAATAGCCAAGTCCGGTTTGAATTTTGTTTCATAGTAGCTAGCAGAAACGCTTCGTTTTGACTCAGTACAAGTTGGAAAAGGCCCCGAAGTACGACATGGGCCCTTCCTTGTCAACAAGGAAATGTTTCGTACGGGCAACAAAAATGTCCGGGTCATGTTTGCGAGCAGTTGGATTATTCATTATTTCGTCGTGTAGGGAAATTTAGGCTGTCTCGACATGACGAGAACGCAAATATTTCAGCCTCATACGCGTTCTGCGACAGCTAAAAGATATTCACCTCAAAGTGACGACAGATTGAGAAAGTATGATAAATTTAAGATCGAAGGGACCGCATACTGTACTTTATAGGATTAAAAATAACTGAAACTGGGATTATTATTAATTAAACCCCGCCATATATAAGTATAATCTAAAATATTCTTACTGCATTTTCTCCTAGTGCACGTTAGACAAATTTCCAGTGTTATTAGAAGTTCTTTTGTCACGGCTAAACTATCGCTGCGTTCCGGAAAACCCGGACCAGTAGACACGAAAAAGCTGCTGATTATAGGAAGTTTATTTACTTTCTTGTTTTGTCACATTTAATACGCCTTTTTTGAGCCCCGCAATGGCCCCGCGGTGACTTCCGTCAGCCAACGTAGCCCAGTGAACAGTAACTACTAAACTTCTTACTGTATGGTGTAAAAGCATTTTTTTCCTACGATTGGGAAAAATAGGTTACCCACATCCGCAGAAATAACGCAAATTCGGTATTTTGCGCCGACAAAGAGTAAGGCAGTATGGTTAGTGTGTAGCCTACGCACTCAGCGCACTATGTAACCATTACCAGGAGTAGGCAAGTCCCACAGCCTCAGTGGCAGTGAGAGTGCCTGAAATGCCACTATTAACTCCTAGATTATTTTGGCAAACACAACAAATAAATTTAACGTGGGTCATGGGCACGAGCTCGTCGGCTGGCCTAAGAACGGCACGCGCCCAAGTTTTTCCCTTCTGGAAAAACTCAGAGGCCCAGAGGGAAAAAACCTTTGGGCCCGGGGGCGGTCGCCCCGCATGCCCTGGCGGTAGTTACGCCACTGCTTTTTACTACTATACATGATTCTCTTGGGATTCTCTTCACCGTGAATTTATTCATTTCGACTAAGAATTTAGTAGCATGTAGTTCAAATGTTCAACTAGACGCGTTTTTTTTTCTCAAACAAGAGATGCGTTTAGAAAACCTGCCGTGTTCCAGTTTAAATTAATTGAAGAACAGGGAATTGTATTCCCAAGTTCATCCATCAATCGTTGACTGGCTGATTGAAGATGCAGGTAGTACAAAAAGGCGTATGCTTGGTTAAAACTTATAAAGCATCTAGAGAGAATTGAGCGCCTGGGTCCTTTTTCTTAGTCACATAACGTTAATTGATTGGCATATTCTTTGCTAAGAAAAATAAATGTCCTGTGCTAAAATGTGTTTAGTCAGGTAGAACGTATTCTAAAACTGTACAAATAAAGTACACGCTTCAATCCAAGTACCTATAGGCTGTAAAAGGCGTTGAAAATAAAGTACACATATCCTTAATCGATAAGCCCGCTGGCGTTTGCTGTGAATAAGATATAATTACGAAGGAAATACGTCACTCGTTGACAATCATGATTACTTATAGAGGTGCTGAGTAAATTTATTGGAAAGCTTTCAATCACTTTATTTGTTCTGACGATCTTTTCGTAGAAGGTTTGCCCGTCCTGTAATAAGAGCATATATAAATCAGGTATAAAAAGCGTAAAGTTGGATTTTAAAAGCGTCTCCAACTCAGTATACTTAGTAATATTTGATAAGATGTCAATCTTTCGTTAGCCAGAGAAAGGTAAGCGATGTAATACGTAACAAGCTTTGTTGTAAGCCGTAGACGAAATTAGCATGTGTCAACCATGCATCAAGCTTTTGAACGACCATGCGTCGCGACGTCGTTACCGAAGTCGACGCCGACATCAAAGCCGTCGATGACGTATTTAAAGTTTACTGCAAATTGTTTAAGATTCTCTCAAACAAAATACCGCACAATTACAAGTAATTACATATTTTTTTTTAGATCTACAGGTGTTAGATAAATCTAGGAATATGATATTTTTCTTGTGGTACAGAAAATTCTAAAAGTAAACTCAATTATTTTCCTTTGGCTTTATACGAATCTAAAATGAAAAAGGCAAGTTAATTCCTCAGACTAATTTATTGGTGTCAGCATAAAGCTGAATCTTTTTGTCTAGCCTGCGACCCCAATGCAATCGTACTGTTCTTGTTCTAAGCTCCAAAGCCGATGGTTTTTTGTATCTGATATGTGCACAACAATAAGACAATGACTACGCCTTCGCTTTGTTTAGTAAAAATGAAGGTTAAAACTCCCGGATTGTTAATCCCGGTAGGTGTGTAGCAAGGTGTTCGCTTCAATAGCGATTGGCTTTCGATTAATTACAATCAAGACAGTCGCTTCGAAACTGTTAGTCTAGTTCGAAATTAAACCGTTGGCTTAGAAATCTCGTCAGCACCTTAGCCATACTAAACTTCCCAATTTCAATGTGATGAATATTTAGTTCAAGTTTGTAATTACATGCTGACTTTTAAATTCAACTACTTATTTGTTTTATTTGTGTGTAACTAGTTTTTAAATTAAACACAATTGCAATTCAATTGCACTCGAGTTAGAAATGTTAGAACGCTGGCTTTATACGTACTTAGCAGAGACACACTTCTCAATTTTACTGTGATAAATATTTAGTTCAAGTTCGCAATTGCAAGCCATGCTGACTTTAAAAAATACCTTCTTATTTGTTTTATTTGAGTGTAACTAGTTTTTAAATGAAATAGAATTGCAATTTAATAGTACCTGAGTTGGAAGGTATGTGTTCATTTTACTGCATGATTCCTTTCGTATACACTCGTGATGTATTTAAGTGCGTGTTTGAATAGGATTTAGATTCATGCACACGTCCGTGCACATAGCACAAGCATATCAATTCGGGATGCAGAGTACTCGTGTAAAGCAGCTGTTATCGACTAGATTAAAACGCGGTTAATTGCATTTTTACTGCATAAAGAATTATTAGCATTAAATATGATATGCAACCGGTGGAAAGCCATACATTGCGTTTCAACCAGATTCTAGCAGAGTAGACAGCGAGACCCACGAGTCAAACATTTCGGTGTTTATGAAATTTGATAATAATTGTTTTATTTCATTGTAGAACAATTTAATGACGAGATCAAAGCACAACTTTTGAAAAGTTTTTCCACATTTTCCATATTGTTTTAGTTGCCGTGGTTGAGTTTTATGAAATATATCCATTTTCAGTAACTAAAAAGGGAAACGTTGTATTTTATTTGCAATACAAATCAATCGAGTTCAACAAAAAAATTTTAGAGAACTATAATATCACCTAAATTTAATCCGCACCTAATGGATTGAATTACTTAACCGACAGTAAAACATACATGTGTGACAAATTAAACTCCTTTCAACAACCCCCCGAATTCAGGTCGTTTCATTGAACCAACGTCATCAATGCTGTGCAGCGTTACGTGCAAAAAGCCTCTTATCGCACAGATCACTTCATAATTAGAGTTCAAACCTCCGTTCAACACCAAATAATTAAACAGTTAAGTGACAATCTCAGAGTTCCATTACACCGAAGTAAAATAATTAACCATTTAATTACCTGTTGCTGAATAACTTGTAGACGCGCTCACAATCTCCTCTTCGACAGCATCGTGCAGGGCCCGGCGTCGCTTTGAAAAGTGTCGAAATGAAGACATTGTCCACACGTGGTCACCAGACAGACGTCACCGGCGTCGTCACATGTTATCGACCGTTACACCACTAATCAATCCACTCGTTAAGAGAATCAAGACATTTTATCTGAAGAAATCACTGCCACACGATCACGTTGCTTGCGGTGCACTGTCCTATCCAGAACAAATCACTTGTTTACTACAGAGATCACGACTTATTTACGATCGAGTTGCTCGGTGGACATTGGCCGATACGTCTGTAAGCGATACTAAATTAAGACTAAGCGACTATCGGCATTCCTTCCTCCTCTTTGCCCGGCATCCTCCTACGCATGATAGGTACTTCTGTTCTGATCGTCACCCTCGCGACCGATTTACGGTTCTCCCGCTCAAACTGACGGCGGCTGACGACGCTGAGCGGCGGCGGCGTCCACGTCAGCGCAGGCGCGCACCCTCCAACCAGAATCCGAGGAGAGACGAAATCTGATGGGCAGATCGTCGTTTAGCATCCAACGTCGGGAACACAAACGGCATCACAGTCCGCTCCTCTCGTTAGTATTTAGACCGACTGATGAGATGTGTGGAAAAAATGGTTAGCAGTAGCATGCACAATCGTCTCCTTTCTAGAAAATAAGATCCGTAACAGTCCAACTCCATTCATCATAAGAAGATAAGATGCGAGGTCGGGAGAGTGCGTTGTTTTTAACAGCTGAAAAACCAATCCTAGAATACCAATTTTTTATTAGATATTTTAAATAACAAATAACACTTGATCAGACGAAGAGATGTATCATTTTTTAAGCTCAGTTTCAAACGGATAAAAGAGTTGATTTCGTTCTGGAAAAAAGGGACAGCGTACACCCGTGTGTGTGTGTGTTTTTTTTTTTGTATTTCATTTCGTTCGAGCAGTTGTATTATCCCGTCTATAAAATACTCTCCGACTGATGAAGTCCGTCTGATGGATTACTCTCATCTACAGATACATTGTGTATTCTTTTTGTTCGTTCGGAGGTAATTTGTTATTTGACGTGCCGTGGATCTGGGAGATGGCTATGTGCTGTGCCATTTCTACAGCTTAGAGCTCCAAATCGATTTAGAGAACAAAACCCATCGGCTCAACGAATTGACCAACCTCCGCTTTGCCGCCTCGAGAGAAACAATCAACAGGTTCACTATAAATAAGTATCGCTTTTGAAAAGTACGGCTATCAAAATAGCCTTTGGTAGTTTTGTGACGTTTCATTAATTAGAGAGATTACTAAATTAGCTTCTGTTGTAAGCATCCCTACGGCATTCAACCAGTAAATTAAAATATGTGGAGAGGAGCATCCCTCTTGTTCCCTGGGGCACCCAGATGAGTATTTATAGCAAGGATGAATTAATGCGAACCCCGTAAGTCCACAGAGGTACGACGGGTGATATAAAAGCAGTGCGAATTTTAAAAAATTCGCACTTCGCCGGGTGTGCAGGCAGCGGGCCTAAGATAATTGAATCCACGAATGCCGTTTGAGAATCTCGACGGTTCATTAAGTTTTAATATTTATTTCAGTGAGCTTATATTTATATAAGAAAGGTCCTCGTGTGAATAAGAAGTGAAATAAGAAGATTGCCTTACAAAGCACCCCATGTTGATTAATTTGATGTTATAAAATTCATTTCATGGCGTCTTACTTTCTTTGAAATATAGGAACGTAGATTCACTATTTACAAGCTTTTGCGTTTGAAATTTCATGAAAGACAATTGGTTGCTCTCACACAAAAGACAAAACGAGACCATATTTTACCATTTCCGCTTCAATTTATTCCGAGATGGATTCACGATTTACAGGTTTTTTCTAAAGTGATCACTCTTCAATGTTACGAGTCAGTGTCATGTTCAAAAACCTTTTTGTTAAGTTTCTCCGAGAAAGGATGAACATAACATATTATATACATACTTTTCGTGGGCTTACTTGCTCGTTAACGTACAGTGCGAAATGAAACCCAATCCGCGTCAGATCGGATCTATATTTTCTTCGTAAAATATCAACGATATATTTTAGTGACATCCACTTTAAACGTCGGCCATTAGATACACGGCTATATACAGTATGTTAGCAAATGGCATTCGATAATTCGGCTATTCGATAAACATTTCTAAACTACATTAGATCCCCATAATGGCATGAACTGTTAAAGTCTATTTCCAATTTAACGACGCGGTTTGCCTACAATTAGATTGACGCACATTTGACCGCAAACTCGAGGGAATGAACATCACGTTGGCATTAAACAAGTCATACAGAAATTTCGGATGAATGTTTAACAATAATAATGTAAACGTCATTGACCAGCTTCTGTTGTTGAGGCATGTAAACACATATCCTGGCGGCAACTTCACATTGCTCCGTTGGGATGGGTGGCGGAGGCAGGCGGTGAGTTAGTTGTCTTAACTTCTAATCCCAACCCCCTGTGGGTAATGGACCATGTTTACATAGATGTCGGACCGATCTACAAGCGGAGATGCTGCCCACCTGATGTCTTGGAAGACAAACACACTCTACAAGCGCCCCTTGCATCCAGCTGGGCTTAAGAGGGCACTACCCTCGGCAACGGGTACGATGTACTAGTGCAAGATGGAACAGCGATGCACCCTTCGATAGTGAAAAATATCATCCATTAGAGTTAAGACCCTCGATTACCACATTGTCGTCTTCGAGAGTAAGACGACTACGCGGGTAGAAATAAAATTGATATGCTTTAGAAACACAAACAAATCGAAGTGGCGTAAAGAGCATCTGAAAAGTATAATAAACACTGTTTTATGGAGAAAGGAGCTAGCTTCTTTGCGAGTGGCTGCTAGAGCTCGTGCATTGTGGCCGAGGGGCGAGGGTGGCATCACTATGCATGCAGGCACATGCTACAATAACACAAGGTGCCTCGTTTCTCCGCTTTTACCGAGATGCTATAAATAATTGACATTACGTTGGAACCGTTTCGTGTGACGCGTAAACCAAGTTTTAACGGTTTTTATTTTTAAAACGTTCGAGCGACGTGATTGTGCCATGCGCAATGAAAATCTCACTCGAATTGTTATTCGATTGGTTACGAGAAAATGTGACATGACACGAATCACCTGTTGTTAGATACGCATTTGGGTATCTACGTCTACTTGTATAGACGCAGACTTAAGAAATTAAAAGCACGAATCTCTTCGGGGAACATAAATCTGAGCAATGAAATTTATTTTGCATGAAATAAAAACCTTTGCGGTCATGATGCAACGTGCATTTCATATATTTCGTTATGGCACTCAATTATTACTTAGTGTCTGTCTTTTCTCAACTCTCAATTCACCTATATATACATTTTTTTTACGATTTTGCGATCACCTGGAAATGATAAATGTCAACACCTTGCTCCTTACAAAACTTCAATCAACCCGTTATTCACTTTCTTCGCTGTGTTGACAAATTTCGCGCCAAAAGCGACAGCGTAATCAGCATGAGCAGGAAAGTTGTGGCGTAACGACGGGGATCTGAGAGGGTGCGACCATCCATCATCCCCAACCTGACGAGATATGCCCCTGCTGGAGCATACCCTTGTTGACCCCGTTGACCTGCCCACAACTACTGAAGGGTACGCTCTATACGAAGAGAGACAGCTCTGTGAACACCAGCGAACATAATTAAATTAGTCAAAACTAAAAAAAACCAGGCATGATTGTCAGACAAGGGTACACAGATACAAGGCATCAGTGTTTTAGACGGACAGGCATAGTTCACAAGACTAAACTCTTATCTACGAACTGGTATATTCATTTAATGTATTTCTGGAAATAATTTATGATGCTTTCCTTCTGTCTAGTGAATATCAAGAAATATTTGAAACTTATAAAAAATGATGCCGCTATTTTCTCGATAACATCAATCAATTAATTCGGTAATTGTGTTTGAGTTCACTTTGCGATTGCTGAATAAACTCAGATAATATTCGAAGAGGTTATTTGCTTTTTAAATTTCGTTGCATGAATTAGGAAGGGACAATAAGCTGCCATTCTGTGTGGCTACTTTATGCAGAAGAACCTTAGTTTACCTAGGTTTGAATAATTCAACTGCCAAATTCTCCACACCCAGGTCGTAGCTAATCAACTTTTTTTTTGGCACTAAACAAATAGGTATTGAATTGAATTTTTACGTTTTAACCAACATTTTGGTGACATAATATAATGAAATACTCGTCATCAATCTCTTGTCCAAATATACCGCGCTATTATATGCTATTATGCTACTAGATCTTACCCATGTGTTACGAGCATTACAAAATTATTCGTAGTATTCCTATTTTGGGCAGACTGTATTACTACATCAAATCAAAAGTCAAACTGTACAAAGGAAATGAAGATATTGTTGTATTTACTCTGTCTCGTTTTTATTCTTTATTCGTTTTCCACAATAATAAACGAAAATAACTTGGATTTTGAAAATAAGTTATCTACTAGATCCCATTTAATTTTACGCTCTGCGACCTTTGCTCTTGGATGCGCGATAGCAGTTTTTACGATCCCAACTCTCGAATGGAACACCCACCCTCCTACTGTGCGACCTATCGCCTATCACACATCTGTGTCTCTATTATTGCCCATCGCACTCATTGCAATGATAAAACATCGCTTCCTATTAAAAAAATGTGACGTTTTATTAGCACTACGCTCCGAGATTTATAACTTGTTTCTGATATTGCCTACGCAAGCACATAGTTTTGTGGATATAATGGCTAAACTTTCCTATTTTATTCATAACTGATACAGCCGACAGCGTAATGCCATCTGCCCACCATGTAGATATAGATATATTTTTTTTTTGCGTTGGTTTTCTTAATTTCCTGGAGTAATTTGGGTGGTAGATTAGTTATACTTTGTGCAACTTAGGTATGCTAACTGACTTATCAAGCAACGAGCTATTTTTTAACTATTAACAGTAGGGTAAGCTTGCAATCAACTTCAATGATGAAAATTTGATATTTTCTCCGTTTAAACTTGATGCGATCAATAAGAGTCAAGTTTCCCGCAAATCTCCTGGTAGCCGAGGCTCGACAGCTAGCGCTCGCAGAACAGTTGATCAAAGTGTCAACTAAAGCGTCTGTAGCGGCGCTGGTTACGCTTGTGTTCTGTCAAACCGTTGAGGTCAAACTGTTGCGTTATTATTACGTTAATAAAGCCCCAAAGAGTTATTACTGTTATGGGACGGTAAATAAACATGTTTAGTAATTTTAAGTCTCATTTTAGGGTTTTCTAATAGAGTGGCGTAGCTTCCTATCAATAACATTACAATTGTGAGGTTAGACCATCCTCTGAACATCCTCTGAACATCCTATGGACAATGGCACAATAACCCTTGGGTGTACACGCTCTCTAGAATTGGCAACCTTAATATCGCGTAAAGAATCAATTCCCATTATTATTTTATCGCTGTGTCAGCTTGTCATATTCTCAGCTGATAACAGTGTCAAGTTATCGTCTTACCAAATTATATCATTTTCCCATGAGGCTTTCGATCCACATTCCATTTTTATTTTTTTTTTAATTTATTTCCTGTTTAATTACTGAAGTTCAACCTGTCACAGCCGCGTTTTATAAGTAACCCGGCCTAGGCCTAGAGTTTTTTTAGTGTCACTGGTAGGAGCTGGCCAACTCTGCCGGGGTATCAGTCGGTTGGGTACGATTCGAAATGTATCGTTGCAACGAGAGATTAGCCAGTCCTGTAAAAAATAAGAATATTTTCTTAAACACAAAATGCAACAAATGGTGATGTATTTAGTATATACAAGTTTCATGCAATATATGTGCCATTTGTCAGCGGTTGATGAAAATCTATCTTCTCCGCATAAACTAACAGTCTTCGAGCATTGTAGTCTATGAGCATTTTTGAACTGATTGTTGCAAGAAATTTTGACAATTTAAAATGTAAAGATGTGCACTTAACATGCTGTCAAATAATTGCTTTACTATTTCATAAAGTATATTTTGTACATTGTATGTAAATAAGGAATTTTTGCCATGGTTGAATGATTTTTAAAAGCTCTCATTGCTCTTGCTAGCTGGTCAAATCCCATTGATCTGGCCAAAATTAAGAAGCAGTTCTGATCTTTATCTTTCTATGCTGCCCGCTTTCTTGTTGTCTTAAGTTACAAGTTTCGATCAACTTGTTTTTACGTTTATTTAACCGGCTTTCGTCTCGTTTACAGGCATAAAGAATGGCGCAAAGAAGCGAAAAAAATGAGAAGGAAAAGAATTCGGCAAGCAAGAGCTCAATCAATCGAAGCAAAGGCCAATGCTGATCAGAACGCAATGGAAGATTCACCTCGGTTTCAAGTGTTAGTTGCTGAACAATATGCACTGGAACTATTTGAAAGAGAGGAGGAAGCACGACAGGAAGTCCTTCAACATGCACAGTGGCTTAAAAATGAAGAAATATCTCAACAGCAATTTATTTTAAGACAAGAAAGAATGAAGCTTGCTCGAGAGGAGAGACTAAAGCAGGATAAGCTTATTCGTGAAGAGTGGGAAGCAGAACAAGCCAAACAGAAAGTGATTGCTGAAGAGAAGCAAAAATTGGAAGATGAGAAGAAGCGTAAACAAGATAAACTAATGCAACAAATCGACGACTTCATAAGGAAAGGAGGGGAACTTCCGCAATCTGTTAATATATCAACTGAAACCAATCCGGATAGAGAACCGTGTCCATTTTTCTCAAAGACTGCTGCATGTCGTTTTGGCGATCGATGCTCACGGTAATACATTTGTTAACTTTTGTTGTTACTTGGTGGTAGGCTCGATATTAGTGTAAAGATAGTATTTTATAGTTTTCTTGAAAATATTTTTCAGAAATCACAAAAGACCAGGAATCAGTAAAGTGCTTTTGGTGCCATCCTTCTATTCTCATTTTGGCATGAGCCAATCCATGGCAGTGGAGTATGACACAGATTTGATGTTGGAATATGAAGATTCAGAAACGTATCAACACTTCAAAGACTTTTACGACGATGTCTTGCCCGAGTTTGAAGAGTATGGTGATGTGGTCCAGTTTAAGGTAAAGAAACAATGCCAACCTGCAAATACTCTCATAGAATCAAAGTGTGCAAATATATAAAGCAGACAAATTATTTTATCAAAAATTGGTATGTTTATAAATAATTTTGCTGATGTTTCCGTGATTCTTATTTGCTGTTTTTTAAGGTCTGTTGCAACGGTGAACCTCACCTTCGAGGGAATGTCTATGTTGAGTTTTCTACCGAGCGGTATGCAGTAGGTGCTTACCAAAAATTCCACGGTCGCTATTATGGCGGCCGGCAACTAAACGTCGAGTTTGCGTGCATCGCCTCATGGAAAGCAGCTTTATGTGGTTTGTGGATCTGTTCTTGAAGCTTCGCCGGTGGTATCCTTACAAAGTTGTTGGGAAAATGAACGAACAACACATTTTTTTAACTCCAGTGTGGTTAATTTTGCTACACTGTTTGATACATTTTGTTGAAGACAGTGGATAAGAGATTCTGATATTTCTATACCTTGAGGGTAGGGCTCAACCATATTCTTCCATAATTTTCTTTAATTAAATCAGATATTAGCCTGCACAGGGTGTGTCAACTGTCAACTTAGATAATGAAGTCTCCAACAGCTGATGGCTGAGTGAGGTTGCTTGAATTTTGGTTCTTCTAAGCATTAGCTGGAACAGAAATATTTAAGGTACTCTCTACATTAATTCAAAATTCACATTTGTTTTCAATTCAGCAGGCAATAAGTAATATTTCTTATAAAAATTCTATCGGGTCATTTTGGAGAGTCAAATGTTTCAGTAAAAAGGCTGGAAATACTGGTTTGGTATATTTAAACAATCAATTACAGATGCGATCTAAAAGTATTGATCTAGTATTAAAAAAAAATCGACATTCTAAAAAACTGATGGTATTAAAATAAGAGTCAAATAACTGGAGACGGGAGCCATTATTGATATCATTAATTTGCAGGAATGTTCTTCAAGAAGCGGTGTCCAAAGGGACGGAACTGCAACTTCCTTCACGTTTTCCGAAACCCGGACGCACGATTCAGCCGGGCGGACCGAGACTTGCACCTGGCACACGAAGAATCAGCCCGGGTTGCTTCTCGATCCCCATCGCGATGCTCATTCAGCAGTCCGCAGCCAAGTCGGTCTCGTCGTGGGCACGAGGACAGGAGCCATTGGCGATGGTCAGAATCTCCTCCCCTTTCTCGTGCCGAGGAAAAGGACAGGGAGTCCTCATCTCGAAGCAGGGGTACCAGGGAAAAGAAGTCTTCAAAGAGCCACAGGGAAAAAGAGAATGCATCTAATAGGTCACACAAAGCAAGAGACAGTTCATCATCCAGAAAGTCGAAGAGAGAAGACACGAGATTCTCCGAGAAAAGCTCTGAATGTGATGGGAGGAAATCGGAAAGAAGCGGTAGAAGGAGTGCTGACAGAAGCTCTCGAAGTAACAGCAGTAAGACTTCTGAACGGAGAGAAAGGAGAAAGAAATATGACTGATGATATGCTAATGTTTATTTGGTTAAATATTGTTATTTTAAATGACACGATGTATCAAGTGATAAATTCAAACTAAAAGTTGAGCAATTTCATGTTAACAACTCTTTAAAATATGGCCCTTCGAAAACCAAAGTAGCATTGGATTAAATAGTATGTTTTGTAGGAATTTTGTGTATGTGTGTGTGTGTGGAATAGGGTTTGGAAATTAAGTTGGTTTACCCAGAATTGTGGGCTCCACCAAGGTTTCTTTATACAGCTTCCACTCCAATTCTCCAGGATTTTCTACAATCCTACCATGTATAGAACCTGTGGTAAGAAATTTCATTTCAAAGACCGCTCATTCCTAACCTGCGACTTTTCCTGTGGTATAAACACGTGCTGTTTTATTCGATTCCAATTCTAAGCGTTCTTTGCCCAATCTTGTCCCGTGTATAAAATGGTCCACCGAGTGGACTATTGGTCCCGAGTTTAAGGCATATAGTGAGCCTTTCTTTTTTTGCAAGCCAGTTTCTTCTCCATGGATGTTTTGCTTGAAGAAATTCATCAAATACCTCTTCGGAAATAAAGCTAGGCTGGAAAAATGTGCAACCAAACCGGGAAAGGAATCTGGGACCTCCCAATTGCAGGTCGGTTGCATTGGCTAGAGTTTAAGAAAAGCTGTTTGGTGTCTAGATAAGGATATGGTGTAATTACAATGCATGTCATCCCCAAATCATCGAGTTATCGCCGCTGCAAAATAATCAGCTTTACAAATCATCAGATCTTCCGTTCTTGATATCTAAAATCAGAAACTTTGGTTGGAAAATTTGCTCAATATGTTACGAAGCTCTGTACAAATTTTAACAGTTGGGTGCCCCCCTTATCCAATATTATTGTTTAAATTAAGTATAGAAATAAAATAGAATTACTGACTACAGATTTATACAGGCCGGCGAAATTAGCAAGTTTCTTTTTTTTATTTAATTCTTTGGTTTTGGCAGATTTTGATCTTGCCTTGATGGCAAAATAGGTCAGAGCCGTCCCTGTAACGTAATTTGATTTTTTAATTTGCCAAGTTATTGGAGATAATGTAGAAACTAGGAAACTGAATCGAATTGCATTATGGAAACACATTTTTCCGCAATGATGGGAAAACAATAAGTATTTATTAAATTAAGTGAAGAATCAAGAAGTTTGTATTCTTGATACATACAAAACGGTAGAGTGTGGAAGAAGTCAAGAACAAACCATTCCGCGAACTTTCTCAATTCTCATTAATAAAATTATAAGGGAACAGGTTTATTATTTTTGATATTTAATTTATTGTCGTTGTGCATTTAGTAGTTAAACATAATTTGATGGCACGCAGGTAGCAAAATTCATCTAGCAAAGTAAATATTCAAACCTCTGTGGTTATATAGCCCACTGCAGAACATGTGATACCCGATGCTTTGCTATCTTCCCCAAGCTAGAAATCGCTGCAATAACCATTATCAGTAAATAGCTCGAGCCAATACCTGTGACTACCACAGGCTGTGGTACCTAGGTAGATTTTTATTAGACATTTGGGTTAGGTACTGACGAGCGCATCGTGTCAAGTCAAATAGTATTTACTTTGTTGAAATGAATAAATTATTATCATAAATCGGTTTGGATGTTTGCATATAGTAGTCAATGTCACGCACAAGAACATGAACCTACACGGGCAAGACTATTGGACTATACATTGCTAAATCAACCAACTCATCCTGTCTGGGTTCGTGAATGCCGAGGACACTGTTCAAGGAAGCATTTCTAGATCGTTAAGTTGCTCAAGTACTTTTTCGGTAAGCCAGCTCATAGGTTCAATGGCATATATTTCTTGTTTTTTATTTAAATATTCTGTAAAATAAAATTAAGTCGTCCCACAAACTACATTACCAATTTCGGACCACTGGCTCCTGAAATTGATGCGTCGTTTCCTTGACATCGATCGTGATGAGATTGATTCGGTCTTCGGAGGTGTTTTCCGTCGTGCAGTTTGCTGATGAGTTGTGAAGAGGCTGCTTGCCGCTAAACAAGACTTATCTCAGCTCGGCCTCGAACTGATTCTGGCGGATGGCCTGATTCTGAGAAAGATATTCAGGAAAAACTTAAAACCATATAAGGAGGAGCATTTAATTTTTTTAATGCAGCACACGGGGCGGATTACTTTTCCGCTACGCCAATTTAGATAAGCGTTTAATAGATGCTGAAACTAGTACAACATCACAATTTAGCATCGAACTTTTCCTAATGAACTTGCCATTCAATTTCACAAACAATTTGAGTTTTAAACATAAAACGTTTCCCTTGACAATGACTATAATCCGAAAACCTTGATAAACGGCTAAGTAAGTATTTAATAAACACCTTGAACTTCTGCGCAACTACACCTATGAAGGGTGTGTCTTCAGCAGGATTCTCGTCTTTGTCCCATCCTCCACGGAATCTATCAATCAGCCTTGACTTTTAACCGAACTCAAGTGAAGTGAAGGACAGTTTAATTATTATATAATGTTTCCCATCAAATCAATCTGGGATATGACTTCATTAGTCAGGGGTTTAAAGGCGCTATGCCAGGTAGATTATGATTCAAATGGGATGTGGAATTTCCAATGAACAATCTGCAAGCACGTGTCTATAAATTTAGTTATTGGTTGAGGGTCATATTCAATGCCTTCACAAGAAGCATAGCTCGTCTGAAATTCCCATCATACATGGCAGTACAAATCTATTAAAACCCTCCTTAACCCCGTAGAAAGGTGTAGATTTTGAAAATAGATAGTAGCTCAGATCGGCATATATTTCGGGTTTAAATCCACATTCAAAATTATGATCTAATCACACTAAGTGTATTACAAAATACGAGATGAAAAAAGAACTCACCAAAATTTAATACGCAAAAAAAAAATAGAATTACGTTTACTCTAAAACACCTTGGCCTGGTATGATAAACAAAACGTGCATATCTCATCCGCTGCCGAAAGTCCTTGCAATTAGTAATTACTTAGTAATCATAACTCATTGATAAAATATAAGTGATTGTTATTATGGTAATGCACGGCACGCCGGCTAATCACAGCGACCCATCTTCATTGTCCGGCGATAAGAAGAGAGAGACCACCCTCCAAAACGGCCTCTGGAAAAATTACAATTTGTAAACTGATGGAAGAACATCGCCTCAATGATAACGCAATGCAACAAATGAAGATTTTAAAAGCACAAAGCGTAATGCGTAATTTTACTGTAAAATGCCAGTGGGTACGCCTAGATAAAATGGCATCGAGTGCCGCACAAGAAATGTTAATTCAATGTTGCTCTGAGTCTCGTTAGTATACCATGAAACCCATCCTACAAGACCTGATTGAGAGTCGTCAGTGGAGAGAGAACACTGCATTTTCTTTATATCTTGCAAAGGTGATGCCATGTTTTGTCACATATATTTTATTTTATGCATACAGTAGACATATAACAATATTTTGCTAATACTCCAAAGACATTACACTCTTGTTTTTTTTTTCACATATTCTAAAACAGCAAGCAATTAAAACTTAAAATGGTAGCATTGCGAAGCTGTGAATTGGGTCGTACCACTCGCCATTGCTTTAACTGCGTTTTAATTTTGAAACAATCGAATTTCGTATAATTTATTCTCAACAATTATTTATGAAAACCCCTCGATGGATAAACTCTTTTAAAAGTTTTCCCTGGACTACACCTTCGTTTGCCATGCGATCTTTGAATTCATCGCAGTGAATTTATCAGAATTCATCACTCCCCTCCATAGCACCACGAAATAAAAATATCCCTCTTTTTTATCAGGTATTTGTCTGTCTTTTGAGGAAGATGTTATTTTGCACAAAAACAGTCTTACCTAGACGACCTTCCTATACGGGCACCAATATATTTATATATTTAATGCCGTAACGGTGAGAGAGTTACTTTTATTTCTTTGATGGAGACAAGGAGAAGAGATGCCGATCATGCTGGCTATATAACTGCATTCTTGATGGCTTACCATTTTTGACATTGACATTTGAATTTATATATGATCCTGCTAAAAACACCGCATCTTCGAAACGGTTTTCTGCGAAAGTCACCTTAAATGTAGCATCACCATGAGGTCTTACAAAAAAAGGCCATTTGGAAAATGGAAGGACTTAAAAAGCATTTAAATTAGCAAAACTATAAATAAGAATTTCTTCGGCTTTTATTAAAAATTAATAGTTCTCTTTTAGGTTCATACCGTATCTGCCGAATATTCATCTCAGAACAAATAGGTCAACCAACAAGAAACCATGTAAATCAGTTGAGTTGCAATTCCATATAAAAAGTCAGCGCAGCCTTCGTACATAAATCAGAGATGGGCAGTTCGATCTCAAGAGAACGTAATATAATCTTGCCATTACTTACCTGCCTCACAAGAGTCTGCGACCATCTTCACTTGAAAATCCTGAAAGCTGCAAGACCGTGAACAAGGTACTTAATTTGCTCTTCGTCCTTGGCAGATATTTTCATTTAGTTGCATTAACCACATTTCGTGGCTACCTTTTTCTATAGAACATTTACATTATACTTTATAAGTATCAGGTTAATTGCAGATATTTAACATTTCCTCGAGCAAAACAAAGCTTGTAGATGCGAATTATGCGAGTAAGTGATGTAAGAACGTGCCGCCGCGAGCGGGCACATCCGTGTGCTGATCGAGGAGACTTCAACGCTGGAGGAGCCGCGGAACCAACCATGATTCCAACCAAGACCCTTACGCACAGTTCACGCAACAACTTTACGCAATTTCTTTACGATTACTCGAGTAGCTTGTACTTATTACCATGGCCCCACTAGTTTCTTAATTGTTGCTTACAAATTATTCATAAGCAACTAATATCCATCTAATAAAAACATCTTTTCGTAGGTTGCACCATGTTACTACATCCCGCATTAGCATTAACATATATGAAATTATGAATTATTTATTATAATTTTGCGGAAACGCTCGTTTCCTTAATAAATGTCATGTTTGTACGATCAAAATCATCATGTGCACATTTGAATAATATGGGTACATTATGATATTTAACAACCTATTCTGTATGACGGATATAAACCAGTTACCAAATCGTTTAGCAAACTTCTTCATCGCCGTCGCTTGCATTCACGATTTGCTTCATTCATGCCGTGTTCAGTCGGCGAGCGAGAACTCGGATTAGTGATCCAATCTGACGTCGTTTAGTCGTGCTTCTGTGCTTTCCTCGAGGCCCGCCCGCTCTTTGGCTTATGGTCTTATTTCTTGCACAATGCACGGTGCAGCTTGCAATGGATATGCATCCTCGATGACGGGATGGGAAACCATCGCAAATCTTCGAGGAAGGTGAACCATTGAAGGTCTGATCGGTCATTGACTATCAAGAAACAAAAGTGATGTAAGAGAGCGGTAACATCGATCTTTGTCTGTGGCATCATTTTATCTTTAACAAAGCGCTGTGGGAATCGCGAATCGCGAGTCGAAGACGTTGACTGTCCATGGGTTTGAATGCAGACATGCAACGTTGAGCTCTGCGTAATTACCGCCAGGGACTGGTTCCACGAAGCAGAGTTTAAGCTTGTATATTTAGGGGTAAAAAATGTTATCATCATGATCACAAACCCTCAAAATCTGGCAAAACTTTCTGGGATTGGCTGATCATCTTTAAACTCCGGGGCTTAACTTCAGCTCTTTGGATCCGGACCCTCCATTTATGTTGTCGTCTTATAATAAGATTCTCAATATATCACATGAATTTGACCTTTGACGGGTCGACTCTCTTCAGTTTATATGTTTACATCTCCACCCAGGCACCTGCGAATGATCTTTGTACATACTATGTAATTTGTATTGATGTAGAGTGGATTTACCCAGTGTTTTATCAGGAATAAGTATGATATTATAATTTTGTTTTCAGGGTAAATGCGAAATCATGAAATCTAGCAAAATTATACAGTTACTTGTGATTGCCGTACCCCCTTTACATCTACATTAAATAGGTATTATATGCGGCCACAAATCGACTTAGTAAACCTTACCCTATAAAAGGCATCCACGCGAAGGCTATGATGTAAAATAGCATGTGGGGCAACCGTTAAACGTTTTGAACCCATCACAGAAACAAACGGCATGATTACTAAATTATTTATCTCATTCACGCACATAGCATTTAATAAAACATGTAACACACCAATCAATAATCGAAGTATGCATGCAAAAAAATGAAATAAATTATGTAATTAATTCAAACAATAATTGATGGAAAGCTGATCCTCGTGGTACCTGCTCGAAGGCCACTTGTGCAGACGTGGTGATAATAGAGATGAGTTGATGGTTATGTTATGTGGTGCGAAGGTCGGATGCTGAATCCTGGACCAGATTCTTTTCATTTGTGTATGCAGTTGCACGAATCTCAATTTCGTCACTTGACCTCTGAACAATTAACCACACAAGTGTTGGGGATAATTGCCATGGATATGCGGGGTGTACACTAATTACTCAACGAAGGTGATATGATGCATTATGCATAGGTATTGGCCGCGAACCGAGCATATTTTCATCCCGAATTATCGAAAGGTAATAAAGTGCACAATCAAGACACAACATGACTCACTCGACCTCTTTACGCCGAAGAGTGCAATCATTTTCGTTCGTGCTAGCAAGCTTTTTTCGGCGCATATGATATTGAAGTGCATTCACTTGCGTAACACGAATCAATGATATTTTTCAGGGTTATAGAAGAAGTAAGATAGTATTTTAAAATGTTCGTTTTAAAATATAAGTGTAAGTAAAGATTATTTTGGATGCGTATTTTCGTTGAAACTTTTTACAGAGAAATTATTTCGGTTGTCTGTGAAGGGCGTGTAGTACATATGCTGCTAATCAATTATATTATATAAACTAATTATCTATCCTTTTACTATTAGCATAACGTAAGTCTTATCCCAGTACATCTAAACAAACATCCCCGCTCTATTGTATGGCAATTGACCCTCCAGCTCCAAACATTACTTCAAGCAGAACCAGTATAGAAAAGAACCCTAAAGTCAATAAATGTACAGCGTTGAAAATGTTCGGCTAAAATGTCAAACAATTTTTTAGTTTGCGCTTTTATCGTGACTAAACCCCAGGACATCATATCAGTTATCATATCAAGTTTTTGCACACGCATTGAAGAAAATGGAAACTTCTCAATCAAAAGCCAGCTT
Organism: Protonemura montana; assembly: GCA_947568835.1. NCBI lineage: Eukaryota > Metazoa > Arthropoda > Insecta > Plecoptera > Nemouridae > Protonemura > Protonemura montana. Next base: position 15,355,358 of record OX387602.1, read on the forward strand.
CAACTCAGCGACAAAGCACTTGTACTACGTGAATCGCATCTTCTGCCTGGCTCCTTACAGCATTGACGTCCGCCCATTGAAGGCGGCTCGCTGCTTCAGCCTTGCACTCATTATAACGGTGATATTTTTCACTGGTCTTTCTCTGATACAATTTACACAGCATTGGACTGAAGGCAATACCCAAGTAAATAAGCACATTTTCGTCACGCAATCACTCGTTCTTGTCTCCTATGCGTCGTTGGCAATTTCTTCCTTTGCCCTTCCCATCTGTAAGGACACTGGAGTATTTCAGATGATCAATTCTTTGATTGGAGATATCGATAGGAATATCATGACCTATACGCAACTGGATTTGAATAGACATGTACGAGCAAGGATCATGTTTTGGTTGGTGTTGTTATCAGTTACTGTTCCTTATTTCATGTTTTCAGATATTTGGATAGGATGGGTGTATTCCAAATTTGGATACATTTTTGTAACTTATGTGGCTTACATTGTAGCTTGGCTCACGTACACAGAATTCACCACTTTCCTGTCAGTACTAGACAATCGCTACGCAGCTCTCAACAATTCCTTGATGCAGTTTATTTCCAAAAAATGGAAAGACACCACACAGCAAAAACCACGCCAAAAGTATCTAAAAAATCTGAGGAAAATTGAAAGCAAAGACTCTCCAGATTATTTTTTTATAAAGACCGACCGGCCACGAATAATTTCGATAAAATATCTGAAATCAATTCGAAAAACGCACAATTTGCTACACCAGACTTGTGAACTTGTCAACTCGGCCTTCGGCTTCAGAATTTTGACCATTGTTGCATCTCTGATGATTGAAATGACCTGCTCGCTTTACACGTTCTTTGCTGTGAGTTATCCCGGACAGAAAGAAGAGAAATCGGATATGAAGTATGTGCTCTACTGCGTCTTGACCATATCGTGGATTGGACTGAAAATTATACAACTAGTATTGATAGCGACTTCATGCCAGTCTCTTTGCCAAGAAGCGAATAAGACACTAAGTTTGGTTCAACAGTGCGTTTTGGTTGACGACGTCAGCGTCGAAATAAAGGAAGAGTTGCTGAGCTTCACTTTGCAGCTGATGTGCAGCAAAGTGGCATTTTCGGCGTCTGGTTTGTTTGACCTGAACACGACGTTGCTGTTGAGTGTTACTGCTACCGTCACCACCTACACGATTGTCTTGTTAACTTCAGGCTAAAAGTCTTTTTTGAATAAACATTCGCCCATAAGAGCCAAGGCAAGAAAGCTGTGTTTCGCCTGTAGGTTGGACTATAGGTTGAGGCTGTTACCAAAATCAGGCATTGGGAGTTGGTCCATGTGTAGTCAATTACATGTTAACTACTCACAGCTATTTTCCTTAAATATAGATTTTGAGGTATCAATGTCGGTTGTGAAAATCATTTTCAAAATTCTATTTTCATTTTCATTTGTTACTACTGATTTTGCGATAGGCCTATTTGCGATCGATCAACCTTCTTTAGTTGTTGGCTTTGCGCAGTTGACGGGCAGGTGTTTCATCCCTCTCATAAATGTTTCCATATCAACTCAACACTAATGTAATTTCTTACGGTTGTGTGATGCCATTATACAAATAAGCCAAACATGCATGCATACTATGAATACACAATCACTTAAAAGTGGATGTTTGATCAAATTTAATACAATTGTGTCTTTATATTTGAATAGTTAGACAATGGTGGGCGCTTCAAAAGAAGTATTGACATGTTATGGGCCATAGTGAAACCATTGCGTGCTCGAACGCGCTCTAAAGTCGATGACTGACATAAATATATTTTAATACATTACATTTGGGTATATATTTCAAAGAATGTGATCTCTAACTACAGCGTGCATCAATATCTATAAATAAATGAACAAGAACAACTACTAACAACTAATAACAATTGAAAAAATAGTCTAGCACAAGGATAGTCAATACTGAATAGTTTTTGAGCATGAATTCAACACATCCCGGTCGATTCTCGGCAGCCATGCGACCATTGGATATAATGTGCAGAATTGTGGGCTTGACTCCGTACGATACCGAATACAGCCCTTCGAAGAGAATGGAATTTTATAGTGTTTTAATCCTTGTCTTGGTTTTCTACGAATGTGTCGCGTCATTAATAATTTTCACTCAGAACTTTGCTACGCTGGGAGGTATTTGGTCAACGCAGGTATTTGTGACTTCATCTCTTACGCTGGTGGCAAACGGAATGAGTATTATAATAGCAATAATTGCTTCATTGATTAGTGCGAGGATGAACATAAAAGAAATGTACGATACATTTGAGAAACTTGACGAAGGAACATCTTACAAAAACATGAAAATGTATATTATGAGTGAGATATCAATTGCAATTGTTGTTCTTACCATCTCTTTAACAAGTGATTCAATGCAAATCCAGTCTGCCCGCGTACCGTTATTATTTCTGGTTGTCACGTATTTTGCATACCTCACGCAAGCAATCATTTGCATACACTTTGCCAATTTGGTGCATGCTCTTCAAAAACAATCAGCCAAAATAAATCGATCCGTGTGCGAAATTTTTGACATCAATAACTCAAGCTTTGAGATTGGAGCAAAGAGATCAGATGTTATCCGAAAACAATGCAATGCCAAAGTGTTCATCGTAAAACTAAATTCGTTTCGAGTCGTTCCTACTAAAATTGTGGTTGCTGAAATTCAGTCACTTCGCAGGGCACACAAGAAGTCACTTTACATCGCCAATCTAATCAACAAACACTTCGGAATGAAACTCTTTGGCATGTTTCTATCAATTCTCATAGAACTCATTTGTAGTATGTACTATATACTTTCATTGTTCGCTAACTTGCTAAGTACGGGTGCTGATCTAAATCTGCATTACTTGATGCTTGTTGTCTGGTGGGGTCAGAAAATAGCAGTGCTGCTCGCGATAACAATAACAAGCCACACTGCGATTGAGGAGTCGAACAGGACGTTGTCATTGATTCAACAATGTTCTCTGGAGCGGAATGTTAACCCCGAAGTCGCTGAGGAACTGCAGAGCTTCATGCTGCAGCTTCTCGGCTGCAAGATGACCTTCACGGCAAATGGTCTCTTCAGTTTGGACCTGACGCTACTGGTCAGCATTGCTGCCACAGTGGCTACCTACAGTGTGGTTTTGCTAACTCCGAAATGAATAGCTTGGCTGACAGCTCGGCACGCTCATCGAACCAGAAGATCTCTTATACATTATTATAAGGAACACTGACAATCTCTAGATTGGTTCCCAAACGGGCATTCGAAGTCCGATTTCCATCTTTCACGATTGTTGCATTAACCTGATTAGATTTATTAAATTTATAGATCTTAGATGTAAGGCCAAAGCCAGCCCAAATCCATGTGCAGTAGTCTGGAAAAAGGACTCCTGCAGAACTCTATATAAGTCATTAAAAATGCTGTCACTTACTGACCTTTATATCTCTCATGTCATATTATATGCGACCCAACAAGAGCTCTCGTCTATACACATGTAATGAAGCACAAATACAAAACCAGAAACAACCAAAACTAGTTCCTATAAAAACCAAATCGAAATATGTTCAAAAAAGCTCCTCTCTACGTTGGCTACAAAATGTACAATGTGCTACCTAAGGAACTCCAGATATAGTATGATAAGTCGTTTAAAAGTAAGCTAAACAATTTCCTCCTAAATACATTTTTTTTACAGTGTAAGTGCATTTTTCAACTACCGGCATTAAAATAACAAACCTTACTTTCTCTATAATATATTGTTCCTAGATCAACGTAAATTTTATTATTAAAAAAAAAAAAAAAAAAAAAAAAAATCAGCTACCAAAAAACCATGTAAAACATAGGAAAATGTAAAACAAGTTGATGGTTATGTATTTATACTGAAATATAACTATCTCAATTTTTATTTTTATTATAGCTATTGGTTGACTGCTGCAATTAATGCAGAAACTCTAGATGTAGCAAATCTGACTGTCATAATAACTTGTGTGTTTAACATGACAATAAACAATAAAGAAAATAAAAATAAATAAAAAACCAATTGAGCTACTTGGACATAATTTCTGAGAGGTTATTAATGTTCCTTATAATGAAATACTTTGCGCGTTGCAAGCATTTGCAATTTAAATCAGATTTCAGATTTCTGTTTTCTGGTGTTACTAAACTCAATTTGCAAGTAGTTGTTATGCTGGTCTTGTTGACTTTGATGTGTGAAATTGTTGAAATGGAATGAAATAACCAAATCACAACTTTTATTAATAACAAAATAAGCTGAAATAAATCGAATTCAACCCGTAGAACTGTTCAAGTTGTTGAAAAATCCTTAACTTGACTCGTTGGGTCCAGTATTTATTGATATTTGCATTTGAGGCTCATATTTCAAATACGATACCAAAACGATTCTTTCCGCAACTTGACAGCCGTATAAATGTTGAACCACCACTACGAAGGGGCCAAAAATTTTGTTAATTCGTGGTCTTAACAATTTGGGGTCTCAGCACATAATTTGTGTCTACATATTTGGTTATCGATGCTGGTTTCTCGATTTCAAAATAAAATTTTCATTTTTCACAATTTTTAACGACTACTTATTTCTCCACTGCGACCTATTCACGACCACTACACCTAAATCAACACCTAAAAACCAACTAATTTTGTTCGTTCCGCGCCGCCAGCGGCCGGCTTTTGTATCATACCACCACACCTCCCTTTCGCAATGTACGAAACCTCAATTTTCTTATTGCTTGGTATTGTATTGATACAAATTTTGCATTTTTCAAATGGACTGCTTCAATAGCAATCACTTACAAGTAGCTGTTTGCTGCCATTAGCTAAGCATTTTACTTTTATGATATACTCGTTGTATTATATTAAAGCAGCGAGGATAACGGTTTTGTTGACATCACAAAAATTGGTTAACATTTTATTTGCCAGACCAACCATGTTATGCGACTTGCCCCAATAATGTATGTGAGTATTGGTACAGCATTTCGTCTATCTTTCATAGAGAGCGGACCATAAGTTCAACAGCAAGGTCGACAAAATTTGAGGTACCTACACTGAAAAATACAGTGAATTCAAGGGAAGATATTTGCATCTGGACTAGGCCCAGGAGTTTTTGACTTGGTGAAAATGACATTAACTGGTCAAGGTGAAATCTCGCTAGCCATACGACCACTGTACATAGTGTGCAAAATTTTGGGCTTAGCCCCATACAACACCGGCTATAGTCCTTCGAAAAAAATGGTCCTTTACAGTGTTTTTCTCATTGCTTTGGTTTTATACTCCTGCTGCATGTCTTTCGCAAATTTCACTAAAAATTACGCGAGTGATATTTGGACATCGCAAATGTTCATAATTGCGTATACCACGCTGGTGGCAAACGGACTAAGTGCGCTTATTCTTCTTACCATGTCATTGATTAGTGCTAGTATGAACTTAAAAGAAATTTACGAATCACTGGAGAATCTTGACCAAGGAGCGCATTTAAAAAAAATGAAGTGGTTTATTGTATCTGAAATAATAATTTCGCTTGTCAGTCTTGCCAGCTCGTTAATAAGTGATACAATGCAAATGCCACATGACTTACCCACGATCTTATTTTTAGCTGTCATATATTTTACGTACTTCACCCAAGCAATCACATGCATACACTTTGTCAATTTGGTGCATGCTCTGAAATTAAGCTCAGCCAAAATAAATCATTGCTTGTGTGAAATGTTCGACGTCAATAACCCCAACTACGGTATTACCAGCGTAAGATCTGGCATATCTCAGAAACATAGAAATGTCACAATCTTCACCTTAAACGAAGATTCTTGTCGCGTCGTTCCTATAAAAAATATGGTTCCTGAAATTCAGTCACTTCGCAGATCACATAAAAAATCTCTACACATCGCCGATCTAATCAACAAACATTTTGGAATAAAACTTTTAGGCATGCTGCTGTCAATTCTCGTCGAACTCATTTGTAGCATGTACTATCTTCTTGCATCGTTCGTTAACAAAATGAATGTTGATAGTGTTCTAGATGTGTACTACTTTATGCTCATTTTCTGGTGGTGTCAGAAAATAGCAGTGCTGCTCGCGATAACAATAACAACCCACACTGCGATTGAGGAGTCGAACAGGACGTTGTCATTGATTCAACAATGTTCTCTGGAGCGGAATGTTAACCCCGAAGTCGCTGAGGAACTGCAGAGCTTCACCCTGCAGCTTCTCGGCTGCAAGATGACCTTCACGGCAAATGGTCTTTTCAGTCTGGACCTGACGCTACTGGTCAACATTGCTGCCACAGTGGCTACTTACGGTGTGGTTTTGCTTACTCCAAAATGAATAGATTGGCTGACAGCTCGGCACGCTCATCGAACCAGAAGATCTTTACTCATTGTGTTTTTGTCAATATTGTGGTGATTTTGATTTTATTTAAGTATTTTATTTAAAATATGCACGATTTTGGACAATATTGTAATTTAATGGAACGAAAGCTGCGAATGAACGGGATTGGCATTTCAGAGAGAGGTATTGAAGATTGGAATGATTTGATGAAATAATTTGATGAATATTTTATGAAATAAGACACGATTAAGAAATTAAATTACATTATGAAAGAGTTTCAATAGATACTATCAAAATGTGTGCGATTAAATTGCTTTGCTCAGATTTGTTGTTATATCTCACTGTAAACACATATGTTTGAATAAAATATTCCTAACATATTATATTGTCTGCTTTTGAGTTGGTTTGATTTTTATATTGTTATTGATATATTATATTATATATATATTGATTATTATATTATATATTGTTTGATTGTTATATTTTGCTGCAGAGCCTCACATTTACGCGAAACGTGAATTAAACTTCATCCTAATTTAAAAATCCATCCTTCCTGACCCATCTCTGTATTGTATTGTATTTATTTATTGTTTACAACTCTCTGGCTCGGTTACAGTATATTTACTTTATTTTTATTCATAGCTTTAAAATTTTCCTTATTGTGTGACAAGTCCATGCTACGCACCGCAAGTGTGTCGTGCAGGTTCATTGTACACATTTTAAAAGTGCAAAGATTAATACTTAAACATTTTAATTGGGAAGAGCACGAGATTTTTAACAGCTTAGGCCTTAGACCTTCCAATCATTTACGTTCTTTGACGTTATCCAAATTTACAACTACTTTCAACTAGTTTATTTACATAAAAATACCACCAACTTTAAGGTCTTGCCATCTGGGCAACAATGCACATGATCAAAGATGCTAGCGTAACCTTAGAATATCTTCGGCACAGGATCGTGCCCACTGAAAAAATTGAAAACAATCAATCGAATAAACAGCGAGTTCAACAACATCCAGACTTCACGGGTCCTATCATTTACAACATGCTATCGAAAGAGATCAAATTCATTCCACTGCATTAAACTGGAAAAATTAAATACATCATTACAAAATTGACTAGCTAAAATATCAGAATATTTTTCAATCACCCGTTTAAAAGCAAATGCTGTTAAATAAGTAATTAAACTGTTGAGAACTCTCATTTCTTAAAATGTAATAGTAAAATATGTCTAATGTTAAATGAAATAAGGTGAAATGCGTATCTATCATTGTCAAAACTGATGCATACGTTTTTCACTCTTGGCTTATATGGGCGAGTTGTTTATTTCCAATTACTTGTTTTGTGATTTAGTGTTTTTCATATACACTGTAGAATAAACGTTTAAAACTAAAAAAATAACAACTAGTTTTCTGCGCAATAATTTATTTATTACAGCGTTTAACAAACTGAAAAAAGCGATGATAGAACGAATATTTTGATTCCCATCCATAATATTTGTTTTTATAAGTTTACAATACTAATACAAAAAATCGTATAGAAAACAACCCCATAATATTTGCTACTATCACACACACTTTGTATGACAGGAGATTCCAATTTGACTAAGTAATTTGTATTGATACGTAAAGCATGAAGGTGCCATGTTGAACAAATGTAAACACGTGAGTTATTAATAATTGACCTGGTCACATTTCTATCAAGTTTCTTCAACGAATTTGCGAGTCAGGTAGCAACTGCCGAGACCAACACAGAGGTCCAAAATCTGAGACACGACTTAAATAAACACAGTTAAAGAATCTCTTGGATGAAAATGATAAAATCTCTTCGAGCCAAGACCCGACGCAAACAAGCCTCACCACTCTCTGTCTCAGCAGCGTTGAAGCCACTTTATATCGCAAGTCGGCTTTTCGGGGTAGCTGCCTATACCCCCGACTTTAATCAGTCAGTACTTGCAACGTGCTACACCATCATGTTGTCACTCTACATCGCTGTAGTCTCGTTGAGAGCACTATTCAATTTAAGCGTTTTGTTCAATAAGGGAAACACAACCGTCCAAACGTCTGTAACGGAAGGCCTAATGCTGACGGGAAAACTAGCAAGTGCAGTACTTGCTCTTATATCGGCAATAATAAGAAAAGAACCTGACAGAATGCGACAATTATTTCAAGAATTTGACGCAGTCGAAAAAGCTCACAGAGTTAACTCTGCACCACACAATACATTACGACTTCACGTAACTGCAAGTCTTGCCTGTCTCAGTTTCTTTCTCGTGAGTTTTGCCACAGTAGACAAGCTCTTTTATGGAAGCACAAATGACATGTGGTATTTTAGCATGACTTACATTGCCTACTTTGCCGTCTACATCAGTTTCGCTCAATTCACGGCATTCGTTGTGGCTATTTACACTAAATATCAAATCGTCAATAATGATCTAAACGCAGTCTTCACCGATGGCAACAGAAATTCAGAAAACCCATGCATTTTCATCATGAAGTCTGGCTGGCTGGGCTCAGATGTCGGCCAAAGATCATCATCGACAATTTTGTCCTTCAATAACCATAGAATCCTGGCAGGACTAAAAACAATCCGCAAAACCCACATTCAACTGTTGCACTGTGGACATTTAGTCATGTCAATCTTCGGTCTTAGAATCCTCACATATATTTCGTTCTTCTTCACGGAACTTCTCTGTGCGGCAAACACGACTATCTACCAAGTGTTTTATTCTGTGACAATAGTTATCCCCCTCTTTGCTATCTCTTTTTGTTGGATATTTGAGAAAATCATCATGTTGATTATTTTATCTAAGTCTTGTCAGCTGGCAGTTAACGAGGCTGACAAGACTGTGTTGTTGGTGCAAAGACTTCTGCTTGTCGACGGTCTCAGCCTAGAGGTTCTGGACGAGCTAAAAAGCTTTACCACTCAGCTTACGTGCGGCAAGCTTAAGTTTAAAGCGTGCGATATGGTTACCATCGACATGCTGATGCTGCTCAGTTTTTGTGCCACAATCTGCACGTACATTGTTGTTTTGGTTACCGTTAAATAATTATTTGTGTGGAATAGGCATCAACAATAAGACCTCAAATGGACACTCAAAAACGTAAAATAATCAAGAAATATAATGCGTAAGAGCAAATTGACTATTTACAATAAGAGCTGTCAATATCTGTAAATTGTTTCAGAGGTATATTTCCCTAGATAGATGTTATATTTTCATTTACGTAGTGTTCGAACCCTTTGTTCCGAAACGTATTTTAGCGACATCAATTCATTTTTGTGATTGAACGTAAAGATCCTGATCGAACACGACACATTACGAATCCAACGGATTGCTTGTAAATGAATACAAATATTGACAATCGTGTGCATGATAATCTTCAAACTCTTCTACACCTTAGTGGCTGAACAACGCACTATCAGTAATCGCTATAATCTGAGGAATTCCACGTGTGAGACAGTTTATTTTCCACATTTGTAGGCAGCACGTGTTACGATAAGTCGTGAGTTCGTCACTCAAAATAGCTCGAAAAGAATCTCAAATCTCACTATCTTCAGCACTGAAAACTATTTATCTTAAGACTTGCTCCTTACCAAGGTTGTTTAAAATTATCGTTACTTTCTTATTTCTACTCCATTTTAATCTCTTTTGTCATATTCAGTCTATCAACAAGATGTTTTTGCGTTTCAATAAAGTTCTATAATGATTCTACAGAATCAAAGAAATCCAAGACTGCATCACCACGTTGATAATTCTAACTACCAATGGAATATCTGCATTGGTTTCATTATTATGTCGATTATCACGCGAAAGAGCGAGGAATTTAAAGCGCCTAATTGCAAGCATAGACCAAATAGGTCGTCTGGCAAAGAGAAGTTTAGAAGACAACAATCAACTTCTATGTCGTCGCATTCGTCTGGCAATGGCGGGTGGCACGGTGGTTCTGATTGCATTTGCGATATCAGACGATATCATTTTCCCAGTTCTGTACGACAGAACAGCTTTATTCGATACATATCTATCTTTTTTCATAGCCTTCACTACTTATGCTGAAGTTGTAGTTTTCATAATAATTATTTTTCGTCAATATGCGAATATAAACAAGATCCTGGTTTCGCTCTTAAAATGCAATGTCGGTTGTAAAATGAATTCCTTACAAAAATTAAGAAGATATACATCTGCAACCACCACTTATTACCCTAATGGTGTATTTCCTCTTGGAAAAAACACCCATAAGCCGATCTGTTCTGCCAATAAGAGTCTTCACATTTTTACTGCATACGCCAGAGCATACGTCAAGCTCACATTCAGCTGTTCCACTGCTCTGAAATGGCAATGCACGTTTTTGGTCTAAGAATCCTCGGGGTGCTTTTATTGTTTTCTCCGAGTACTTGCGCTGGTTTTTGGAAATAGCGTACACAACATCTATCAGTGTATTTCAGTTGGTGCGTGGATTGCTGAGAAAACATGTTTGATGGTTATCTTGACAAAGTATTGCCAATTGGCGATCGATGAAGCTAATAAAACCACGTCGTTAGTGCAAGGACACTTGCTTGCTGGTGGTGTCAGTAGCGAAGTGCACGAAGAGCTTCAAAGCTTCGCGAAGCAGCTTACAGGCAGCAAGCTAACGCTTAAAGCGTGTAGCGTGGTGAATATTAATTTGCATTTTCTGCATAGTTTCTCGGCCACAGTTTGCAAGTGCATATTGGTTTTGGTCACAGTGCAATATAAGAACGGCAGTGAAATTATGGAATTTGTACAATACAATTTGTACAATCAGTTGCAGTGGGAGCAGCCGCAAACAGCGCGGTGATGTGGACTCTTTTAGGAGTGGAGTGGTGGTTAAGTCCAGCATCACTCGAGATTAGACGCAAATTTTACTTCAGTGTCGCCTATCGCAGGGATTTTAGGCATGTTGCGATATTTTTTAAGATTCCACCCACGGCCACCAATTGTAGTGACTCTTACAAAGATTTCACTTTTGGGCTTCTATTTATACTATTATTTGTACTTCCTTGTGGGCACTAGTCTGTTACAAATAAAGCACAAGTAAAAATAAATACAATTTGTAGTGTACAAAGTTATTTGGGACTTAGGATTTGCAAATATTGTATTTTGATTCATAATTAAGATCCCACGCTTGGCTACCAATTGTAATGAGAGATTGTCTTTTTTTCATCAAGAATGCCCGTTGCTGCAGGGTACCTATTTTTAGAATTTTACAGTGGCTACCATGGAAACATGCAACATTTACTAGGTAAAAAGGTACCTAAAAGGTACCTATTATAGGTACCTTTATTGTACACTTTCAATTGTCAAGTGTACACAGGCTTCTCTGGCTTAACTCTATTAATTTAAATAAATTTTCTTTATTTGAGCAAACACTTTTAAAATAATTAAAACTTAATTTCATTAGTAAAGAAACATTTTGCTGTTTACTTCTCCTTCTTTCGAGTTCCCCTTCAAGTAAAAATTAAAACAATTTCCCTTTTACACCATGACAATTATGTAGCAAAGAACACCGAGTGTCCGATAAATAAAATATTTACTCATCTTGTTTGCAAATGTTTGTAATATTTATTTTTGAAGTGCTTTGACGCTCACTCATTGTTCGTGCTGTTACATTAATAGTGTTCTGATCCTTTCACGCACAGTTTCGCACTTCCACTCAACTGCGAACTTTAAAAGAACATCTCGGGTCAAAATGGTGCCATCAGCGCCACAGTTCAAAATGTCGACCGCCTTAAAACCGTTGTATAAGGCAAGCAGTTTACTCGGCTTCTCGCCTTGCACCTTCCACGGACGTTGCTACACCTCGACGTTGATAGCATTGCTCCTATGCCTCACGGGTAGGTCGGTGTTCCTTTTGGTGCGACAAGTTTACCAAGGAGCGGAGGAAACATTCCAGACGATACTCACCGAGGTGCTCATGCTGACTTCCAACGTGTTTTGTGCTCTCACGACCTTGCTGCTGGCTTTAGTCAGCAAACAGTCCAAACACTTGCAAAGACTGGTTGAAATATTGGAGGGAATCGATAAGGAGCAAGGCGGGATCAAAAAGGGCTCAAACCGGAAATTGCGTTCTCGAGTAGTGGTTGCACTCGCATGTGTTATTGTCGTCCTAACAGGCTTTGCCATCTCAGACGAATTTATATTCCCAAATCTGTTTGACAAGTACTTTATATTTGTCACATATACAGCGTATTTCATAACTTACATCACATACGTACAATTTTTAACTTTTGTATTGAATATCTATTCAAGATATGTGAAGTTAAATGACACCTTAAAAGCACTACTTCGCAAAAATTACGCCAACCATTTATTTTCATCCGATGAAGTAAGTAGCTGTGAAGTCTCGAATGGAGCATTCTTTGGTGGCGAAAGAAAATCGTCAAGCTCTTCGTCCAGTAATTGTAAGCGAATTGTAATAGCTCTAAGGTCCTTGCGTCTATCTCACTTTCAGCTCTTTCGCTGTACGGAGCTGACCATGTCCATTTTCGGATTTCGAATGATGGCTGTGATATTGTCTTTTCTAACAGAATACCTCTGTTCCGTTTACTTGTTAACAATAGTCATTTATGAATATAGCGACGTGTACATACCACAATTGATTATGGATTGCGTTTGGATAATCGAGAAAACAATAATGGTGGTCTTACTAACAAAATCTTGTCAAATTGTAATCGATGAATCTAAGAATACGGTGTTGCTAGTACAAAGACATCTTCTTTATGAAGAAGTCGCCGAACTGCAGGATGAGCTTCAACGTTTCACCACTCAGGTTATGTGCATCAAGCTTAAGTTTAAAGCTTGTGGCATGGTTAACCTGGATTCGACGATGTTAGTCAGTTTCGCTGCAATGGTGTGCACTTACATTGTTGTGCTGATCACTTGAACAATAGATGATATACACGCCTCTAACCATAAGCAATGTGCTACTAGCATCGAGTATATAGCTATATTCAATGGGCAAGCGATAATTTTAAAGTTACTGCTGGGTAAACGAGCCGGCAATATTTGCTGCCGGTAGGTGCCATTCGATGGCGCTAGCGTCTGTTCTTTTTAACACATCTCTAAATTTAAATAGTTGACACTCAAAATATCGATCCTCGTATATCAATCGTTGGGGTTAGCATTAATTAAGTTTAAACCAGTATCAAATGCGAGTAATTTGCGAGAAAAATGAAACATCGTTACAATCAAAACGACGGTGACTCCACTACAAGCATCTATCATAATATTTTGGTAAAGTAATAGCCATTTAGCAGCTATTTTTCGTGAAGACATTATAGCATTAATTAGTGATATGGTAGTACGCAACTACTCGTACCTTCAGTTTTGTAAGCCTCTTATCACAATTTTTATGTCCGACAGTACATCGATATACATGTAAACATAAGCTCCAACCAGAAGGCACAGCTGAATGTCGTAGATATTTTACGATGTGTTCAAATATTTGCTGGTCGACCGTCGATCGGAATAACACTTTTGAGTGTTTGAATTGTTTCGTTTTGCGGCACCGTTTTTTTAACGCACTAAACTCGATATCCGGATACCATCTTGCTTGTGGTCACAGATCTACGACTGTTCATGTAGACAACGCATCAGCATAGTGGCATTTAAAGGTAGTTAAGAGGATTTTTATACTTGGGACAGAACAGTGTCGGTGACGGCTGACCTTCAAGAAAAACCGTCCACAGTAAATGTGGCTTGTTGGGCACGAGCCACGCTGACGTTTCGTACATTGTAACACATTGTTAACATTTTTAAATCTTGTATCCAAAAATTATCAGCCTTACTCTGAGAGAAAAGTGGACTGTTCGATTGTAGAGTTTATCTACTTTTAATGATATTGGATGTTTTAGCCATCTTTGTGGGCGGCTGTTTGAATTGTAGCTTGGCACGTTTCTTCAGATTATAATAATTTAAAATGGATTTAGCATTAGCTTCTCTTTCTTTATCATCCCCAATAATCCAATTGTTCATACAAATCGTCTGCTGGATCTGTCACCCTTTTGTTCACATCAAAGTAATGTTTAAAAATATAGGTGCAAATAAAATCAACTACGCACGTTCTGAAATGTTATCCAGAGTTAAGTTAATCTTGGCAATCTTTTCACCGTTAGTATTATGGTAATCACTACCCTAATAACTTTATTTTACTATTTACGCACTGTCTTTGGGGCTTTTATACTTACATACTCCGAAAATCTATAGAATTCTTCAGTTCCCGCCAACAGAATTTCATTATTTTTGTCGATTTTGTCTACGTTAGGACTAATAATTATTTCTCTCTGTTGGTCGATAACCTTGAGCCCGGGGTAAAAAAAGGAGCTTGAGAGCTTGATAAGCTGGTGTTTTCCACATTTGATGTCTTGAACGTTACGTCGATAGTGTTGCAGCCAGAGTCAGTATACTTGATTGTTCTCATGATCACTAGCGGGCTTCAGTGAAGACCAGGACTAGATCGGAGCCAACATTTTAATACTGAACGCAGCATTACCAAGTTTGTTGTTCACCTAAGTTATCTTTGGGTAAATAATTATGTAACTTAAAAGTATGCAGTTATTGTTAATTATTGTTAAAAAGTATTGAGTGAAATAACGCATATAAAATAAATTCTTGCAGGAATAAAATATTCCTGTTGTGCAATATTGATCAATCCCGCAGATGTGTTACCCAACAAAATAGTGGAGTGAAAAGGGGGGAAGAAAAACGTTAAAATATTTGTGAATCACTTTGATAGATTAAATTTGTTTTTTCGTGGCTTATGTGGCCTCATATTCAAATATCTGTTCCAGTTTTATACCTCCACTTAAATTATCTGCACTCCCTAAATATAGCAATCATCGTTTTAATGCTTGAGAAATTTCATCAATGTTTGTACGCAACCTGCTTTGATAATGAATTGTGTGGTACACCACTGGTACAATATCCACTTCATACTGATCAATAATTTGATAAATAACACAATTTAAACATATTTTCACCTTACCGTTACAGTTATACCAATTCAATGTACACCAATGAGAGTAATTTTAAATACAAACTGTAATATGACTTATTTGCCCAATTCATTTTTTACGTTAACTTCTTTTCTCCTTGCACACCCGCTCAGGAATGTAGCTACAAATGACTATTCCTCCCACACCTCAGAAGATTGCCTCACCCAATTATCACCAGTTTACGCAGAATCAACTAATGTGTCATTAATTGAATTGTTTCGGTGGCATGTGAACGCCACATGGCTTGTTGAGACTCAGCTTTACACTGCTAGTTGTGGGCAAAACGGAGCTCGGCAATGGCAAGCGAAGATGATTGTAGGTACTATTACCGTAGAGCTAACAAGATAGATACATTGGCCTGAGCATGACCCACATCAGAGAGCGCCGCAATGCAATAGGAAACATTGCGTCACAACGTGGTTTAACCACGTCTTGACGAGATATGTAAGTAGACAACAATAACAATGTAATTGCATTAGTCACATCAAGCCAGAAACGAGGCGTGCGGGAACCAGGTGCATTGATTAGACGGAGTGCACTGCATTCATTTAGGAAGTTGGAGACCGCAAGAAAGAAAAAAAAGATAGATGGTGTATAACAAAACAGCATCATCACACTGCATCCACCAATTGACATTGAATGAAGAAGAAGAGTGAAAGTACAGTTTCCCAAGGTTAGTTGATATTTTTATTATACAAGAGATGAGGGGAAGAAGATTCTGTAAGGCCATTACGGATGACGAAGGAGCCGCTTTGGATCGGAATTAGCGTGATGGGTTACTCTCGGTGATTTTTTTTTAACTTTTTTTTGTGTCGCTATTTAAATGGTAATAATCAAACCTTTAAGGTTCCCGCACTCTCGATTTCTCTCCCTCACTCTCGTTTTCGTCGGGTAACGTGTGTCTCTTTCCCATGGCAGTAACCAATACGAGAACGCGCAGGAGCGCGCCAGACGGCAAGAGACCATGCTGCCCTCGGAGGAGTGGAGGTATTCTCCTGATGCCACTGGCCTGATATAAAAGAGAAAGACAGACTGAAACAATACGGATTTCTAAATACAGATTCAACGAACGCTACAGGTAAGCGACACGAGCAGAGTGTGAATTAGTTTGATTGTGAAGTGACAATTTGCCGTTGGTTACGGACGCATGAAAGGGTAAGTGGCTTCGTTTTGGCAGGAGAGTTGAACGCGCGGTAGCGAGTCTCGTTGGTGCCAAGCCGCTGATCAGTATACTTAATAAATGTTCGGATTTTTGTGTTTTTCTTTGGTCTTGAGTGGGTCATGGGTGATTTTTTCGTGACGTTTCCATGTGTCACAGTGGTTTAAAAAAGCTCTGTAGATGTACTATTTGGTGTCGGAGAACAACATGGGCCGAATAAAATGCAATTGACAATTTTGTCATTTTGATATTAAAGCAGTTTCGCATTGTTCGAGTGTATGTTGTTCCAAAATAATGTATTAACAGTCAGGTGTATTACATGCATTACCTATACCACCAATCAACGGAATTAAAGACAAAAACAGTGTTTGTCAAATTTAAATGCTATTTTTGCCAATTTAAAAAGCCAATGCTTAAAGTTCCATAATTGTGACAACGAACTTGACTAAATCCAATAAAATTGAGTGGAATGTATTTGCTATTTTGAATCGCGGAACTTGGGATATCTACTAGCATCTGAGAAATTTTGAAAAAACCTTCACTAAAAACCACCGCGTAGTGTTATAAATAAAAAGTGTGAATTAATGTGTTCCTCGTGAGTAGCTTACAGTATGTCCATCTTGAAGTAACTAAACATAGCTTGTATCTCATATTTAGCATGACGAAACTTCTACCCTGGGTGATTGCTGCTTGCATCGCCGTCGCCATCGCGACACCCGCCATCAACGAGATCCGGCCAGTGAGCAACAAGCCGGGACGATTCCTCTCGCTGCCGGTGCCACAAAAGTGCAGCCAAAGTAAGACTTTAGCAATACCCGAACCCGAAACATAGACATCACTCAAAACATCACTCGAAATTTCTAACTAGTAGTGATTCGTTAAACACTTTTAAAAGACGGTGATACTTCTTTGATTTTTGAGAATTGATTTTGAGTTTTGACATAATTAGGATCTGAAGGTATGAACAGAACGTTTAATTTGGAAACTATAAATTTACCCCAAACTTATAGTTAGTGTACATGGTTTTCATCTATCAACATTCGTTCCATTTTCGTCTGTCTCAGCTTTGGCTGTTCTTGGTGTCACTTGCCATAGTTGCACCTTTGTGTATCGTGGCAATGTCGTCAAGTGCAGTCAACGCTGCAGTAGACAATGAAATGTATTTAGTTTTTTTTTTCCAGTCGTTTACCGTTAATACTAGCGAGAAAATGAAAAAAAATATTATAACAGCTGTCTGTTATTACCAGACTAAAAAAAACCACATGCAAACCACTTGCAAGTTTGTTATGAAAGATCAAGATTTTAAAACGCAATGCTAATTGCTCGCGTCAATTATAGAAGTATTATACGAGCAATTGTTTGCTAAACTTCACATTTCTCTTTTACTGTCTGAATGTTAAAAACCATAATTAACGGTAGTCATAAAACGAAGCACTTCTCGAAGCTTAAGTGAGGCCACGTAACTAAAATACGGATCATTCAGAAATTTTACCATGTTTACCATAATATTCAGTTCAAATAGAAAAAAAAACTTTAAATGAATCCTCTTCATATCCGAACGGATAAATTTCGAAATAATATATGATTGGATTTTTGAAGAGTTTGCATAAGAGAAAAAGTTCTTATGCCTTTACCCCATCAGGAAACTGATTTGGCTACGACGAGTATGATGGTATTTGCTTCTACGTGTCGGCTCATGATGTAATATTGATTGATCATTTCTCCGAGGGCCGTACGGACTTGGCAAGAGGTTAGAGTATCAGAGCGCACGGTAACAGCCATCACGACCGCTTCATACCCCGTGAGTGTCGTGACCGAAACGGTGCAGACAAACATTTATTAGCTCTTAGAATAATAATTATACCATGCATTATTATAATATCAAAACATAATCAGTTGTATCCATGTATTACGTTCGTAGATGACCTGTCGTGGGCATCACTTTCTCTTGGCTCTTGCTAAATAAATACGAATATGATTTAAATGCACGAGGAATTTGGCGAGGAAGATAACTGCCAAAACGAAGTGACATCCATTGCGTGATTAGCGGTGATTTTGTCCTGTTCTCTAACTTGATTTTTTCTAAACTTTCCAAATAATCTCAACTTATGAGCCGAAATAGATTTAAATGTGACCAAATCATCAAATCATGGTAAAATAGCGCGACTGTCCTAGTTTTACGGAAATAATATCCGGCATCTGTGATCCGACGCTAAATATTTAGCATTTAATTCCAGTTCAAATTGAAACTGAACTGTGTAAGCTTGCCTCAACATATTTCAGCCAATCTCCAACACCACAAATAATTTTGACACTGGAGGTATGTTATAAACTATTCGAAATGTGGTCAAAATTTCAGGAATGTTATCGCGTCCGGGCGCAATGCACGCATTTTATCAAAAGAGCGTTAAAATGTCGCCACTTTAGTGGTGTAGTAGTGTTCACAGGGAAAGTTATCTAGCGACCTGATACGTGCTGTTAACCTTTAGTGACAATTAATGTGTGAGGACGATCCACCAGCCGCATGGCCTCCTTTGGCTTCGGGGTCACTATACTGATTGAGCGTCATCATTAGGTGATATAACGATGATTGCAAGTTTAGGGCAGTTAATGGAATGCGATTCAGAAAAGATGACCGAGGACGCAAACGTGCTAGACCGAAATAGCCGTTCTTGCAATCTCATCCATTCTTCGGGATCAACTCATTAATCTCCTCTCATCTACATGTTATGCTGCTAAAAGGGCAACTGTAGAGTCCAACCAGTTTTTATAGGCGTGGAGAATCATAATTAGTGAAAAGTCAATACAGCAAGTGTCTAATCAACTGGCTGGTCACTTCGTATCTTAGATAAGTGGAAAACTAGTTGGTCAATTGGCGCCAATAAAACTTTAGAAGCTTGAATAAAACATAATATTTATAGTAGCACTGACAGGTCATGGTTCACAATTAGAGAAATGTTCATGACTGCCGAGCGTTTGGTACATTGTACACACCTTTAATATAAGCACCTGAATGCGTGAAACATCGAATGGCGTAACCTGTGCTGCTTCCCACAGCGCCGTGGAAAGAATCTCTTTTCGTTTATCAAAGAGCCAGACCCTTGCCTGGTTCGTGGGATAGCACCACATTTCGGTATACACTAGGATGGTATCTGCGTGCATTATAGCTGAAGGGGATTACAGATATGGAATGATGACGCAACAGATATTACACGACAGATAATAAAAATTAAAAGTCGCCAACGAAAGTTCAACTAATCGAGTGTTAAAATTTATTTCGATTGTGTGGTCGGTACTAGACGGAAGCTGGCATTGTAACGTACGTGTGAAATTTATAGACACATCACACATGAGCAATGCGATTTGCTTTCAGAGGTTAACCGCCAATTTAAACGCTTTTCAACGTCAGCCAACACTCAACATTAATATCAATTTCGATACAGTCTTTAGATGAGCATGATTGCGACGACGTTGGTAGATTACGAGAGAAAACTGTCCTCAGGCTGATCTATGACTGACGCTCGACGTGTTTAGCTTGTAACATGTAATTTAGATTTTTGAGAGGAGGGAGGGTCACAAAATGTGCCCATGATGTGCGGAGATTCGCCGATAGTTTTTCATGCTGCATTTTCGTGGTCCTCTGGCATGTAGCCACCTACCAGAAATGTTGAAATGAGAAAGTTCCACACCCATCACCGGAGTTTTTTTTGTTGTTGTTCGGAAAACGATAATTTCTCTACTAACCAGAGAGGAATCTGCGATGCAACTAGATTTTTTTTAAGAAATCATGGGGATCAACAAATTTACTGAAAAAAAATGCGCGATAGCTAAATTTTTCTTCGCGATTGCATTTGTCCTCACGCAAACACACGATTTATACGCACCTGGCACCAGAATCTTTTCGACTGTCTCTTGTAATATTTCTGACACGAGAAGTATACCTGATTTAAGTTATGACCAAGGCAATACATTTCTAGGATATCGATCATGTAACTCTTCCTTCAGAGATCACGTCGTTATCTCGTTAAATAACGTTGATTAACCCTGAAATTTACCAAGAAAACGTTCGTTATCTCTAACGAAAAATTACACGATCCCTACTCACAGCGTTAATCATAGTAGATGTTAAACACTACCCTACATTCAGTCACTTGTAAATCTTATTACCCGCGACACAAGAAGTAAAACATAACTCTACGACCTAAACCCATAAATATGTTTTCTGTTTCCAGGACCAAAAGAGTTCAACTGGCGAGGACACAACTACTTCTTCAGCGGCAACCAAAACGCTTACCGTGGTCGCAAATACGACTGGCTGGACGCCCGTAACATCTGCCGCGAGTATTGCATGGACCTCGTTTCAGTCGAAACCCAGGAAGAGAACACCCTCTTCTACAACCTGATCCAGCGAGGCGATGTGCCCTATATCTGGACAAGCGGTCGTCTCTGTGACTTCAAGGGCTGTGAGAACCGACGAGATTTGGAACCCAAGAGCGTGTTCGGTTGGTTCTGGTCTGGAACCAGGTCGAAGATGGCTCCCACTAACCAGAAGCCAAGCAACTACAACTTCAACCCTTGGAGCCAGACGGGACACAACAAGAGGGCCCAGCCCGACAACGCTGAGTTTGACATCAACGGAACTAATGAGTCATGCATGGCTATCCTGAACAATGTCTACAATGATGGTCTGCAATGGCATGATGTTGCCTGTTACCACGAGAAGCCGTTCATCTGCGAGGATAGCGACGAGCTTCTCAACTATGTGGCTGGCACAAACCGAGGAATTAGGCTGTAATGTGTTTTGAGCGTTGTTATAGCGGAGAGTATCTTTTGTATAATGTATTTATTATCATCGCAGATTTGTGTACCATCCAAAACCAATGAATCCTTATTGAAACATCGACAAGGAACGGAAATTAAAATCGAGAAATTATAAATTGAAATGTGTTGCGTTTCATTTCCTATTTTTAAATTTAGTCTTTGGCTAGTTTTGGAAATGTCACTTTACAGGGGTATGGGGATAAGCTAAGCTAGATAGTTGAAGTTGGTTGAAGGACAAAATTATCAAGAAAATCAAGATAGGGAAAATCACGAATGTAAATCAAGGGCGTGGTAAATTCACGAATTTAAACAAGAAAAGCTTAAATTTTCCCAATAAACCCTGGAAAGAATGATTTGAAAATAACCTAAGTTTTTGAAAATCTTGGCCACTTCTTTTTTAAATTATAAGAAAAATCCAAACTAGTTTTTAAATACTGCTGGCAGGCTAACAGAGTTCTAACAGTTTTCCATCTGTTTATTCTCTTTGTTTATTCAGTTTAATCTGTCCATTCCCTTTGTTTATTTTATTAACTATGTGTAGTGTTTATACTCTCTTTGTACCGTAAGAGTAGAATGGCACATGACACACCACGTGCTCGGAATTTTAACAAGAGAATCAGCTGTTGACGTTTATTGTGACGTCACGTGCGCAGATCGTACTACTACGCCATTGGTGTGATGGCTACTGACAGATGCTAAATTGTTTTGTGTTTTGACGTTACTTATTTAGGTTGTGCTGCAAGATGATTGAATTAATCGATTCGTAGTTACCTCTAGAATTTCTTAAGCAACGCAAGCCAGAGAATTCAGGTGCGATATCTATCAGCCATATGGTGAAAGTATCGATATGGTGCATATCGCCTAATCCATGTTTTCTCCAAAAAATGACACTTTGATTACATAACCTATCACAATTTTTACCTTAATAATAATAATATTTTAACAATCTGACCACTAAAATTGATGTGTCTGATCATTAACTTCAAAATAAACGACCCCATTTGCATTCATATGTAAACAAAAGCTAGTAGTTCTCTGCCACGACATTGCTGTCACCAAAATACCATTGTCACAATTGTAGATTTATTGGATGTTTTGGGCCTGTAGATTCTACAGACCACTGGAACACGTTTTGATTGAGTGGAGTTATTGGATGTTCATTCAAATCAGCTGTAGAAATCCACTTCTGCTTTCATAATGGATATGATGTTTGAGGCGTATCTCACCCATGAGGCGGCTCATATGGAACCTGATGATATTCCACGCACCAAAGAATCTGTGTGGATTTTAGGAAAGAAGTACAGTGCTTTAGAAGGTACGTTCACATCAAGCTAATTTTCTTTTATATTTAGGTTATACAATTTAAGCGTTAGTGTGACTTTTTGATGGCAATATGTATTTTGTTCTAATTACAGAGCTAGATGCAATTAGAGATGACATTCGTTCAAAATTATGGTTCACATACAGAAGAGCTTTTGTGCAAATTGGGGACACGGGTATTGTGTCGGATAAAGGATGGGGCTGCATGCTGCGATGCGGTCAAATGGTTTTGGCCCAAGCGTTAATATCTCGACATCTGGGCCGTGATTGGCAATGGACTTTCGATACAAAGTGCCCTGAATACGTAAAAATCTTGCAAATGTTTGAAGATAGACGTGCGGCAACTTATTCAATACACCAGATTGCATTGATGGGTGCTTCGGAGGGGAAGGAGGTTGGACAATGGTTTGGACCAAACACTGTCGCTCAAGTTTTGAAGTAAGTTGGTGTATTATTCACTTCGAATAGTGCATTTTTTATGAAATAATGTTCTCACTTGAGATTTCATAAAATAAGAAATGACGTTATATAATCAATGTATTGCCTACTCTCCTTTTTTGCAGAAAGTTGTCGGTTTACGATGAATGGAGCTCGATTGTGATGCATGTTTCACTGGATAACACAGTAATTATTAGCGATATTAGTAAGTTCTTTGATTTTAAATTTGTGCCATTTTCTTTCTATTACAATTTTTAACTTCTTTATGGAATTTTCAAATTTCTGCATTGTATATAAAATTAATAAATTTCCCTCGTGCATTTCATTAGAACGTCAATGCCTTTCACAAGACTTATCTGAAACTTCGACTGGATCCCAACTGAAGCAACACAGCATAGCATGGAAGCCATTGATGCTTGTAATTCCACTGCGCCTTGGCCTCAGTGAAATAAATCCCGTTTACGTGAATGGTTTGAAGGTAAGCAACACTTTTGTTTCACTTGCAAATTGCAAACTTGTCGGTGCATGTACTAGAGGTAAAAAATACGTTGGAATTTTTACAGACATGCTTTTCATTCAAACAATCGTTGGGAGTGATAGGAGGCAAACCGAATCATGCCCTCTACTTCATTGGCTGTGTTGGTATGTTTCTAGTAAATTAATATTAACCTCACATGACTTACATGATTCTGGAACTCTGCATAATTGGCTGCTGCTGTATTTTTCACCTAATGTTGTTTTTAATATTATTAGGTAATGAAGTGATATACTTAGATCCTCACACTACTCAGCAAGCAGGACTAATCGAGGATAAAGATCACGAACATGAGAGGGTCCTTGATAGCACGTATCATTGCCAGTATGCCAGTCGCATGGAAATATTGCAAATGGACCCATCAGTAGCTGCTGTAAGACTCATCTTCAATAGTTGTCATCAAAATGCCATGAAATCAATTCCATTCTTATTGTTTTCTTGTCACGTTCCAGTGCTTTTTCTGTAAAACTGAGGCCGAATTCGACCAGCTGTTGAGATTAATTCAAGAAAGGCTCGTGGAGCCAGAAAAACAGCCTCTCTTTGAACTATGTAAAGAGAGGCCACGACATTGGTCTCCTTTGGATGACACGGCTGAAGAGGCGTTGGGGGCTGTGGCTTGTGCATCTAATGCTTGTAAGTTGTACTTTCCACTTTCATTTATATTAGCCCCTGTTGTTACCTGTTTGGCATGGGATGCACCTACAAGGACGTTAGCATTTGGCCATCCTACTTGGGGCTTTTGTTTCTCCCACTTTCAATTGAAGTTCCACTGCCTGTAAACCAATCCTGAAATACCAATTAATTTGCCAGCCCCTGCAATTAAGCCATTCTCAGCTGTTTATCTTGTGTCGATTATCAAGAACAAACAAAATACTCTGTATTTTTACATTTAACAGCATTCGATGACATTGATCGCCAATACGACGACTCGGACGAAGACTTCGAGCTTCTTGGTTAATACGGCGCTAAAATGTGATGATACACCTGTTGACGTGCATTGAGAGGCCTACCAGCTGCACTAGTCAAATTGTAAGCGTAGCTACAGGATAACTAATATTTTAAAACAATCTTCATCGACCCATCAACAATTTCATAATTAGGATTTTTTCCAGAAACTTTTGTATCTTAATGGCCGTGTGGGTGACACGACTGCAAAACACGTGGGTTTCCTGGTTATAAAAACCCACCTACTTATTCGACTGGCATAA
This sequence comes from Protonemura montana, assembly GCA_947568835.1. Classification (NCBI taxonomy): domain Eukaryota; kingdom Metazoa; phylum Arthropoda; class Insecta; order Plecoptera; family Nemouridae; genus Protonemura; species Protonemura montana. The sequence goes on from OX387602.1 coordinate 15,380,202, forward strand.
TTGTTGATTCTTGATTGATGATCAAGCTTGTTGATCTCGTATTTAAACAAATCTCTCCAGCGTTGATGTACATATTCCAAAAGCGCTTTTTGTTTCAGTCTGCTAAAATTGCTACCTGTGGTTAATTGTTATTTTTCTACAAGCTCCGTCAGAATATTCCTTAAAAATAATACCTGTATATGTAATAAAACCAACTGATCAATCACCATTGTCAGTGAATTTGAATATAAGAAAAACTACCATAAATAAATGTGTGCAATTTGTAGAGCCACGATTATATGGTGATTCGCGAAATCGCGAATTGTTCTTATCTCTTGTTTTTCTTACAAATGAGTGCGATTCATTGAATTCCCATCTCAAATATGTAAGAAGCTCATCGCGACAAAACGCGAAATTCACGAAAAATCATCCATAACAACGAAATCAGCTATTTCCCGCGAAATCATCGCGAAATGAGCCTTTTCCCATCCAATTATCATAAATTTCAGATAATCGGTTTTTTTTCATTTTTATCAAACTATATTTCACGCAAAATAAATAAACAAATAAAATAACCCATTTTTTTTTATGCTAAATTAAGAGATAATGAAGCTATTTCACTGAAATATGTGTATTTTGCGAAATAGCCACTTATTTCCTTACACAATATTTAAAATGTTTATGTTATCTCTATAAACACACATTCCCATGAATTTGTCATATTCAGGTCTGTTTCTCTTCAAATGCTGTCAACATTCCTAAGCTTAGGGGGTAGAAGTAGTGGGGCAAATTGTTTGCTGTAGGAAACTATTGCCATTGGTTGGCTGAATCGTCCCCTCCTTGCCATGTGAGCACCAGCACCACATGCATTCAGTCTATATAGAGATTAGCTGGGATTTCAAATTTCAATGGGGTGTAATAAATCTTTGACTTTTGAGGATCAAGCAAAGCAACTCTTTGTGAGTGATGGATATATTTTGATGTGTGGAATCTGGAACACCAGACTTGTCTGGGAGAAAAAAGACAATCTTGCAAAGTATGTTGTTAGTACCAGGCAGTGGGTCTAATTCAAATTCTAATGGATATAAAAATCTCAAACTTGCAATTCTGACTTAGCAAACTATTTGAGCCCCAGTGAACAGTGTTGATGCAGAGAGGTTTTTTAGTCAATAAAACCTAGTGCTGACTGACAAAGGAACAAGAATGAAGGAAGCTACCATAGAAACTTGTTTTAACAAGTAGTAGGTGTTGCTCATACTGCCATACAATGTATTTCATGGTGGCATTTATGTAAAATATTTATTTGTGCTATTAATTTTGTTCCAAGTCCCTAACAAATACCGATGTTGAGGACCTACACTAAATATTTGCTTTATTGTAATTATTATTGATCACTTCTTTATTAAAGATCCCAGTGCTTACCCTAAATCTTCATTCCTTTCGAATGTAGATCGCAAAACCCCTTTTTTCTATTTAGATATAAACGCTAAAATTCAAATAAAAAACACGTTTTTTCTTTTTTTCGTCACCTATGTCTGAAATCTGTTATAGACATGAAATTCTGTACTTTTTCCATAACACCGCCATAACACCGAAATCCAAAAAGCTTACCACGAAATTATCGAAATCATAACACCATAAAATCTTGGCTCTAGCAATTTGATGCTATATTTTCTCATTGGGTCAGGCAAGTTAAGTGTTTTGACAGTCCTAGCAAAAAAACTTAAATGCAATTACTAATAAATAATAATGCACACATATTCTTAAACTGTAGGTAGCATATTGTCAGAGATATCATTGTCTCCAAATATGAATACCTTTTAAATTACCGAAGTGAGAGAATCAAGAATTGAATCCAGGATATATATTATCTTTTTTTTTATTGATCACTGATCTGACAAAAATATTTTTAATACATACAAATATAATATAAATAGAACACTCCAAATATAACACATATTTGATAAAATAACAAACAATTGTTTATCTCTATTCTATGCATACTCATACATGACCTGCCAGGGTTGGTGTCATTGATATGAAATGTTACCTTGAGATATGCAAAATTTCATCAGCAGGTATTGTACATCGTATCATTTACCATAGGATGCTGTTTTGATTTAAACATTTTCCTCCAGCAAGTATGTGCAAATATGATACTTTACCAGTAATCAGAACATCATAAATTATGAACTAAAATTATTTAGAATCACATTTTCTTATGAGGACTGTGAAGACTAGTTCACTAGGAAATATTAAATCTGACCAATTAGCCAAACACTAAATCAAATCGAATAAAAATTGTGATGGTTTGTAGTGCATGTGCGTGGGACATTGATAGGTTTAATTGCACCGCTTTGGAGCCAGGCTGAATGCCCAAAATCCTATATTGGTTAAAAAAAATTCATTCACCAGTACGACACCACCCATTTCATAGCTGCTCTAATGCGAACCAACGTTAAAGAATGCGTATGAACCGACTTTAATGGCAACGTATGGTGGGGATTATAATCCATTCAGAAATTTTTTTTGAAGAAAAATATATTAGGTTATTCAACATTAAAAAACATGGACAAACCGACTTAAATGGCAAAGTATAGTGGGGATTATTAATCCACTAAGAAAAATAGTTTGTGAACAAAAATAGATTAGATTAAAGATATGGACACATGCATAAAAATAGCAATAATTTACCTTCTTCATTTTTACATTACTCTCTGGAGGGAAATATTTATGCACTGAGCACTGAGATTTTGTTACAATGAGAACAAAGAACAAAAATGTAGATTATTATGGTTTTTTTAAATAAACCTAATACTCTACCTAGTACGTGGACCTACACATTATTAAGACAAAAGAAAACAACATGAAAATAAATTTTGTTGGATATCATCAACACTCAGCCTATTCTAGGAGATATCAACAATAATAGGACTTGCCCAAATGCAGAAGAAAGGTGGATAGCTGCCTACCTAAAGAAAGCAGGGGTATGCTCCACAAATAAGACTGGGCTTGAAGAGAACAGTGAATTATTTATCGTTACAGAAAGCTATTGGTACAGTAAAAGAATGCTTGTGGCAGGAAAGATTTTGCTCCGTTGATGTAGATACAGAGTCCTAAAAGGACCTTGGCATTCTGATAGCTTTAAGACACGTGTTGGAAAAGTGTTTCGACTTTGGGAGATAGCACATCCATGTTGCAACTGTGTCCACACCATTGATGACAAAACTTTAGAAATTGCCAGATCCTATTGCACCAAAAATATATATGGAACCAAATTCGGACCAAAGAACAAAGCAAAGTTGCAAAGAGCACACCAAACCATGGCTCTGAAAGTTCTGAACTATACAAGTAAAATGATCACCTGTCGAGCTGAAGATAACGAGATTCAGTTATTCGATTATAAAATTGGAAAAAGATAAACAATGTTAATTTTGAGCTTTATTTTGAGTAGATTTTAGTTTAACTATATATTTTGATTTACACATAATTTTGAGCAAAACTGCTACTTGAAAAGGGGTAGGTTGTGGCTATGATACATATCTTATTGTTGTGAATTTAAAACAGGAAGTGTAGTGTAGCGTAGGAAGTGAAGTGTAGCCAAATGATAAATCTAGGTCAGTCTTATTTAATTAAGCTCAGGAAGTGATTGCGTAACATAAAGCAACTAGGTTCTGCGGACATTGCTTGGGTATTTTTGGTGATTTACTATTTATATTCACAGAATGACTTTGCAACTATCCTATTTTAATGGTTTGTAGTTGTGCCAACTATCTGAAACCACTTAGAATGGGAGTTTACTTAGAAGAAAAGTAGATTGATAAAATCATTTGCACTTGGGTATTATATAACACTTCCTATAAATAGAGAGGAAGTAAGTTTAGCTACTGAACAATGTCATATATCACATTGTGGTTTGTACCTATTCAAAATCAAGACTATTCACAACCGCCTTATATTGGTAGGTTTTAAAGCAGGTTTAGGATGTGAACCTAGCAGGTACATTTTAGAAGATGCTAGTGGCAGGGTGAAAATGACTTATCCCCTGTAAATGTACACTTAAACCGCGAGTCTAAGTCTAAATTACACTTTAATAGGACTTGTAAGTAAGGCAAACCACAAGAGCCCCAATTGATATAAAAGCTAATCTCACTCTCGTCAGACGTTTGCCAGGAAATTTTTAAGCAGGTTTTTTGGCTGACACATAGCTCCATTTACGTTCCTTTAGGTTGATTATTAAAACAGTAATATTGTCCATGGAACCTCTATAGTAGGCTTGGAGTGTTATGCTTTTAGCTCCATAATCTGGTTCATTTAACCTCTCTTTAATGTAAGAAACGGCTTCCTCATTTGAAAAAGTATCCCAAAGGCCATCTGATGCAAGCAATAAAAACATTGGTTTGTGATCGTTTAAGTCAAAGGTCAAAATATCGGGATCAGCTATAACAAACTTCTTATCTTTGAGAGGGTAATCTCCTAGAGCGCGAGAAGTTGCCAATATTCCTGCCACGCGCCACACTCCATTGAAGGTGACGAATCCGCCTGCTTCTTTGATGCGTTTTTGCTCCCTCATTTGCTGCGGCTTATGGTCGAAAGAAAGCGGAATGGCTTTTCCTTTGCCGTCGCACATCACTCCTCGAGAATCTCCAACATTTGCCACCACTAACTTTGAACCTTCAATTAATGCAATCAATGCTGTTGTGCCTGAAAGAAATTAATAGCATTGAATTTTCCGGCAAAATAGTTGGAATGGTTGGTAGAAGCTTAAACCAACAATGCATTTTAACTCAAATCCCATTACTATCAAAGGCCAACTACGTAAGTTTAAATTAGGTTTGAAAGTTAAGCAGGAAAATATACAACAAAATTAGGAAATGGTAAGTAGGTACCTGCAACATCCAAATTCTTTTTTGCTGCTTCTACTAAAAGGTGATCAGCTGCCAAAACTTCGTCAGAGATGAGTCGTCCAAAATCGATAACTCCATTTCCGTCAATGTAACTGCTTGCAGGAGCTGCCGGTAACGAAGGACCCGTTGATTTCATCGGAACACGTGTAACAGGTCTCTGCAGCTTGTCTAGGCGCTTAAGAAGCTCGGGATCAGTGACGCAACCTCCAGCTTTTTTCGAACATTCATCAGTGGTAGATGAGACTGGGGACTTTCGGAAACTTGTTTTTCTTTCTATCTCTGCTTCAATTCCAGATTTCTTGTCAGCATCAGACTTTTTTTCTTGCTCTTCATTCCCAGTAGATATAGATGATTTGGACTGTTTTGTAGTACCCTGCTTGATTTCTATGATCCGTTTATTCAAACTTTTCATTAGTTTGTCTTTAGCAAAGTCAGCAGCAAACTGAAAAATAAAAAAAAAAAAAAAAATATTACTATCAATTTGATATGCAAAATTGTCACAAAATGTTTTGCTTTCAAGATTCATGGTGCTGCAATCATACAATCAAAATAAATCTTACCTCTCCTCCATGCCCGTCAAAAACAGCAAAAAGTGAGACTCCAGTCTTGTTAATATCTTCGTTGACCACAAACCGATCTTCCATCTTCGGACGTCGCCCTTGTACAGCGTAAACAGCGATCCCATTCTCCTTTAATTCCCAGCTTAGTTTTTCTCCGCTTGATACTGATCCATTAACAAAATATTGTAAGCGTTGTACCTTCGAAGTTGAACGTCCTATAGAGTATTGCAATTTGTTCAACAATGTGCGACTCCACACATCAACGGCTTGCATGTACACTAGAACTATGAAGAAAATAGCACCACATATTAAAATCTCTGGTTTGAGAATGTAAAGTCTTAAAAGGCGCCATATGTAAGTGATTGGTGTAGAATTTAGTGGTAAGCCCACAGCAAAGCGCGATATTAGCTTCATGTGAGAGATGTACGTCTGATACAGTACACGATCTTCCAACTCGTCCTCCATTCTTTTCGATTTTCGTCAAAATTCCAACTACTCATATTGCCAACGTTATTTTCTCATTTATTCATGGATATTTTTTTGAAATTACGAATCATTGGTGCAAAGCGTAGTTGAGTGGTGTGAGGCATTATGTTATGGTATAAGTTTGAAAATATACTTTTAAGAGAACATACATTTATTGCACATGCATTTTTAATTTTGGTCAATAAACATTTCCCAGATGTCAGTATGAAGCTGGTAGCACTGACTAGAGGGTGGGCGTGAATTTCCAAACATGGCTACCGGGTTAAGTGTAATTTGCATCATAAACATGTATTTTAGATTAATTGTTATTAATTAACACTATTGAAAAATGTCAACCCATAAAATGAGTGAACGAAAGTTTACTCGCGCCTTGGGTAAGCCGGGTATGGCTGCACAATTACGTGAAACAGTATCACAAGCAGTGAAAGAGAGTACTGTTCAGGTTTGTTGATTCTATATGACCACTGGTTCATTACCTTACCCATAAACTCTATGAAAGAAATCCCTTGTTATGAAGTTTTTCAAAGTGACACATCACTGGCAAATTGTAGATCGCACTAAGTACTCAATGCACATAGATTTCCCTCTGTATGTCAATCTAATAACAATGTCAAGGGCCCGGATCCTTATTTGGCAGATGACACTCGTAGTCCTTGGCTCAGACTCCAAGCTCTATTTTTAATTTATTGTGGTTTATTATTGTAGAGCAAAACACAGTTGGTGGAGCCAATTGATTTTGAAACCTTCATTTTGAAGAACAAGACCTTGCTTCAAAATGATCCGCAGAGGGAGCTACTTCTTTATCCTCCAGACGATGTGTCGGTAAGTGACCAAGAATTTTTTCTTTTTTCGACCTGAACACTTTCTAGGCCCGTCTGAGCGTTTTTGACACTGTACAATTAAGTAACATCCCCTGTTTTATCTGTACGCGCTGTAGCAAGTGGTTTTACCACGAAGGTTTCGAACGACGGCACATAGCGTGCCTAACAATTTGGAGACAACTAAGTGTAGTCTTTTTACAAAAGAATGTATCAAGAGCTACACATCAAATTGGAATCTTGTCCACTATAAATACAGTGCCTATTCAGAAAGTTACTTGGAGCTGCCAAAGTAAGCACAATATTCATGTTTGTTTGTATTTTTTGTAAGAAGCCTGTGTCTCTTTTTACAAATTTCTGCATGTAATAATTTCACCATCCACTTTTTACGTGCCATACAGTCTTGCAATATGAAACTTTTCAGAATTTTAAAATCCGATGAGCTGAAAGAGGAGATCTATGAGGTAGATACTGATGCTGACCAGCCCGATGCAGAGCAAGTTTCCAAAAATGATGGAATTTCCAAGAAAGGCTATTTAATGAAAGGACCGGAAGTGGGGAGCGATCGAATGTTTGTTAATATTGGCTCAAAATCGTTTAAACGTCGTTATTGTTATTTAAGGTAAGATATCATTACCTTGAACCTCTACTAATTTACCTAGCTGTGTGCTAAAGCAAAACAATGTTTGGTTGTAGGCAAGAAGTTGATGGAACTTACATACTAGAGATGCACAAAGATGAGAAAAAAGGAGAAGCCAAAGCAACAATTGTGATGGATTTTTGTACAGAAGTAGCCCGGGTATGTTTATTAATAATTTGTTTTTTCTTTCAAACTCGAGGATATATGTCTTTGAATATGTCTTTTGAGCACCCTATGCATAAAAATGAATTTTCTGATGCTTTTTTCCAACTGTTCCAGAACACAAAGCGTGGTCGATTTTGTTTTGAACTACGAATGATAGCAGGTCACAAGTCATACACGTTAGCGGCCGAGACAGAATTAGATCTCCAGGATTGGCTCAGCCAATTGAATTCGGTAATCCAGCAAAACCGAATACAGGAAGAGAAAAGAGCTGCCTCATTAGAACGAGGTAAACTCTAATGCCTAACTACAAATTACAAACATTTTTACGCAATACCAGCGCGTATAGCTTTCCCATTGTGTTTTTGTAGCTTCGAGCACCCCACCTCCGTCTCCACAGCCTCCTCAAATGTACGGCACACTGAAGGGGTTGGAGCACAGCATGAACCCCCAGCTGATGAAATATTCGCGGGAGACCGATATGTCCATTGCCATCGCACGCAGGGAAAACCGGCGTCGACTATTCAGCGTCTATCCACATATGGCGGTAAATACTTTTAATTGCTTGTTAGGATCAGCTCATTTTGAACACATTATCGATTTGTAATTGGGTCTTATTTTTTAGTGGAAATTAAAGTGTTAGGCCCCTGCCATGTGTCATCTTGAAATAAATAAATAACTTCAATAAGTCAATCTAATAACCGCAAAATATGAATTGTTTTGTCTTGTCTAACAGGAGAATCTTAATGTTGCTTTCGACTTACACAAAATTACAAAGTGTAATTAGTGTATTAGTGTAGGTACTTATTACAAAATACTCATACAAAGTGAGCCACAAACTTATAAATGTCAATATTTTTACCGTTTCTCTTATGTGAACAAATTTCTGGTGTTTGATAGCACGTGAAGACCTCGACAGCCAACAGCCCAACAGAAGGTGAACCCCACATCGTGGATCCGTATAAGGAGCAGTTTGGCCAGCGCCTTATCGTGAAGTGTGAAAGCATCAAGTTTAGACTGCAAGCGCCGATTGATGGAGAGAAAGAATCTCTGTGCCAGGTATTTACTGATATGGTGGTCTTGATTAGTATACTTCAAAACGTCACCGAGTGTTATCGGATCATCAGCTGTAAATTTGATCTTTTAGGTGGAACCTTACATAACCTCCCTTGCGCTGTTTGACGTGAAACAGGGTAGGAAACTCACGGAGAACTTTTATTTCGATGTAAACCACCAACAAGTGAGAAATATGCTGCCTCCGAGAGTTGCAGGCAGTTTGAAGGACGAGTCGTTAGCGCCAGAACTGCAGAAACTTCCTGAAGAGTGGATTGCCTTCCCAAAAAAGGTAAATTTTATAATCAGTGTTCAGATGACTTGTGCCCAGATGAGTCATGACAACTGTCATGTAGAACACCTTTTTTCTCATTACATTCTAAGGATGCATCACAAAAAACAGAAATAAATATGAAAAAAAACTATTTAAAACTAGTGTTTTAAAAACAATTGCTAAGGTTAGATAATTATTGTGATGAATAATGAAAGAGGAAGGGAAAGCAACTAACCAGAGAAGAAATTGGCATCGTGTGGTGCACTTGTCGAGTAATTTGTAGGATTTCCGAGAATTCATATGTTTTGGTGTATTGCCAAGTTGCCACAAGAAATCTCTAGCAATCTTAGATCTTTAACAATGTCAATGGCAACATGCCAAAATGTCTTAATTCTCGGAAATTTTAGAGATGTCTCAACAAGTGCACTACGTGACGCCAATTTTCTTCTCTGGTATGTTTCACTCCATCTCTCTTCCCTCCTTCACCACAATAAATATCCAGCCTCTGGCATCATCTGACAAGAGGGTTAGGTTAAGTAAAACATACAGTAATAAAACTGCAGTAAAAAAAAATCGGGGCATTAGTTCAGATTTCTAAAGACTCTTACGAGTCTTTTATTTCTCCCTCTCCAAATCGGATGCTGAGCCGCATCTTTGCTGTTTCAGGCGGTGCTAAGTGTGAGCCAGCCACACTCCGACATCTACCTAGTGGTGCGCATCGACAAGATCCTACAGGGTGGTATCTGTCCATCAAGCGAGCCTTACATCCGCAGCACTAAAGATCCACGACAGGGCCTACGTGTGCACAAGGCGGTGAAGGCGTGCTGTGCACGGCTCGGACACTACCGCATGCCATTTGCGTGGACAGCTCGGCCGCTGTTTCGGCTCTACGGCGGACAGTTGGACGTCACAGGGGACTTCCCCGCTGTCTATCGACAGGAGGCCAGCAAGCTCAAGGACGACGAGATCATCAAGATACTTGCTGATTTTAGGAAGTGGGTTCATTTAATTTGTACTATTTGAAAGGTGGAACATTGGCTTTTTTTATGTCCAATTATCTTCAGAATTGATTCAAAATCACCAATTTTATTGTTGCATTGATTTTTGACAAATTGGCTAATAAGTAAAGGAGAATTTCTCTTTTTGTCACGTCCATTTTGGTCTGTTCATCTGCAAATCCAGAAGAGTAAATGTTTGATTCCTTATGTAGTTTGACATTAATGAATTATACAGAAAAAGCATGTTGCTAGTTGATGTGTTTAAGTAAACCTTTCAGATGACAATCAATGTTTACTCTCTTGCAGATCAGAGAGAATAAGCCGATTAACTGTGATACCTGGATGGGTCAAGATTCACGTTGAATCGATCACCGAAATTCCAGAAAGTGCGTAGAAATGTATCAGAATATATTGTTTCCGCGTAAATGTAAGAGAGCCCAATTTTGCAAAACTGAGTCGTGAAAGTCACAGCCGACTTTTGATTTCATAGCCTTTTGGCATCCTTAATTAGCATTAAATGTTAATTGTAGGCCTAAACCAATGTTTGCCACAAATGTTATTTCAGAATATTCTCAAAAACACCCATGCAAGTTTTTTAAACGATTTCGAACCATACAAACTATTTTCCCTTAAATCTTTCATCCCTCCAACGAAAGCTCTTGATTGCAGACACGGTGACGACGGCCCTGTCGCCACTAAAACCGTTTCCCGTTCCGCCAACGAACGAGTTAGCACTGGAGGTCGCCGAGCTTGGCAGCAGTCAGGAGAAGGAAACAAACCCATACACAACGTTCACAAATCACCTCTATGTTTATCCGCTGGCGCTAAACTTCGACACGCAGAAGGCGTTCGCACGTGCTCGCAATATCGCATGTGTCGTTCAAGTGAGAGATTCAGACGATGAGGGAGCAGCGCCTGTACCGGTGAGTGCTAACAGTTCCTCATAATTGTGAGCCAGTAGTATCGGGCAAGACCCGACAAAAGGGCGTTACAGGATTCTTAATGAGCTCCTGCCGATATTGAGGCGGTTTTTATTACTCAATGTTAGCCTTGCAATACATTTCCAAGCTGGACTAATTGTGGCCGTTTTGCCTATGCCGGTAGTGTCTTTACGGCCGCCCGGGTAGTGCGGTGTTCGTGAGCTCAGCCACGTGCTGCGTGCTTCACCACAACACGTCCCCATCATGGTACGACGAGGTCAAGGTCAAGCTACCCATACACTTGCATGCCAAGCATCACCTACTTTTTACCTTTTACCACATATCGTGCGAGATTGCCAAGAAAAAGGACTGCGCCGTCGAAAGCTGCGTCGGATATGCCTGGTGTCCGCTCATCATCAAGGGCAGGTACGTGGGTGGTGGAATTGTCGTAGATATTGGTTATAAGTTTTGTCGTTGGCAGACGATGATTGACAGAGCGAAACCGTCATGCAGTGATCTTTTAAACGCTTGATTCCAGGCTGAACGCCGATGACCAAACGTTGGCTGTAGCGGCCACTCTTCCCCCTGGGTACTTATCAGTGCAGCCCCTGGGCCTCGGCAAAGGGGTAACTACCAAAGACAATGTAATGTAACTTATATCTTACCTACTAACTCACATATCATCAACTCACATATGTCACCTTTTCATTCATGTCACATCATTTTCTCATATTTATTTTGTTTGTAGTGTGAAAAGTGAGCATAGAGCACCATTGATCAACCTATTACCTATGAGTAGCAACTCCTAAGTAGTATTACTCATTTCCAATTAGGTATATAAGTATTTACTAGTATTGGCTGGAGGTTTAGTTAGTGCAAGGATTACTCGCAGTGAAACATGGTGTTGCCATAGTATTTTCAGGATTAGCACTGGAAACAAAAATGTCTACCATGCAGCCTTCTTGCCTTTTATCTTGTATATCCGATTGTTGTTAGAAGGCTACGTCTTGCTCATTTTTAATGGTGGTTCTAGTCCTGAAAACACTGTATTTGCTTCCTAGTTATTTTATTCTAAGCGATATAACATGTTCAGATTGCTGCTTTGTATTTAAGAAAGTGTTGTAGGTAGTATTTATAAAGTAAAAGATATTGCATAGTCTACTTTGCAGCTAACGTTTATGTTAGCTGTTGCGTGAAACTTAGCTTTGGCCGAAGATTCCAGTACTTAGACCCAGAGATATCATAGGTTTAAACTGCTAGTGAGGAAACTTTGGTAGTTGCATGAAGTATGTAGCATTTAGTATTGCTCACCAAGTATCCGTAGGTGGTGTGTTGCAAGCAATGTTTTCATGCGAGGTGCGTGTTGCAGTACTCAGGCCCGGAGATTTCGTGGGTGGACGGGCAGCGGGAGGTGTTCACTGTGGGCTTCCAGCTGGTATCAACGGTAGTCACCAGGGACCAGCACTTACACAACTTGTTTGCGCACGCCGAGAAGCTGCTGGCCAGCAAGCCTGCGTCCGTGCATCCATCGGACACAGAGACGTGCAAGATACTCAAGGTTAGAAACAGAAAAACTGAAATTTTGATGCAGCTAGGCTGTGTATCATAGATTTCTCCAATACTTTGTATTAGGGGGCAGCATAGATCATCTGACAGGTAGTTAACGTTCTTGCTAGCTGTTGCATTTTTGTTGCACTGGCCAGATGGTTTTATGGAACAAGCCGATTGTTTTAATGTTGTAATTTGTAAAAAGCTGTGCTCGTTAAGTTAAATCCTATGTGACCAATATCTGGAATTTAGATGGGAGTACTCTCACTCCAAGCTGGTTCAAATCCATTCAAACGCCATTTAGCAATTTACAAACCCGCCCTAATGCAGGCCAGTCGAAAATGCCGTAAGTTGCTGTAAGCATATCCAAGCCTGTTCAATGCTTTTCTAGCTCAACATCCCATGGAAAATTCCCGTGCCCACAACCTAATCCTCTTCATGGCAGACTGTTTATCGTGCCCGTTTCCATTCTAGGCTGCACACGCCATACAACTGGCTACGTCGATTGCCTTCCTCCCTACGCTGCTGACGCAACTGCTCACACTGCTGGTTGTGACCGCCAGCGAGGAGGTGGGAATGAACGTCATCCGCGTGCTCATTCATATTATCCACATGGTGCACGAGGCAGGCCGCAAGGACATACTGCAGACATATGTCAAGGTACGTTCACTTCAGCTCTGCTGCTCTTACTGGCTGCAAATAACTTGGTGCAAGAACCCTTGTAAATGGGATGTAAGCTTTCTCTCTTAAAATTATTTTGTTATTTTGTTTTATTGTCCTTTGATAATGGCATGACGATCTTAGATAGACAATAGGTCCAATTCTACTATATATCTGAAATGTCCTGGGGCCTTACTAGTCTTGATTAAGTTTCTTTTAAAAAAGAACTTAATTCAGTTCCAGTTCCTAAAAAAAAGGAACTGAATAGTTCCTCAAAAGGAACTAAGTTACTTTTTCAGTTCCTTAAAAATTCTCGACTTATACCAAAACTTTTGAAACGGAACACACAAAAGGCATTTAGCACGAAAATTCGTGCCAATGTCGTCTTGCTCTTCCAACAAGAAAAAGGCCTAACATTTTTGAATGGTAAAACGTTTTAGGGCTCCATAGCGAAAACTGTGGACTAGGACGAAACCACAGGACGAGTGACGACTGTAAACTGAACGAGACGCGGGCCAGGCAAAGATTTAAATGTAGGGGGATGAGCAGATACTTCGGGGGATAGGGGTGTCTCTTCCCTCACGATGCTAATTGCTCATTGGTTGTTTACGATGAACCCCACTTCATTGCTTCTCCAGTCTCCACACCTGCACAGTGATCTTGGGTTTTTTTGGCAAAATGCATGAGTCATGACGCATGGACGGAAAGAGGAACTCAGTCTTTGGGATGTCAAGAACAATGCAGCGTTAACTTACTTTGACATGTGACATGTCTTATGGCCAAGTTTATCTATTTTTTTAAATACCCGAAAGGATTAAAAAATGAAATACCAAATTCCCACAAGAATGCCGAAAATAGGAACTTTAACGGGAACGTAAATGTCGTTTTACGTTCTTGGTGAAAAACCATAATAAAAGAACTCCTTACCGCAAAAGTTCCCGAAAAAGAACGCGTTACAAGGAACGCGTTACTTCCGTTAGGTTCCTACTCAACACTGGGCCTAGCGACCGTTTGGCGTTGCTAATGGCGTGCTAATGCCAATAATACTAGGGGTATGAATATTACAATATAATATAATAATATATAATATATATAATATATATAATATATATAATATAATATATAATACTAGGGTTACTCTAGGTAAGGCCCCTGGAAAGTTGAGTAATGGGATTCCCAATTCTCTTGCATCTACCATAGTGTGTTGATGCAGCCAAAACAGTGTAAAGTCTAAAGCATGCAGAACTAGGTCAACGACAGATAACTGACTTATTGGCAGTGTGTTTCCTAACCCTGTGCTGGGATTGGGTGCTCCACAGTATGTGTTTGTGCCCCCGAGCGTGAAGAGCTCCACGACGGTACATGAGGAGATGAGCCGACACTTGCCCACCCTGCTGCGGCCGGGGAACACCGACTTCCTGGTAGTCAACAAGTTCATGCATCACGCCGACTTCTTCTTTGAGATCATCGTCAAGAGCATGGCACAGCATCTTCTGGCCTCAGGGAGAATCAAGGTGAGCACCGTCAAACATACTTCACATGTTTCACTGGCTTGGTTAATAGATGCATAAAATAATATATTCTAGCCAGCAAAGGTTAAAAGACAATTTGTTTTTTTAGTAAGATAAAGATGTGTTAAAACATGTAGGCTCTATGGTACATATTATTAGCTTTTATACAAAGTATTTTGTTTTTGATTTTATGACGAGTTATGGGTCACTTGCTGTTCTCTCTTATGTAAGGTAGGCTTCTAACAACAAAGCTGTGTTGAACCATGTCGTGTTTAAAATTTCATGGGCTGAACTATTTTAACAGATGCATCGCAACGAACGATTCACACCCGACTTCCTGGTCCGCATCCAGACTCTACTCCGAGTTCTGTGTCCGTACTTGACACAGAAGTACACGGAAATGCCCATCGAGACACAAGAACTTAACCGAAGCCTGGCTTATTTCCTCAAGGTACAACAGATCTGTAAAGAAGTTACCCAAGTGTACTGAATTAGTTCATGAATTTCATTTTGTTTAATACTGTTTCATTCATTTTCTCACAGAAATGTCTGACTTTTATGGACCGTGGGTTCGTATTCAGGCTGATTAACTCGTACATGGAGAAGTTTAACCCAGGAGACACCACCACTCTCTACGAGTACAAGTTCACGTTCCTTCAGATCATCTGCTCTCATGAACATTACGTAGCCTTCAACTTGCCGATGCTCCACTCAAGAATAGGCTCCAAAGGTGCTGGAGGTAAGACTAATAGTTATTTGCTAGCCTGGCATTTTGCAGGCAATTTTTGTCATGAAATTCACAAAAATCACTCACCCCAAAATGCATTAATGATTACCTCATAGGTCATCTAAACCCACCTAGAGTGCATGCTGCAGCCAAAACACCGATCAAATAAAGGATTTTTTTATAGAAAGGCTTTGTACAGCTTTTTATTTTTTTTTGGTTTTTGTTGGCTTCAAATTTCCACTGTGATGAATTTTGAAGTGATGGATTTTGACCTGCGAGGGGTGTTAACAGGGGTAGAATTTCATGGGGAGTTTGAGTCTCAGATTAATATTACGGGAGTTATTTTAGTTTTAATGTTTAAAATCAATTAAGCGGCTAAGGGGTTATGTTAGGTTGGGTTAGTTGGGCTGGGTAAGTAAGGTTAGGTTAGGTTAGTAATTTTCCACAATTTTTTTTTAAATGTTGAAAAATGATAAAAACATTTAAAATTTTTCCAAATTTTTTTTTTTTAAATTCAATTTAAAAAAATTGTGAATACAAAATTAAAACATAAGTAAAATTATCAAACAAATTTTAAAAGCAAAAAAAAAATCATTCAGATTTTCAAAAATTTCCAACAATTTCAAAATTTTTTTTTTTTGCAACTTTAAGGCTTTATCTTTCTGAACTGCAGAGACATGTTTTAAAACCTTGGTAATAATTTTTATTTGTGGAAAAACCACTCCATGGAATATATCATCTGACCATTCTTTCTGACATGAGTGAATCCTGCCTGTGGGCATCCTGGGTAGTAAACAAACACATACTATTCTTGCTACGTTTGCCAATCCCAACTCTAGACATTTTCATACCAATGACGTATGTTTATCTTGTAGACTACTCGAGTGAATACTGCCTGTCGGAAGAGTTCTGCAAGCACCACTTCCTTGCGGGGCTGCTGCTGCAGGAAGTCCGCACGTCTCTCGGAGAAGTCTGTCCCATACGTAAGGTAGCAGTCTCCACACTACGAGACCTGCTGGCTAAACACGAGCTTGATGACCGCTACCAGAACAAGGTAAGGCGGCGGTTTGATGCCCAGAACACAGACCGTCACATTTCTCTTCAAGATCTCAACGACAATTTAGAAGATAATTAACTAATTGTATTATAAAAATCAATCATTGGTGCAGAGATCTAAGCCCTAAGCCATTTCGGCCTCAAATGAATTTCCCCTAAAGGATAAAGCTGTAGAGCAAAATGGCCAACTATTCAATGAAAGACTTTTCTTATCAGCCAAGACAACAAGAAAAGCTATTAGCCAGGCTAAATCTTGTGTCTTTGAGTGTGTAAATGACACTTCATTTTAGTTCTTGAACAAAGTTTGAAGAGGTTGTAAACAATACTTGCTCTCCAGGGCCAACTGGCACGCATAGTCGCAATCTATATCCCGTGGCTGGGAGTCGTCCTTGAGAATCTCAACCGACTGAGCGCCGTCCACTCTTCCTCCGCTGCTGGTGGCAACCCGAACACCCACAACTCACGGCTGTCAATGAGCAGCTCACAACTCAACTTCAAGGACTCAACGTCAACAGTGGCCACCAGTTCGTCCAGTACCCCAAAATCGCTAAATCGTTTCACCTTGCTCGTCGAGGGCAACGTCAGGGCATCACTCAACAAGCGAGAATCGCTCTTTTTCTCGACAATCTCCGGACAGAGTGAGTCTTGGCTGTCTCAGTTTAAATTCCACTGACGTTGTTAATTTGGTTTCACTGAATTTATTTTTTTATTCTATGCGTTTCAAGTTTTCCCAAGTCTTCGATTTCTTCAATGTGAGTGTTTTAACGTCTCTCAAGATTGACCCTTTTAGGCTGCACTTGGACTTAGTTTGCAAGGCGTTGCTGGCTTAGTCGAATGGAACGCCTTCATCATCGCATTTGCACCACCAACCCCACTGCTCTCGTAGGATATCTAGAATTTTTGCTAGCGTGCAAGGACTTTCTGCGTAGACCCAGTTAGTCTATCCACCACACCATGCATTTCATACATTACCCAAGCAGTCTGCATTTTGAGCCTAATGAAGCCATTGCCTAAACTAGCTGATGCTCAGTTTTGCTTTCAGTTTATTTTTATGTTAGATTGATTCTCACGGTTCTTGTGCCGTTGCAGCTCTGACCAACGGCAACTCGTCTGTTAGCGTTGAATCCGATTCTTCCACTGTGTCCGGCGATGCCGCCTCTACTGTCAGTCAAGAGACAGCCATTATCCGGGAGGTTGTCGATGAAACTTCTTCCAAAGCTAGCAAGAGACATTCCAGGTTTGTTCATTTTTAACTGGCAGCATAAATCTTATCAGGTTGGTCATGCAACCTCCTCACTGACAGAGTTGCTTGAACTCTGAAAACTTGCGGTCTGACAATCTACAAAGCTTGAATACTGCAACATTTGATCTTCCAAGCTACTGCCGAAGACTTAGTGGCTGGAAAGACGGCACCTTTAAACGAGATGCATGTAATTCCAGATCGCTGAGTGTTACGACGGGACCACAGATGCGTTGTGACAAGCTCCAGCCAGCTGAGGTGAAAGACATCCTTATCTGCTTCCTCTTCGTAGTTAAACACCTGGGCGATGCATACCTCATTACTTGGTGGCAGCAGTGCTCAGATGATGACCTTCTAAACTTCTTCACTGCTATCGAGTGAGTATGTGGTCTTTGTACCACTTACGTGTATTTTTAAGTGTTTAACAATGACTGCATCTTCGGTTTCAACTTAAAGTTGGAATCATAGGCTTGAGCAATGCAATGAGGTGTAGTACTTAGTGTTGGGGTGGAGGAAAACTTATAATCTAAGCAGACTAAGCAGTCAAGAAACTGTAGTAGCCATTGAAAATCAACGCAAAAGTCTGTAGGTGTGGTTGCCAAAAGACTGGAGAACCTATAGAAAACTTCTAAAAAATTATGTATGTTATAATTCAGGTAGGCTTAATTCAGGTAGTCAGAATGTGTGGTACAAGAAGATGAGGAAACAGCAGTTGTTATTTTGTCCCACGAACAAATTTTTTTTAACCGTTTCTCTAGTGGCTATTTTGAAATCCCTGGTATAATCTGAATTGATCAGCACAAGCTTGCCAAAGCAGTTAACATGTGCTTGATGTCTTGCCAGGATGAGCCTGCACCAGTTTAAGTACACGGGCAAGCGACAGATCACGAGCGGCCCAGCTCCGGGTACAGGTGCCAAGGCCAAGACTGCCAAGGCGATGACGTTGCCGGCACGCATGCAGCCTCCAGACTTCTCCACCGAAACGACTGCACTTGGATCCGGTCATGGGAGTGTTGGCCGCGACAACATGCAGAAGATCGGTGAGTGTCTGGCAAGAAACAACCGCTGCTCAGTGATAGGATCGACTATCGGAATGGGGGTTGCTAATTTATTTAGTGTAGTCTTGGCATAGTAATTTTGAATGGCAGAACCCATTCGTTGTGTATGGTACTTATCCTTCTGCTTTGCTTCCAGCGGCTGCAAGCACTGATGAAGCGGACGCCAGTAGGTTGTACCAGGTGCTGCTTGAAGCCAACATGGCGACCGAGGTAGGCCTGATTGCGCTGGACGCCCTTGGCCTCTACTGCATCCACTTCCGTGATGTGCTGCTCAACAACAACGGGGAGAACGGCATCATGAAGAAAGTATTCGACATTTACCTGTCCTTCTTACAAGTCGGACAGTCGGAGACTCTGTTTCGACACGTATTTGCGGGTCTGCGGGCGTACATCAACAACTTCTCTATTGCTCTTTTCCAAGGTGCGTTCTTTGTTGACTACCTTGCAGTTGGAAATCAAAGTTTAAATTAAATCTATTCCACAAAACTCAACGACACTGTGATAACCACAACTCTTGCTAAGAACTCGTCCATACGAGTCGCCTCGGCCTCTTCCCCCTTTGAGGGGTCTCTTATCCCACCCTGCGAAAGCTGGAATATGTGTGTCCGGATAGCTCAGTTGGTAGAGCACCTGACCGGCAATTGGGAGGTCCCGGGTTCGTATCCCGGCTCGGTTCCATATTTTTCCAGTATAGCATCCTATCCACAACACCTAAGTTATTTTATTTCTTTTTTCATGTGCAGCACACTAAATATGTATAGACTCGATACGTTTATTGCTTCATTGTGTATTCCAACGTTCAAGCAATTAATGAAGTTGAGTCTTTTAGCCAATGAAGTCCCAGCGGTAACGGAGTGTGGTGCACTTTTCCCAGGAAACGCCGTGCTGTGTGGTCGGCTTTGCTACGAGCTTCTTCGGTGTTGCAACAGTCGGCTCTCAACGATACGCCAAGAATCTTGCGCTATCCTCTACTTGCTTATGAGGAGTAACTTCGAATTCACCAACAAGAAAGGGCTCATTCGAGTACATTTGCAGGTACATTGCAGAGAAATTGAAACACCTTCAGATTCCTAAAGAATTTATATAAATTTTTTTTTCAAAATCCTTTTTTGTATTCAACGTTACGGATTGAGTCGTGACGAATGTATCTTGATTCAGCTTTTTATCACTGATACTGCCACTATATAAGTCATGAGGACAGACAGATAGATAACGATTCAGTATCAAATAATTGTGTTCATTTTCTCTTATTCCAATTTGACTCAGAATATATATTTTTTTTTGAGAAAGCCACTAGACATAGCATTAATGGTAAATACAGTCTTCCGATTCTTTTATTACAAACAAACTCTCCGTCCCCAGGTGATAATCTCCGTGTCGCAAATGCTCGGCAACATCGTCGGGCTGAACAACTCTCGGTTCCAAGAGAGCCTGTCACTGATCAACAGCTATGCAACCAGCGACAAAGTGATGAAAGGCACCGGCTTCCCGGTCGAAGTCAAAGACTTGACCAAACGTATCCGCACCGTCCTCATGGCGACCGCACAGATGCGAGAACAGTTGCACGACCCTGAGATGTTGGTTGACCTGCAACACAGCCTGGCCAACTCATACGCATCAACACCTGAGCTTCGCAAGACTTGGTTAGAGACGATGATCAGGAACCACTTGCGTGACGGCAACTTCTCGGAGGCCGCATGCTGCCAGCTGCACATTGCAGCACTCATGGCCGAGTATCTCAAGCTCAAGAGGATACAGACTTGGGGTGCCGAGGCTTTCTGCAACATTTCCACGAATATCGCGCAGGACGAAAAGAATCTTAAGCTGGACGCAGGTTCGTGTGATTTTATGCTCTTTAACTAGACATTTTGGCTGGGAATCTGTAATTAGCTCTAAGAAAAGTTATGATAGCCAGCACAAAGGACACAAATTGGAGGGAAAATATTGGCCACTTTGCTCTACAGTATGCTAAATATTTTAAAGAAATTATTTATTAATTAATGAAACAGGTAAGTAATATGTATAAACCATGTAGGTACACAAGAAAAATAAGCGTCGTTAATAAGCGTAATAACAAAGTGGTTATCAATTAATGGTTTCACCATTAAGGTCAGCAAGGTTTAGGTTAGGTCAGAAAGGTCGGCAATGGTCAGACAGGTTAGGTCAATTTAGCTTCGGATGTACACTCTCTATTTGCTATGCAAAGCGATATGACCCGACGTTGTGCATGCACTTGGCAGGAGTGCAAGACATCCAGTACACGGAGCAGAGCCTGCTGCAGCAGCTCGAGCTTTGCGCCGAGCACATGGTTCGGGCCGAACGCTACGAACCGCTGGGACATCTATACCGTCTGATCGTGCCAATCTACGAGCAGCGCAGGGATTTTGGCGCCTTGCAGCAGTGCTACCAACATCTCACAGCTGCTTGTGCCAAGGTTGTCGAGGTTGGCAAGTCGGGAAAGAGACTGCTTGGTCGCTACTACAGGGTTGCTTTCTTTGGCCAGGTGTGTCTTGTTTCGGTTCGATTTTGGTGTTTGTCACACACCCTAAAAAATACTTGCCAAGTACCTTGTATTTTGATTCTGCCAGCTACTATGCATCTTAATCAACTGTGTTTCTCTCCATAGGCCTATTTTGAAGAAGAGAGTGGTGTGGAGTATATCTACAAGGAGCCTAAAGTAACATCACTTTCTGAAATATCAGAAAGACTGTACCAATTGTTTTGCAACAAATTTGGACAAGAATCTGTAAAAATTATCATGGACTCGATCGCAGTAAGCTTTTTAATCACTTCCTAATTTATCATTTTGGGTTGCAGTCTTTTGTCATCATTTGTGATGTGATCTTACCTTGATTGTTGAATTTAGATTGATGCAAACGAGTTGGACCAGAAGCTGGCGTTCATACAGGTAACTCATGCTACCCCATACTGGGAGAAGTCTGAGCTGGAAGAGCGACCCACAGAGTTTGAGCAGAATCATGATGTCAACTGTTTCATGTTTGAGACTCCGTTCACGAAAAATGGGAAAGCTCGAGGCAATCTGGAGGACCAGTGGAAGAGGAAAACTATTCTTACAAGTACTTACTTATACTCGCTACAGTATATATTCAATCTTTCTACACAGGAATCTTTTTACCATTTATATTTTAGAAACAGTTAAATCAATCACATCGCTTAATAGTTTGGGACACATTGTAAATCTATTGAAATTAAATTTGTTTTCTATTCTATTTTAAGCAAACAAGCACGGCATTTTTTTGTCTGTCATTGAAAACATCTAAAATCCTGTTATTTCTGCAGCGGAGTACTCATTCCCATACGTGAAAAAGCGAGTAAAAGTGAAGCAGCGCCGAGTTCTCGAGTTGAGTCCAATCGAGGTGGCGTTAGATGAGATGCGGCTTCGAGTAGCCGAACTCGACGAGGTCGTTCACTCAACGCCAACCGATGCCAAGAAGCTGCAGCTGAGACTGCAGGTGATTACAATTTCCAAGACATAGTCTTTGAAGCCTTGGCTGATTCTATTTGTCGAGATATGATCATAAGTTATGACCTTAATAAAATATGCTATGTAAGTTATGATAATAATGACCTTCGCAGCGACGTTAGCAAACTAACTTCATCCGATCTCCTCGAGCCTGATCAAAAACTAAACATTCTGAATCAATTCGTGTGGCCTAAATTAATTTACCCCCTACAATGCGCCCCACTTCAGCAGCTCGCAACTAAATTTATTGAAGATATGGACATAATCAAACGCAGCACTGTGAAGGAGATCATTGGCCTGCCAGGTGACACACCTACCAGCTTTATCTATGCCCCACGCAAGTTTCGTGGGCTCGGCATCATCTGCTCCACCTGGGAGGCGCACATTCAGCATTACAACATCTGCAAAAAGCTTATGGCAGTAGAAGACCCTCTTCTATCCCTCGTCAGAGACTTGCCTGAAGAGAAATCCTTGTGTGTATCCGATCTCACGATCGAACTCGACCCAGCGGACGATCGCGTCACCGGACGTGCTCTTCGTGATCACCTCCTGAGTACCTGAGCGAGCCTTCCTCAAAAAGGCAAAGGAGTCACCATGTTCGCCGAAATCCCACGATCCAACAAGTGGGTCCACACTAAAAAGGGTTTGTCGTTGTCCGAGTAGACAAACTCAATACAAATGTCCTGCAATGTGGCTGCTGTCTGCTCTGTCCCTGGAAGGTCCCTTAACACAACCTGTTGCCAAATTGAAAACTGCAATGAGATCAAAACAATCGCCCACGTGTTAGGGAAATGCCGCAAAGGGGAACTGTTGCGTAACACGCGTCACCACACCGTTAGAACCATCATCGCCGATGTCTTCCGTCAACAACACCGGTGGGAGGTTCACGAGGAAATCCCCTTGCATCGCGGAGGATGGCTCGACTCGCCGTGACGATATTGTTGTCATTCGCAAGGACAAGAAAAAAGGATTGATCCTCGACCCGACCATTCGCTTCGAGCATGGTCCAAAACATGCGGAAGAAATCGACGATGAGAACAAGAGGATCTACCACCCCTGCATCGCCGACTTGTCCAGACGCTATCAGATCCCTGTCAGAAACTGGGAGGTAGTGAGCCTGCTGGTCGGTGCTCGGGCAGAAATACCGACGTTTTTCTGCGACTTCCGCAAGCGATTCATCAACTCGCTCTCAATCCTAGACTCTATAGTTCCTGCTGTTCTAAAAGCATCAATTTGCATCTTGCACAACCATCTATATAACAACAATCCATAATTACCGTACTCATACCAAAATATTATTGATACTTTAATAAGAAATTGTATTTTATAATATAGATTAGTACAGATCTTAATGGTCAACCATGTATTTGGATAGCTGTCAATTAATTAATTATTTCATTGATTTTCTCTCTTGGCCAAATTTATGATGTTATTGATAGTGGAGAATGGTGTTAAATATTTGTGGCAGTACTTCAAACCTTCTTATATTCATTTCAGGGAAGCGTCTGTGTCCAAGTAAATGCTGGTCCACTTGCCTACGCATCAACTTTTCTTGATCCTACGTCAGAGATTGTCTACCCTGATGACAAAGTAGAAGAGCTCAAAGATGTTTTCAGGTGATTATGTTTGTGTTGATTGCCATTAGTCATTACTAAATCCATCTCATTTAATTTTCTGGGTATTTTAAATATACATGTTTTATTTTTCAAATCTGAAATGTTTATATTATGTTTGTGGTTCTATATTTCTTGTTTTATAATTGGAGTGAGTAGGAGAAAGAGAGGGAGAGCGCAGCGTACCGGAAACCTGGAGATTGCCATTGCGTGGTGCACCCTAGTGTGCAAACTTTTTGGCTTTAGCCCTTGTCCTTCTAGTAGGAGTACTGGTTCTCTTCTATCTGTACCTTTTCTACAGCGACTAACGCCATGTTTGATCCTCTACAGAACTGTAACTTATAGATAGTTGATGCTAAATCTTCATTCTTTTGTTTTCCTTCCATCAGGGATTTTGTCAGAATCTGCTATACAGCGCTGCAAATCAACGGCAGACTAGTGACAATGGACCAGCACGAATATCAAGACGTTCTCCGCGAGAACTATGTCAAGCTGTGCACGAATCTGTCGGCTATTCTTGGCGAGTCGTGGCCAGATGACGACAACATGATGCTGTTCAAACGAAACAGCCGCGCACTCTTCAGCATCATCAGCGGTTCTTCCACTAGCTCCAGCACTGCGTAGATACCTCGTACGCAATGTCTCGGGGCACCCACTTCTGGTGGAGATTGTTATCGCAAGTAAGCTCTCTGCTCCATCAGAGCCAAGTTTCATTACCTATTATAACACTATCCAACAGAAATGTCATTACTTTTGTGTTTGGCTCATCATTCAATAGACTAGTGGTGTAGCCTCAACGAATTTCTTGTGCAGAAAAGGTTCTCCCCGTTATCAAATAACCCAGGAGGCAGTTTTCTGAGCGAGGAATCGGTCGACACTCTTCTTTTAGGAACAGATTGAGAGCTAGAGTTAGTTAACATCCATTTAACATCTGTAAATTAATGATAAAAGTAGATGTGTGCATTTGCCATTCAAAGAAGCAGCAAGTCAATTAGAGTTGTCCAGTCAATTTCTTGTACACTTCTACTTGTTTTATAGGTGTTGACTGGATGTTTCTTAACCTTAATGCTTGATCTGTTAGTGCTCTTTTTTTTCTTCGGCAAAGCCATTCCCATAACTCAGTGCACATGCACGAACTATTTCACATTTTAAATTAAACCTAAGGTTATTTTTACTTTTAAATGGTTCTACCCTTTCATTTTTGTAGGTACTGTACCTAACTGATTATCTTATTTAATATTTATCTAATTGTAGACCAATTTCCATTACTTACAATATGCTAGGACCTTATTGTAACTACCTATAATGTGTTATGTATTATTTTATTAATTTAATTTTTTACCATGCTTAACGAGATTAAGTACTTGATCGAGAATACTTCCCAATTAAATTGGTGTGATGTTCAAATCATCAGATCAGGTATCTCTTAGTGAGACCCATGTATTATGCCGCCTGATCACGGCACATGTAATTCAATTTAATGGACCCCAGAGAACTATCGATGTCACTCTGTTACCGCTTCGATTGCTTTCTTTTACTTACGCACACCCACACGACTTGAAGGGAAATGAAATGTGATTTGATTTCCATTTCTGGATCTTGCCATATCAGAGAGTTTTGACAAAAAATCTACGACCAAAGTTAGTCCAGCACAGTTTCTCAAGGCCGGGAAAAGATTGACTAGCTCACGATTGTTGAAAAGGGTTAAAAAACAAAAGGCAAAGTGCATCAGTGTAGCTAAATGGTTCCTTCCATTCACATTGATATGATTTATTCCTAAATATTGATCGCTTTTATTCTGCATTTATTTGTACTACAAAAAATAGAATAGAGAGAATTTTTAAATCTCTGTGGGAGATGTGAAACTCGGTGCAAATGAGTGCTTTCTCAAGGAGAGCTACGCCTATACATTGGTTGCGGCAGTACCTCCATTTAGATCTTTAGAAACTAAAATTTTTGAATACCTTATAAATTATAACAACAATATGTCATTGTTCCTTGTTAGTATTTTGTATCTGGGAAAGCTGTACTCAAGTTGATTTAATAAACTGATTTCAATTTTATTCTCTAGCTTTGGATGATATGTGAGTTACAATTACAGATGTATGCAAAATTGCAGTCTCCTGTTAAAATAATTCTCCAGTTGACTAGCTTGCATGGACACATATGCTAAGCATTAGTTAAGCACCTATATGTTTAATTAATAAATTGACAGTTTATCAGGATACGTAATATATATATATATATGTCATATACTAAAATATAATCACAGAATATTCTAATACTTCTTTCATTTCACTTTCTAACGTTTTTTTTTTTTTACTTTTTGAGTGTGATAAACACTTTAGGTTTTTGTAACTGAATATGGAACGTCTTCAATAATTGGTTGTGCGCCCTCACTACTGCAGGCTACGGTATGTAAAGGCTGTGAGATATTCGTTTCCGACCGGGAAGGCCGCAGGGAAGCAAGGGTAGTCTGCAATTGAAATGTAACCGAATATTTTAGTAAGCCTTGATAAGAAGCATAGCTTGTTCCTAACACATTTCCTGAGAAGTACAATTAGCAACTTTGAGAAAATAATTTACTTTCAAGTCTCAACTTACGTTGATACTCGTTGTACTAGAACTTCTAGGCAGCTCGGAAACAGACTTCTTCATTTTTGGCAAGTGATATGTTTGGATTCCAAGAGATTTCAGCACCACATCAATTTTTTCAGGATACTCTCCATGACCTGAAACAAACATTTACAAAGTCACCTTGCTTTGCACGATCCCTTATGACAAACTGAGCCGTGAAGTAGAATCACCACCTTGAATGATTTCACTAAGATCAACATTGCACATCCGTCGATCAACAATTTCGATCGGCTGCAACCCAGCCACCTCCGAAGTGACGGATAGCTTGCGGTAGAGGAACTTGAGCAGCCAGTCTGATCTGGAAAATAGACAAGACAGCAACCCACATTAGTAGCATATGGAATGTAAAGAATTAAAAAACTTGTTCAATGCAAAAGGCACCTGCAGTAACCATTGATGATTCGGCCAGAGACAACCCTCATCAGCTTGGTCCAGTCCTTGCCGTCGCCTGTGACAGGAGCTCCAAGGAGTATGGCATCTTGTACGATTCCTTCGCAATTCTCGCGGTTAGCCATCTCCTGAGCACAAAAAATTAAAATAGCACACTTCAAAATGGAGAACCCTAGGCTTGTATGAAATTCTCAATGATTAATAGCTCACCCTGAGACAGTAGTAGATGACCCTGGCCCCCAGACTGAAACCCACCAAGGTGACGGGTCGTTGCCCTTGCTGCCGAGTCAATAAAACTTCAGCGAGCTGCTTGCCGACCTCAGAGGACCGCCGACAGCTGACTCCCCAGGGGTTGTCAATGATAGACGAGAGAGACAGCAGGTTTGCTGGCCAAGTTACAGCTGCCAGTAATCCTAGTGCATGAAAAAATGTCTAATGCACTTATATAACTAGTTTCAACCATCTTTACTCTTTGCTCTCCTCAACCTCAATCATACCTCGAAGTATTGTAAACTTCAGAGCTTCTTGGGCAGCTATTGTGATTGCCATGTTCAAAATCAAGTCCATAGCTTTGCCCAATTCAAGAAGGTATTTGGATTCATAGCGAAGATAGTACTGCTCCCTTGATATAACCAATGCCTTCCAAGGCCGTGTGAAGTTGTCTTCCAAATCGTCGGAGAGCCAGCCAGAGATTGCGATAGTGATGTGCAGTTGCTGCGTGACTTCATTGCAGTTCAGATAGTCAAATGAAAACTCCTCTATTTCACCCACTCGTTTTTTCATCCTGAAACCTGAAGGTTGATTGATGATTAGGTTTGCCTGCAGTTTTGTCTAATGTTGAGATTTACATGAACTGCTAAAATGGAAGCACCTGTGAGTCCTGCGCCTGCTACTCCAAAGAGAGACCCAATTATGGCAATGCTTGCCGTGGACGTGAGAACTGCCACGCTAGCACCACCAAGAATAGTTCCTATCCCAGCCCCGATAAAAGGTGCTGCCAAACCGCCCGTCAGACCAATCAAAGCTCCACCTCCTACTGTCGCCAACCCTATCAAAGCAATGCGTTTCACTTTTTTCGAGCGCTGCCGTTTACCAGCTTCTGTCTTCTCGTCTCTACAAAAAAAGGTAGAGTAAAACTTTCAATAGATTCTGAATATGAAATAATTTGTTAATTGAACTTAGCAACTACCATGCTGGAAAATAGCTATACGTACTTGTTTAGTACATTTTCATAAAAAGGTTATGCATGGAAATTTCACAATTTTTAATATATCAAAACCCTTACTCGGTTTGTTCGCGTTCTTGCATTAGATACTGCACGAATGATTCCTCATAGAAGTCGACTATTTCTGAGGGAATGTCCAGCAATTCTGCTACACGCTTGATAAGTACACGCATTCTTGCATCATAGGAACCTAAAGCAGGCAACGTTTGTCAAACAAAATAGATCCTATCACAATCACATACTAAAATATCTTGCACTACTCTACCGTGCTTCTAGCTTAGCATTTTCTACTTGGGTAAGTACTAGCCTCTGCTATTACTGCAACAATGCCTCGTATTGGTGCATTTAGCTGCCAGGCAGGTATATTCGTGCGGTGACTCAAAGCTTCTACGTCAACAAGTGCTCTTACCAGTTACAAGTCCTCGTGGGCAGTGATTAGAAATGTTATTTCAAGCATTTATTGCTAAACAGTGTTTCTAAATTACGTGTATACAGAAAGTTTTTATGTAATTTGCTCCTATCGTAGTTTTGTACTCTCTTATGTACAAATTTTATAACATCATAATACATGGATTCTAGTCAAAGTACGATTCCCCTTTAAAACGGTGTTGAAGAAAAATTTCCTTACCATCTTTAACGGACAATAAAATCATGTCTTGAACGATGAGAACAGATTTTCCGACTAGAAGAGGTTCCTGTTGTAAAAGCTGAATGTATGCATCTGGAGATTGACTACCCTGGCCTTCGAGGAGACTTAGCATCACACTCTCTACCTAGTAGCAAGAGCACATACACAGATTTTAAAAGACATAACAAGTTCAAATTACGTAATTTTAAATAAGAGAACAGAAAACCTCAACAAAATTATAAATTCTTACCCGCTGTGGAAGATCTAAATGTTTCAGCAATTTTTTTATACATTGTTGATTGAATTTCTTGTCCCATTTGTTGTTGAATAATTCGTGTAAGCAAAGAGCGCAGACCGCTGCATATGAGTACACTCCGGCATCTGACAAAAGCTTGTGGATATCTTGTATACCTTTGTTGTGGGCAAAGCAAGTTTTTTCATTACAAATTTTGATTTCAGATTCACACTGTCAACGAAATATGCATACCAATATATTCTGCCTAGCATTGCTACGGTCTTTGATTGCTACTGTGCCATATGGAAATGGAATTAACCTTTAGTGGTGCTTTGAGTGCTGCTGGACCTGTCGTTTGTATCATCGTGTTGAGATGTCTTCTCTGATGCCATGTGGAAAATCTGAAATCAGCTTGTACAGATGAGTGTGCACCTACTTTTATAATTCAAATACTTAACTAGGTTGTGTCTGTCCTGCTAATTCAAAGAAACGAATGAGAACTCGGAACTCACGTTGAATAAAAACAATACAGAAATAAAAGAATTTATACAAAAACTAATAATGAAATAATCGAAACTATAACGCAATAATATTATCACCCACGTATGAAGTGGCAGTACTCCACCCTCATTTTTAAAAGTCACAGTTGTGATGTGACAGTGACAGTAAAGGACACGTGACCCATATTTGCACGTGACTACTACGTCACAGTTACCGACAAAGGTTACCAACAACCACTCCACCAATCAGCTGTGAATTATGCCACGCTTGTAAACTGACCGGGCAGTTCACTTACAAATTCAATTGGAAAACCGAAAAACGTGATTTCTGTGCTCATTTTTACTAGAAGTAGATAGTTAAAATGGTGAAATGACCCATAGTACCTATTTCAATGCAAATATCCCTTCGCTTGTCAAGGCGCCGTAAATCTTCCGATATGATAATCAGGTATGTAAGAACCTGCTGGTGTGTTGAATTGTATTGTACCAATATTTGTCCATAATCACAGGGCTTACACTCGAATAGTAAAAGGATGTGGACTCGTCATAATTAAAAATACGTTATGATTACAAATGACAAATAAATTGCAAAAAACAAAGACAATGCGTAATACTAAGATACTAAGATAGTCATGTGAAATACTAAAGTAACAGCAGTCACACCTTTGTCCAATCATTCATTGGACAAAGATTGAAGACATAAACGTCCTCGGAGATGTACAGTCGCTGGAGTTCAACCCTTGACTTATATTTATTGTCTAATTGTTCATTCCATTCATTCTATTCTGTACATTATATTGTTCGCTTCATCTAGTATCTCATCACGTCATTTCATCTGGAATTCCATTTTGAACATAAATTATGAAAACTCTGTAAACTACCTCAGCCACCGGCAATTTAAAAACTACCAAAGCTGAGTAAATAAAATAAAAATAAATAATAATAAAATTCATGTCTAATTTATAAAATTCGTCAATATTATAAAAACCTTTGTATAATAACAATTTTTTAAAAGTGCGTCTAAACTTTGCAAAATCAGCTATTGTAGCAACATTGTCAGGAAGGTTGTTAAAAAGTTTAATACCAAGATAAAATACGCTGTCTTTAAAACAATTTAATCTATGTTTGGAAATGTTGGGTATGTTCTACTCAGCTCTTAAAACTCCTCTCGAATCTCAATCTATGTTACTGCGTGGCTACTGCATGATACTCTTTGCGTGACATGATACTGCGTGAAAATGTAACTGCACACCACAAAAATCTTTGTCTCGGTCTATAAGGTCTTAGTATGTATTATATTATTAAAATAATATTAATAATAATAATATTATTTTATTATATATTTTATATATATGACAGATTTTTTTAATTTATTTTACAGACGTATAAATGCATGATAAATGTAAAGAGCTTGTCACAGCAACAACAATAAATGCCTGGAACACTACCGTGACGAGGATTCGTGAGTGTACTACACTTCATCTCGATGATTTTCTTTTGACGTCAGTGGATGAAGACTGTCGTAGAGCTAAGATGCTTTCCGAGGGATGCTGTGCGTCGGAGCAGTCAGATGTGGCGCTGGTGCTTTGAGCATTCCCTTCACCCACACTCAAGCTTATACTATCTTGAGACTTGTTCCGCAAACTCAAATTGGGTTTCGATCGCGGTTTTAGCCGACCGTGACCAAGAAAAGACAGGAGCATCCACTTCGATCCCTTTTTCTGTTTGCTATCGATTTGAGTCTCGGTTATTACTTTGTCTCTTAACGTATCCATATCCTTTTGCAATGCTATACATCCCGTCGAATTTTCTAAATTATTGTAGCGGCTAAAAGAAAAGTGGGCATCTTCTAATGTTTCAGTGGAACTTTTAGTGTCCCTAACTTTAAATACATCTTCGTGGTCTTGACGGTGCTTTCTCTTCAGACCTCCGGTGTGAAGGGTGGACTCAGGAATCGTTCCTACGCCCGGGAGCCAGCTTTCTGCGCTCGACGCTGAGCAGGACGATGCTCCTGGCTGAAGCTGGGGTGTTTGCGCAACGCGAATCAGACGCCGTACAGCGGCTTGATGGTTCTGTTCACGACGGCTTTTAGGTAAGGCACCATTGCTCTTTTGGTCTTTGCTTAAAGCTGCCGCTTCTTCTGAAAAAAGTAATATGGGCCCATTTTGTTGTAAGTCAGTCAAATCATGTACATATAATAACCTCTCTCCCGAACAAAACTGGTCATGTGTATGATGGTCACCCATCCAATACCTGACTCATCGCAGTGTTGCTTTACTTCGGTGATCTCACAAGAACCGGTATTTCCAACTCGCCAAATCATTCGGTACATGTCTTACCTTACCTGTGACATCCAAAACGAAGCTCCCCTTCAGCGCTGTGTCAAAGTCGCTGAAGCGGCATCCCTTGGAGAGGCGGCTGGCATCGCTGCTAGCGGCACTGCTGCCTCCTACTTCTTGGTGCCGTACAAGAGCACTGGCCGACCGTTGTGTCTGCAGAAAGCTGTCACGAAGACCAGCAGCGTGTGCAGTGATAACAGAATCGGCACTCTCTACTCTCATCACATTAGAGAGGCGCGGTGGTTGAATGGATACTTCTGCTTCGGCCATTTGTTTTAAGACATAGACTTTTGGAATTGTCTTTGTTAGCCTTTCAAATTTCGCAACCCCATGAAGCTTGCTGGATGATTTATTGCTCGTTTTAGATAAATCTAAGCCATTGAAACTTGAAACTAAAGCGTTATTATTGGAAGTTGCAAGTGGTTTTAGTGAAATTTCCTTGCAGTTCTCGTGCATTTCATGTTCTTCATTAAGTAAGTTTGCTTTGGGCCGGGTCTTAATGCCTTTCTCTTTCTCTCTCTTTTTCTCTTTGGTATTTGTTAACGTATCTCTTGTCGAATTCATAGCAAGCCTTCGCTCATCATCTAGGATTTTCGTAATTTTTGAGTATGATATCTGTGGTGCTATGTCGTCATTATAAGACAAAGATGGCGTCATGCCTGTGGAAACTGCCATTATCAAACTTTCTACCACACCCCCCATCGTAGTCGGAAGTTTATGATCGTCACTCTGACTTCCCTTCCCCTTCATGCCACTGCTTTCTAAATCATTTGTCCTGTGTGCCTCCGAAGTGTTCGTATTTGACTTCGTCGATCCATATCTGGAGGCGACGGAAACTGAGGCAGTATCGGCCATCGAACAATGCGATGACATGAGAATGCGCTCCCTGTTGTCTTCATGGCTAGAGTCAACTCGCAACGTTGCCGGATTCGACTTTAGTTCATGGTCACATACCCCTCGTTCGATTGTATCGGGTGAGTTTCTTAAGAATCGAGCTGGATTCAGCCTAGGAGGTTCCGTCTTGATGGTAGTTTGCCCTAGGATGTTTGGCGATAACAGACCACGTTGACAAGAAACATTTGGGGATGGGAACGAGTTGCTAGAAGTCGTCAAAATGGCGCAGCTTGGGAAAGAGGTTGTGCTTGGCGAGAGAACGATTTTGCAGGGAGTACTTGGTGGCTGACTGCTTGGTTGTAGACTTTCTTGGGGCGCAGTGCTTGGTGGGAGACTACCTTGGGGCGATGTGCTTGCAGGCTGACTCGTTTGGCAGTCGGTAATTGGGGCAGGTACATTACTTTGCCAGAACGTTTTAAACGGATGATCGACACCGGAAGCCTCCTTTCGGGCAGCAAACTTTCGGCGCCCGGCAGCCTGCGTCACCAAGTGCGCATTAAACGCCGTCACCATACGCACCGACGCACCGCTCTCCACAGACGATCTTCTATATCTCTTCTTTCTCTTATCTTCTTTTTCTTTTTCATTTTTATTCTTTTTGTCGTCTTTATTATTCTCATCTTCATCGTCTTTCATTTTCTCTTTTGACCCTTCGTCGATCCTAGTTTTCTTCTTTTTGTCTTCGTCGTCATTTGCCTTTTGGTCGCTATCTTCCTTTTTCTCGTCGCCTTCGCGTGGTTCATCGTCTGGTTTATCTATTTTGACATCCGAGTCTCTTTTTAACTGATTTTTCTCCTTTTTCTCGTCGCCTTCGCGTGGTTCATCGTCTGGTTTATCTATTTTGACATTCGAGTTTCCTTTTAACTGATTTTTCTTCTTTTCCTCTAGTTTGTCATCCATGTGATTTTTCTCTTCTTTAGTTTGCTTATCGTCATCTAATTTCTCTTCAGACTCTCCTTCCGCCTTAGTTTTTCCCTTTCTCTGGCTCTTGTCCTTTCTGCTCTTTGCACCTGTATTCCGATCCTCTTCTGTTGGTTCACCTGCGTTTTTCTCCTCCTTCGTTTTCTCAGTCACCTCTTTCTTCCGTTTCTCCCTAACGCCAACGCCGTACAAAGCGCCTCCTCGCTTTCTACACCCTCCATCACCACAAGTTCTTCTCTGTTGTCGGTACCTCTCACCCCCTGAATCGAGTACTGCCATCTGGCTTGGCTGGTCTTCTTCCTTTGTTCGCGACACCTCCACACCTGCTTGTCTTGTTGGCGGCATACCCGCTTTGTTTGCCTTTCCGCCCAATGGCATCACTTGTTTTCCTCTATCGGCCTCTTTCTCCATCTTGCTTTCATCTCCGGCTTCTGCATTTTCAAAAGCAGAAGTAAGATATTCAGTTTCGGAGGTTTCATCTTTGCTGCCCGTACGAGCACCTCCCTCAATCACCATGGACTTCTTTTGAGGACCGCGCTTGTGCGACTTCGCCACACTCCCACCAGGAGATGAACCCGATTCAATTTCTGACGCTGTTTTTTCCATCCCAGTCTCCGATGTGTCGATCACAATATCAGAAATGCTTCTCAAGTTACGCACTTTCTTCCTGTCTGCGCCTTTCCTACCCAATGGCGCGTTCTCTTCGTTCAATCGCTGAGTCGCCGGCGCTCTAATCGCTGCAGTTTTTTCTCCACAAGAGCAGCTTTTGAACGTCAAAACAAACGTGCCATCCGTCATCGTGACATTTGGCTTGATAACGAACTGCCTTTCTTCGTTCAAGCAGCTGTCCTGTTCGGTATTTCCAGGTGTAGTGATGATCAAGGTTGCGTTAGCCGTCACCTTGTCAGTTGTCTGGATTGGGTTGGGCTCTGACTCCATGCCAGTCTTAGCCGACAGCCTCCCATAGTCCGACTTTCGATCATTTTTCTCCACTGGTTCGCGGTTTGGTTCTAGTTTCCTGATATCACTGTGCTTAACAGATGAGCTTGCATTGTACGTGGTAACATACTTCTCACTAGATTTCTCAAATATCTTATTCTTTCCAGCAGTCTTCTTGGAGAATCCATTGCTTACTTCATTTGTGTCGGCATTCATTTTTGAGGCAATCTCCTTTTCGACCAACTCGTTATTATCTTCTTCAAAAGCATTTGATTGGCTGTTGTCGACCTCGTTTAGCTCATGGTCACGTGACAAATCAGACGGGGTTAGTCTATCGGGCGAATTATCGTAGTTTCCGATTTGCGCTCGGTCAGTCGCGTTGAGCAAAGTTCCTTGATCTTCGAATTCCGTTTGGGTTGACTCAGTTATTCCAATTGGCTTGCCCTTCGGTTGGTCTTGGACGGACGGTGCCAACGCCTCAACTAGCGTACCGGAAACGATCTTTTCCTCTGACAATGTCTCCTTTTTCTTATTATTATTATCATTCACACTGTCCACGAGCTCTAATGGCGAATCAGAGGTTGTTGGTTTTTCGCCTAATCGGCTCCCGGCCAAATTATCGTTAGGTTCCATGAGCATTCGGTCAGGCACGCTAGAAGTATGGGCAATCCTGTGATCATCGAAGTCTGTTTGGGTAGACGTGGAGATTTCAATTGGCTTCCAATTGATCTCAGTTGGCGTACCAGAAGTAATCTTTTCCTGTGAAAATTTCTTCTTTTTATCGTCGAGATCAAGTGATGAATCGGAAGTTGCTGGTATCGAAGATTTCGTTTCGCTGTCTCTTTGTTCGCCGATGAAAGTAACTCTCTCGTTTTCGTCAAAATATGTTTGAGTCGACGCAGATTTCTTCAGCACGCCATTCTTCATTTGATCGTGTAAAGTTGTCGTCGACGTCGACGCTTCTATTCGAGTATTTTTAAGAATCTTTTCTCTGGACCGTTTGGGCGTATCCTCTTTACTCGCATTCCTTTGCTTGGTAAGGTCAAGGGACAATTCAGATCTTACATCAGAGTCTTTGTCCCTGTCGGTGCTCAATGATGATCGTGTGTCAATAGTCAATGCTCTTCCTCTCTGAATTTTTTCTGACTTTTCGGCCGTACTCTGCTTTTTGGATGTAGCAATTTGAGACTCAGATTCAAGTACGTTACCATTAGAGCTACCTGTTTCTCTTTTTATGGAGGAACCTGACTCTTTCTTTCCGGTTTTCTTCGCG
This sequence comes from Protonemura montana, assembly GCA_947568835.1. Lineage (NCBI taxonomy): Eukaryota > Metazoa > Arthropoda > Insecta > Plecoptera > Nemouridae > Protonemura > Protonemura montana. The sequence continues at coordinate 15,415,877 of OX387602.1, forward strand.
CCCGTGACCTTGCCCGGCTTTCCCGACGCATTTTCTTGCGACTGGTTCGCGTCTCTGTCATGGGTCGGGGTGTCCCCGCCGTTCCTCAAGGAATCCAGAGACGATTCGTGAACATCAAAGGAAGAGCCTTTGGATTGGAGTGAAGAGTCACTCTTTTTTGACTCCACTGCTTTCTCTTTGCTGTTATTCTTATCCGGTATTTCGTTGTTTTCAGACGAGTCACCGCCCGCTTTCTTGTTCCTCCCTTCCTCTGCATCCCCTGTTTTGTCATTTTCAGACTCTTCGGAGACTGCCGGATTATCTTTCTGAAAACGAAATGGGTCATTGCACACTTTAGTAAATCCAAAGTACGTTTCACACACTGAATTTTAATTGAAAGTTAACTACTACGCATTATCAATTTAAGAGTAGATTTTCGTTTCTGAGTGTTATTGCTGTGTGTTCCTAACATTGGTTTCCTCTGCTCCCCCTCCGAATTTCCCGTTGGCTCCCCCTTCAGCTCCTCTTCCGATTCCAGGGTCGGTTACCCCGCCAGCTTCACTCCTCGAGGACGCATTCAGTTCCTGTTGGCATGCTGCGTGGCAGCAGCGACATGGTCTGCCCGAGCCGCCCTTCCGACTGGCTCCACCTTGCCCCTACAAACGACATTGAGGTGCAGTAACTGCAAGTGTCCGTGGCTTCAGTTCCCTCTTTATTTTCCCTAGACTTCCCTTATAGACTTCAAACATTCCTGCGAGTAAACGCCCCCCCCCCCCCCCCCCATCTTAGAAGGTATTAAATACCCTCCAAAGGGAATGAGTGTAGCAAAAACCTCTAAAGCCTTAGAAATTCTCCAAAACGGATCATAATGACTTCAGTGCTATTTTCGACAATTTTGTCGTTGGTTTATGGGAAACAGATGCGTATCCCCCCCTCCCCCCACCTTGCAGTTGAGGCACGCCAAGGGTAAACTTGCCAATGTGTTCTGGCGCTGTTGCTTGACCTTGACTATAAGGGAACTTCGGTAAATCTCACCGAGGTTTCGTCCTGTTTCTTGCCAACGCGGCGACCGCAGCGACGACAGGGCCCAGTCTTTTCTGATCTATTTCCTTCCTGTAGCAAGACAGTATCGCAAAATCGAGTAAACCAGCTGCTTAGAATTTCGCCTTGTATTTTGTGTACATGGATGTCTTACGTTTCCTGAGTGCGAATGATGGTCGCGCTGGTGCGATCCCCCGTTGTGGTTGCCACTTCTGTTCCGGGAACTCTTCCTTTCGTTGGGTGACTCAAAGTTGTTGCCCTCCTCCGCGTCTTTGAGCTTCCTATGCGAGCGATGTCTTCTTCCGCCTCTGGGCTCTCCGCCGGTCTCATCTGCACTGTCGTCACGGCGCTCGCTCCTTTCGCGAGTTTCATGGTGCCTCTTAACCCTCCGCTTCGTGATGTATATTGGGAGTGAGTTGGCGCCCTGGTCGAATTGCTCTTTGTTTTTTTTGTGCTTCTTCTGAGCCCCAGTATCATCTTCCACTTCGACCCCCTCTGAATCTTCTTCCTCTTCACTATCAGATTTTTTTTGGTGGCCTCGATACTTTCGACATTCAGATTCATCTTGCATATCGTTTCTAACAGGTGAGTCGTTAAGAATCACCGAAATATCTTCTGGGTGCTTTCTGGTGCCAGAAGCGACCTTGATAAGGACATACTTATTCCCGGTATTAGGATCCACCATCGGATACTGATCAGGTCCACCTGCATTCCCGCTGCCTAGCGTCTTATTGGGACACCCTCGGCCGGGCGAGGTCATGGGCGGCAGCTGGTGGCTCACCTGTCTTGGACCGGCTTTAGGGCACCTGGAAGGAGGAGGGTCAGAAACTGCTCCTTCACAGTTGAACACTTGCGTCGTCTTGTAGTCGGTACCGTCCAGATTTAGCACGACCATCTCCACCTGGAATTCGAATGAATTTATCATTGCTTGGAAGTTAGCATAGTATCGGCAAAAAGCAGTGAGGTGTGGCTTGTAAATACACTCCGACTGGTCGATAGAATGGGAGAAGGCCGCCGTCGAGTGCTGACTGGACTGGCTTCATATCTTCGTAAATTGTAACTCGGGGAAGAATGGTTCATGGGTGTGGTGACATCTTGGGGGTGTCTCGTTCTCCCCTTGTACATATTAACTCTTTCGTCCTGGCGCTGGAATGAGAGAGACCAATTAATCATGCGAACAGTTTTATTGTAGTATGTGTACAGATTTTTCAACAGATTTTTTACATTATCATTGCACATATTATATTTACAGGCATTCGATGTCCACGGTTTGGTTGTAAGCCGTTTGGACTTGCTCTCCGCATCTTTCGATAATTTGGACTTTCCGACCGTAGGCCTTCTCGGGGAAACTTTTGATTCGTCATCTCGTTCACTCTGTAAACTTGAACTTTCTCTGCGCTCTTCGGATTCTCGTTCTTACGACCGTCCATTTTTACACTCTCCTTCGAAGTCGATTCTCGCTTATTTGGCGACTCCTCTGTCTCCTGACTTGAGAGCTGGCTTTCTTTACTATTCTTCATACGTCCATTTTTTTTCAAATTCTCCGTCGAAGTCGGATCATGCTTTCCAAGATCGGATTCTTTACTTTTCTCGTGCTCTTTCATTTCTTGGGATTCCTTTCGTTGCTTGGACGCATCTTTGTGATCTGGATCGAGTGGCGGTCTTCCTATTGAGATGGTTATGGACTCCTCAAATTCCGACGACGACTCCGACGACGCCGATGGAGAGAACGAGTTGTCAGATCCATGTGATTGCACCGACATCGACGACGATGACGAGCAAGTGCCTATGACAGCAATTTTCTCAATTTCAGACACTTCTGGTAAACAATCTCGTTACGTACCGGTACGTGTGTATTGCTTAAATACAATACCAAATATAATGGTTGACGTCACACATATCATTTGTTTAGTATATTAATCGAGCGCTTCTAATACATTTTACAATACAACACACACATGGACACACATCCTTGCAATTGATCTCCAAGCATGTACTCACAGGGCGGTATGGTTGGTGGTGGATCATCTCCCCATTTTAAGATCACCCCTCGTGGCACGACGATTCCTCTCTCGTTCAAGTAGTTATTCCACTTGTCGAAGCCGAGGACGCACCCCCAGAAGGTCGAGGTGGCTCGGGCAGCTTCCTTCCCCGACGGCTTGTTAGCCGGGTTCTTGTCGGTGGGCATCACGAAAGCGTGCAACTTATTTTCTGTACACCATCGTAGTCCTTACCCTCTTCAGAATGTTCTATTCCTTCTATGTAAAAATTCTGAATTATAAAAAGTTTGGTTCTGTTCAGGAGTCAGCAAAATATATTTCTTCCAGTGTATACCTATTTTCATAAATTATATTATTTTTTGTGGAGATTGTGGTAGGCAAATAATCAACACGCGAACTTTTACAAATTAATTTTGGTTTCAAAATGTTTATTTATTTTCAAGCGAATTCAAAATTTTGGTTTGACCCTAATGTCAAAGAGATTACATACTGTCAGTCTACTTTCGGTTGTTTCTCTTCGCCCTTTGCCACTTAGAGTTTTTAAACATTATTTCACCCATGCAATATAGGAATAAGTATCTCGTATCTCATTCCACGTATGATATTTTTAAAGATTACATGTCATAAGGTAATAGGAAGCGAAGTTATTTATTGGTTGAAGGAAATAACATTTTTTTAAGGAATCAGAAAAATGTTATCTAAGAATGTAACGGAACAAATCACAGCGGGCCAGTGCGATCTCTTATCCACTGCCGGAAGTAATTGACGTTCGTGTAGAGTCCCGGAAATTGGTTTCGGCCACAGCCTCGCCCCCACGATACAATACCCAGCAGTTTGTTTTGAAACACCATCGGGCCGCCTGAATCTCCCTGCAAAATCCACAATTTGGATCGTACTCAATCGTGCACTCGTGAGAACTGAACGGTCAACATTTAGAGCGACATATCGTTTTACCTGGCAGGAATCTTTGCCCCCCTCTCTCGCTCCCGCGCACAGCTGTCGCTCGGTGATGTTGTCAGCGTCTTCAGTCCGACGGGCGTCCCTGTATCTCTTCTTACACTCTGCGTTCGGAAGCAGAGGAATGTGGACCATTTGCAGTTTGTCTGGAGACGTTTCAGCTCCTTCCTGAAAGTTCGTTCCGATTGAAAGTGTCTCGACGTTAATGACTATTTTATTTTTTATTCAGCCCATACCTTAACTGTGCCCCATCCGGTGACTACCATTCCCTTGTGGTAGAGACTTGGGGTAACAGCACCAAGTGGTATTGCTTTCACCTTCGCGCTGGGCTTAATCGCAGTTACGGTCTGTTCGATACAGAAACATTACATATATTTTTAACAGCACAAGAAATTAAACGTTGCCATTGAATGATTGTACAATTAATGCTAACATGGTACCAATAAGCAAAGATGCTAATTGCATTCACCCTATACCTCTATCAAGCAGATGTCGTAGTCGACAGTGTCGGAGTTGAAGTTTCTGTGTATGATTATTCTCTTAGTCCGGTATATGTCTCCCCCTGAAGACTTTGACGTGCTCCCCGTTTTGACCGTCAACTGCTGAGTGGTTTCTATCTCTACGCAGCAGTGGGCAGCGGAAAGCACCCACACCTTCCCGATAAAAACTCCTCCGCAGAAGTGGTTGTTGTACTTTCGCAAGGACACCTGTTGCAGAAAATCGCATGTATACCTCTGTCTCGTCGTAACAGCTCTCTGCCACTTGTAACTTTCACGAAATGCCAAGAAGCCATTTGCTGTGGCTAAATTCGAACTTACTTGGTATGGGTAGTTGTTAATTGTTGTTTGTCGTCCTCCTATTATTGCATGTGAGATATCTTCCTGTGGAATCGGTTCTGGAATTACCAATAACAATATATAGCGCAAAATTACCAAGCGACTGACACCTGAGTACTCAAACCACACAAACCACTCAAACAGAACGTCAGGCAAAGCGGAAAGTCATGAAGAAATATAAACATAATGGTTTTTAGACTCATGTCTGCTTTATCTAACCTTAGCACTAGTTTTGAAAATTAAACTATTTACTACTGAGTTTTTTAATGCCTAGTAAAAAAAAACTAATTATCCCGACATTTCGTAACTTTTGCTTGTTATTTGATCAAGGGTGATAGCAGTTAACTACAAAAATGATTATTTATATATGCTTCAATATGTTCTATCATGCAGAATACCTCGAGTCCAAATCATATCTTCTGAGTAAAAATGAATGGTTGTGGGCATACGTACTTTTTTCCTTGCTGCACTCTGCTAGGATTGCGCAGAGTAGCACAAATAACGCCACCATTTTTCCCATGTTGGCGATCAGATCGCTGTTCATAAGTGTCTTTAAACTCTTGGCACGGACAAAGACTGCTGCCAACTGATGGCGAATGACAGCGTAATTCGGAAAGCAATCAATCCATCTGATAACGCTTGCAGTGTGCCCTCAACATTTGACCTTATAGTGATGTGGCGAAATGTAAAGTAGTCGTTGGGATATTATGGAAAATGGACTTACTAAGCGATGAGATATGATTTTTCAATTGGCGCTCATTATGTGACATTTGATTTCAATTGAAAATGCTTGTAAGGGCAGAATATTTTATTATTTGTGTTCCTAATAATTAAATGTAGCTCTACTCAAATACTGGTGAACCCGGAAAACTTAAGCTATGACATCGTGCGTCATTAAAATGTAGTAAATGTTTTAAATTTAGTCTTTGTACCCTCAAAAAGATGTTTAATACTCCGGAGAGAGAAAAACTAAATTGAATTGTTTGTGAACGTGGTCAGGAGGAAAATGGTCAAAGAGAAAAAAACATTTTTAGGTTTCTTCCCATTTAATTTCTTATGTACACATTTCATGCGTGATTGATTATAGACCCTGCACATAGTTTTGCATCTCTTTGACTTAATATTAACTGGTATACTTGAGCGACTGTAAAGTACTTTTTTTCGGCAAATTGAATGATAGCAAGTAACCAGATGTAATGCAATGTTGTTAGTATTATTAAATCAGGGAGTGGTGTATACTAATAAATCGCAGAAGAACTTGATTCTTGTCCTAAAAACGAAATTTAACATTGCTAACCAAACAACTACGTAAGAATAAAATCACAATTTTTTCACGATATAAAAATCCACAAATCACAGCTTATAATTTTCCAGAGTCGTGTATGATTCTGCTTGGAGTTACATTTCAACGAAGCTATATTTTTAGACGTTGAACTTTAAATTCAGCCGACAGCTAGTAAATTTGCGCAGTGTGTTCGCCTCGCTTCTTTAGAAAAGCTTGGCGTCTTTCTTGAGCTTGATCTGCTTCCATGCGGGCAGCTCGACAAAAGCGGCGTGGTCGAGGCCGAACGTTGACCGGAAGTCGGCGTGACTGAGGTGATGCTGAGAAACATCATGGCATGCGTTAGCTTGAGGAAACGACCAGAAATAATAGCCGAATGGCACAATAATCATTGATTGCACATGGAAATCACGAGTAAGTGACCCAGCCCTGACAGCACGTGTTTGTCATGAAGAAGATCTTTATGAACTTCAAGAGATTCATTTCCTCATATTACGAAAACTTGATTGAAAATATTTGATTGATTATTTAAGAGCGATTCGGTGTTGTCATGTTTTTATACTAATTAATAGTTTCATCGATCGTTTTGCGGGACTGTTAAGGGTTTGGGATCGGAAAATCTACAAGAAAATAATATTATTTCAGATTTTTTTCTACAGTGGTTGTGGAAAATGAATTGTTAGACCAAAATCTCCGACGCCGTACTAATTAATGGACTGATCGCAGCATAACATTGAAAATCAAGATTGTAAGACAAATCTTGATAATATTTCCTTACATTTCCTGGAATGTTCTTCGGAAATGTTGGTTACCGCCTATCCAAAATCACACCTAGGGGGTAATCATCCACCCCGAAAAGCCACCATCTTACCTCCTTGTGTCCCTTGTCGACAGCCTCTGGCAGCAGTTCGTTGTCGACTAGCAGCTCCGCCAACGGGAACTTGGGAGCGTCGTCGAAGCCCGTGCTTGTCTTCACAGCAGACTTCTTGTCGATCACGATAATATCGTTGTTAACGGTCATATCCTTGCGCAGCTCGTCGAACGATTTGGTGTCCTTCCACAGGTCGTCGTCCCAGATGCCAAAGAATCCGGTGAAGGTGGGCGGCTCGAAGCCCTGCTTCACTTGCATGATGGGGGTGTCCACATCTCGCTTGGTTGGATCTGCAAGTGATCGGTAAAAACGCAACATTAAAAGGTGGCTGCGAAATGTAGGGAAATTGGTTAGGATCTGATTCGTCTGGGAAATCTATCGGTCTTACATGGACCACGACTGGACACGACTATGAATTGAGAAGCATTACTTCTTAAGACATTAATTGACTAACAATGTATGACAAAGTAGAGGTTCTAGTAACTAAGGACAAAGAGAAGACCATGTTTCACTTATAATAACTTGGACACAATAAAGTTGCGTACCTGACTTCAAGTACTCTACGGCGGTCTCAATGATGAGCTTCTTCTCGGAGTCGTTCGAGTCCCGACCGATCCAAATGAAGATCACATCACGGGCATCGAGCAGCATAACGTCTTCTTGGGCCAGGTCGGTCTGCACGAAGTTGAGTATCTCCTCAGCTGTGGACCAAAGTCCAGTGATCAGTCATCTCTGTTATAGGAGCTTACAGGATCGACTGTTCAACTTTTTTTTTCTTTGAAGATGACAGTGTTTCCGTTACCTTTGAAGTTCCCCGTGGCATTGGAGCACTGGAACAGCCTGGGAGGCAGCTTGTCGCCGGGCTCGGCAAGCAGTCGGCTGTCGGCGTACTCTTTTTTGCCTCCCAGAGCTTTCCAAAAGTCCTCCTTCTCCTGTCCTTCCTGAACTATAGAGTAGTCGGCCTTGAACGCGAAGTCTGCCAGCAGTTTGGCGCTCTCGCGTTCGTCACCGTTAGAGCCCTTTCCGCACCAGATGTAGTTGTTTCCGCCCTTCCTCAGGACGAATACGTCGTTCGAGTTCAGTGAACTGGCTTCAAGGTCGACCTGTGCAGATTACATTTAGTTTTGAGGAACCCGTATTTTCATAATAGTTATGTTTTATCGAAAACTTAGCTCAGTTGGGAAAAAACTGCTCACCTCAACTGCTCGAGTATTCTGAGGTCCATTTCCACGAACTTGCAGCAGGTACTCTGGAGGGATTCCCCTGTCTTCAGCTCCTTCGCCTGGAAAACAGAATCAATTTCCAGCAAAGATATTCGGAATCAGATTGACATCTTCATGTTGTTAACGTGGGTAAATCTATAATTTAACCACGAGCAATTCACCAACACGAATTATAGGCTCTTCTGTTCTTGAATGCTATGTTTAATGAATTATCATGGAGACTGTTGGCTGGCTACTAACCGTCGAACGAGGAGGCGACGCCACCGTTGAGGATGACCATCTTGCCGCGGAACATGGCAAGGAAGTGTGCCGGCTCCTTGCCCTGTACTACCCTCACTTGGACGGCAGCGCCCCCCAAGGCCGTGTCCTTCTCGACGGTGCGCATCGCGATGGCGCCTCGCTCGTCGATGGCACAGTGGTCTCCCAGCCAGTAGTACAGGATGTACTTCTCGGTCGTTCCTAACCACGACAGTTACACGGTGTTGCTGATTTAGCATTCGGTTGCGAACATAGGGGCTTGCATTTGCACTTTGCAGGGAACTGTAGTTGATGATAAGCAGAACTTTGCTGAGCCAGATGGCGGTTGGCGTGACCACCAAGAATTTAGTCTGTTCGAATGCTTATCATGTCGTTCTTTCAATTTCTAGTCAGTATTGACTTAATACTTATCATTTCAGATGCTGGTATTGGCCAACTGGATCTCGATTGTTTAGTACGGACCTATTGTCATGCAGGAGTCTGAATACCATTTGCTGATTTTCTAACATCTAATCCACCCCTGCCAACGTCTCATGTCTCAAAAGAGCGCATTCACAATAAATGAGTCATTTGACCTCACGAAATTTCCTCTCATCTCAAGTAATTTTCTTTGTTTCAGGAACGTACCTGATGTATACGTGTACTGGATGAGGTACGTGTCTCCGGAGAAGAAGAGGCCGTACATGTTGGCAGGTACTGGCGCCAGCTCGAAGTTCTCGAGGCGCCACACCTGTTTGGTGGCGGTGCCGTCGTCTACGAGTTGCGAGTCGGCGGCCAGCTGCGGCTGCGAGTGCAGCGACGCGGCGTCGAACTTGGTGTGCACCGTCGTCGCGATGCGTCCCACCTGAAAGCACCAGTCACGCAAGTCTCGTAATTTTCTCATAAGAAAGCTCCCAAAAGCGAACGTTTTTACAAAACAAATTCTACGGAGAAATGGCGACAATTACAAGCATTAGTATTTAGTTTTGCCTTCCAGCCTCACAGGAGGCTTGTGGAAACGTATGGGAGTTTTCGCGATAGGTCTAAGAAAATCGGAATTCTTTGTAGCTTTATAGTCGTTTTTTCAAGCCTATTGACTGAATTTTCAAACGATGATTTTTTTATCATTATACACGATAATTGATAATGCATATCGTTATAGATAAACGATAATCTATCTCTACAACAACATGGAACATAAATGTTTTGTTGTATCAGAAGTTAATTGTTAATCAGAAGTAAAATTGTGTAAATTGAAATTGAGTCGTATCGCCGTGACATAGCCTCCATTTTGTAAAGTATCAGGATCTCAGTATTCTATTATCTAAGTGACGGTGGAGCGGCTGCAAACAGTGAAGGTCCATACAGTAAGTGAATGAAGAGGAACTTAGTGACGATGACAGACATTCGTCATTAGATTCACGAATTAATTTTTGACAATGACTGGTTAGTGAAGTTTGAGTAAATAAGTGGCGCTCTAGGTAGGGTGTCTGCCAGTTGAGCAAATGAGTTCAGTTCTCCCCTGATAGGATCGAGGTGCTCCACCAGTTCGCTCGTGACACAGGTAACATTGATTGCGAGCGGTGAATATATTTTCATGTGTCTAATCTCCTTTATCGCCGGTAAAAAGGCATTCGATGTTTAATGCCACATATTTTGCTCACACATTTGATAAGAATGCCACCAGTACGAGTGCAATCAGGAATTTAATCAGTGCCTTTTTTTGACGGTCAGTTTTTATGTTGGTATCTCAGATCTGGAATCAAATAGTTAAGATACTAATCTGTTATAAGGATTTAACGTCAGCAGTGATACCTACTCAGTCAATTCTCTAGCAAGATATATGATGTTGACCAATCGATAATCGTGTAGCTAATCTATCGCCTAATCCCCTAATTCCCGAAATCCCTAAATCTGCCACATTTTACTATGGTATAGAAATAACTATCCGTCTCCATAGTTTGAAACTATATGTGACCCTCGGTTCCACAAAAAAAAAAAAAAAAAAAAAAACTCATAGCACCTATGACTGGCAGAAATACGAATCATGACCGTGTTCTTACCGTGTTCTGTTTACCGAACCCTTGGATTTGGTTCTTGTCGACCCACTTGGAGAAGAGGAGCTTGAACTCGGTCGGTTCCCCCTGGTCGATCACCTTGGTCACCCTAGTGTTCTCTGGGTAGCCCTTCTTGGTGACGAACCCGTGTGCGTTCCTCATGGCCTCCGTGCGTTCCTTCGAGGAGGCTTTCTTGCCCACCCAGACCCAGATGCCAGCAGTGGCGTTGTCGACGATGAAAGAGTCCTGGGTTCGATCGTGATACATTCAAAGCAGATTAGAAACCATTGTTGGCCTAGTAGTTATTGCTAATAGAGAGAAGAAACAAGCCCTTACTCCTATCTAGTTCATTATGGTTTCTAGATCAAAAACACAATTTATTTTAGTACAGAAAACAACTAACTTCCACAATGGGCGGCTCAGCAGCAATGCATAACGCCTTCGAGTCACCTAAGAATTACACTAAGCTTTCATCCAAAGATTTAAGGAAACTTGCAAAGGAGATCTTCTTCGATTTCGAAGTGCATCATAGATCAAACGGTATCTTTATGCGATCAGCGTTATGGAAATCCGAAAGGTGTGAAAATTAATTCAAACGTTTTGACAACAACCTACCTCCGAAAGCGCCCATCTATGTCACTCAATGTTATGCATTTCGGCTGACTCAACAAAATCAATTTCATTTGCAAATCCAACAACACACTTGCATGCTATTGCGCTGAAAATAACTCACGCTCGAGTTGAGGTCTGTCTGTAGGAGTGGGCCAGACTTCACTTCGGTAACTTTGTAAGTGCCGTCCTCGTCCGAGCAGTGGTACAGTTTGACCGAGCCACGAGCTTTGTTCTCGGTCTGCTCGTCTTCTCCAGCCTCCTCGGCAGTCTTGAGGGCCGAACGGTCAGAGAGCTTGAGGAACTGCTCGAAAGCAGCCTGTTCGGACTTGGGCAGCTCCTTCTCTTTGCCGTCCTCGAGGAACACGATCGCTCCAGCGTCGTGCTCGTCCTTCATACGCTGAGCGGTTCGGGCGCCCTAGATCCACAATTCGATATTAAACATCAAAGCAACTCAGAAAATGTACATGTAAATTTGTGTAGATTGTGTGGGATATGTACATCCCAATAGTTCGATTTAAGAATGAATTTTATTTCATACCAAAACATGTTCGGTTATTCAGATATTCTAACACTGACGAGACCTATACGTTCATTTACTCGCAGTATAGCTCTGTTAAGCGATCTCAGCATCTCATTGACTACTAAAAGTTGAATCTGCCATTGCACCTAATGACCATCTTAGAAAAAATTGCGTAAACTTTTTTCCAACTCCAAGACTTGTAATCAAAGCAGTAATTTTTTTATTTGATTTATTTGCTAATTTTCCTGTGCTTTGGTTTTTTGGTCATTACCTGTTCTAGTTAATTGTTTCTTTATTTATATTTAAGTCTCAAAAATAAAAGAATCCGCACGTAAAATATAAGCTGTAGGAGTTGGGCGAATCACAGGTTGTCAGTTATATGAGAAAATAAAAAAAAATCACGAAAGTTAACAAAGTTTGTCACAAGTTTTAAAAAATATAAAAAACGAATAAGACCTAGGGCTAGTTAGCGTCATTTAGAAATAAGGAACAGCATTTGCAATTGGTATCAGATATATATTTTCCACGCAATTTCCACGAGATTTTCCCATATGTCATACCTGCACTTTCTCGGCATGGTTGGCCTGCTTGCCGACCCAGACGAAGACGATATCCTTGGTGTCGAGCACGAAGATGTCGCCGCTGTTGAAGTGCTCCCAGCTGATGGTAGGCATCTGCGTGACGGTGGGGTTCTTGCGGCCCTTAACGCGGTAGAGACGAGGCTCGTACTCATCGGTGACCGTGTTGAAGCCGGACACCACGCCTCCCTTCATCGTCCTGCAGAGATATCGCGTCGAGAGGTTAGAGCACATTTCAACAAGGCAATCTGAGCGACAGCCAAGCAGTTCAACCTTAGCGAAAGTAATGAGGAACCTGTTGATCTCAGGTTTAACTATTCTGCCCACCAAACATTCCAAAACACTATTTTATCCAATTTCGCATCTATAAAATTTTTATCTGATTATGAGGTACGCTCGGAATCCGAGTTAACATAGAATACATTCTTTCCTCTCAAGCACCGACATTTCTGAGACAGTCATGCGAATTGCTATATAATTCAGATTTTATCTTATTCTTGATCCTTATTTGGTTTCTTCAGACCACTTCAAGCTAGCTCACCTAAGACCGGTGGGGAAATATGCCTTGAATCTGTCTGATTCGTTTCCCTGCACCTCCCTGTGCTGGATCGGGTGGCCTCCCAGGAAGTCGTCCAGCTCCACGGTCTTGATGGTAGCGACCCCCATCTCGTCGATGCTGGTAGCCTCTCCCAGCCAGAAGTGGATGTGGATCTCCAGTCCAGTCTTGGTCTCATGTGCCTGGAGAAAGCTTGCGTTATTAAGACTATTCCCTTCCGTTAGGTGTAATAGTGGTATGAACAATTGTATCCCAATGCTTAAAGAATAGTCCCACCAGGGAAATGATTACAGAAATTCCATAAAGAGTCTAAAGGATATTGGTTAGAAAACCAATCTGGTATTTTGACGGTGAGGCTGCCACCAATTAATGTTTTCCCTACGTTGATCCTGGTACCTCAGATGCTATTTTTCTGTGTTTTTCACTACCGTACTCGAAAAATATCCTGTTTAAATTCAAATGGCTCCTTCATCTATTTCAATCATTGTCTTCCGTGGCCCTCCTAGCAAATCATTATATTTTATCACTTGCAGCTTGTGTGAATTCCCACGAAAACATTTAATTGAGAAGCAGTTTCATTCGATTTCAATCGTTCATACCTTGGTGTCCACCCCAGAAGGGGTTCCATGTTCCGATGCGGCGTAAATGATGTAAGAGTCACCGTCGTAGAAGTTTCCATACTGGTCTTTTGGCAGCGGAGCCAATTCCATTTTCTATACAACGGGAGCAAAAAAAACTGAGTTGTTAAAAAAAATGCATCTCACGTTTATCTCTTAAAATGCACGAAAGTGCATGCAAAAAGCAAGCCGAAAGCCAGCCGTGGCTGATTACCTCGACACGCCATATGAGGAATGCAGTCGAGTTCTTTGGGATGCTCTTGAACGCGGGGTCGACGATTTGTGCCATTACGCTGAAATTGTTGCACTCAGCTCTCTTGGCGAACTGAAAAAATGAACACAGAATTTTCAATTTAAAATTACACGATCAGAAATTGTTCGGCCACTTCCATGAAGGCATCGTTTTTGTTTTCTCTCTACAACAGATAGTACACGGTACACAATACCAACAACTCTCAGGAAATTGATTCAGCTAAAAAAATTGGTACAACACGCAGGTCAAGTAAACGTGTATCGCCGCTGCATACGATCTAACTATATATGAAAGATTACAATTTTTTTCGCTATAAAACTAACGGTAGTAAGCAAAAATAATAAAACGACAGGCTGATTTCAACCAGGCGTATACCTTATTGTAGTTTAGCAGTCAAGTGTGCCAAGTAACGACTGATCACGGGATGATGATAGCGCTATCGATTCTAGTTCTACCTCCAAGTCTGTCCAGGTAGACCACTGTCGCTATCTTATCACGATCAATTAATAAAAAGCCTGTAGCCTATCACGTAATTACCATTTGGACAAGGTTACAACAGCCGAATATAATATGGACATCGAAAAATTCACGCACTTTCCTAAGCCTATATATGGATAACGATTTTCGATAATGGTCGATATATCAATTGTTTAAGTGTTTGTGACAAGAAGGACTGAACCAACGTTTATGGAATTTGTTTGAAAATAATTATCAAATGCTGATAGAAGAGACAACTGATTTGCTCGAATGCGTCATCGATTTTGCTGTCGAACATGACAGTGACATCACCTAGTTGCAACTCTGTTAAGAGATAACAAATCTATTTAATCCAGATCAATAACGCGATCAATTAAATAATTCCTGCGTGAAACTCATGAAGATGATCTCAAGAAATCCTCTACCGAATACTGAACCCGACGCAAGGACAAGGAATGTGATATCATTTTATAGATTCTCATATGTTATGCAATTAATTCTGCTTAAGGTCAACATGTTGGGTCAACATCGTGCAATATCCGACAACATTCGCAAATAATCTTCACATGGGTCTGTCGGGTATAAATCACGCTGTTTGGTTTCTTTACCTCGTTAAGGGTTTTGTAAAACGACATGACTTGTACATGAATTTTGAGAAGTTTTGTTTCGAAATAGTTTGGAAACTCGTGACACGTTCGCTGAGCCGGCCCTCAACGCGCTCGCTGCTATGGTTACTGCTATTTAGCGCAATCGCAATTGTTAAATGCATTTCTGTCTACCGTCACCACTAGATCCATGGTATCATTACATTCGAGCGCAATTCTTTGACAAGTTTTTTAATAGGCACAGTTTTCTCTATTTTTGTGCTTGGTAATACTGGTTCCACTAATCATAGTTTATTACATAGTTTATTATCTAATCAGAAACACATTCTATAAGACCGCTATGAATTATAATAGATGTGTAAGATAATTTAATAACAATAATTATTTCAGTCTCTCTTGTTATCTTTGATAACATGCACCTATTAGCGATTATTGGCCTAGTTAGTTTTAAAGATCACACTACTTTATAGTGAATGCCCCATGCTACAGAGTTGTATGATTATATTTTCATACCTTACGTGTGTTGGCTTTGAAATACGAGTCAAGTCAAAGTAATTGAACGGTTATTTCTCTTAACAGCATTGAGTGCATCACTGGTTACAGTTAACCTACGTTTAAAACAACATGTTAAACTCGTTCGACCACAAGCTGTGCTCCTAGCACTGCAAAAATACTACTGAGAATAAAATGCACTTTTTTCGAATGTCATGTTTCCATTCGCTCATTTGCATGTAGAACCCGTAACATAATTTAAGCTAAAAATATTTGTTTACCCTAGTTTTGCTATCAGCAGGCAGAAAGATAGCAAAGATATGAAACAAAATACGCGATATTGGTCACCGTGGTGTGTTTTTTTAGCCATAGCTTCAATCTGGACTGCTTATCGGTTGTCATTGAAATTTATCGCAAATCAGGAGGTGAAATACCTTTTTAAAATTTCTTACACCAACTCATTCAAACAACATTCCACTGAAAATCGATTTTGAAAACCATCTTGCTAATGCAAAACATGTCCAATCTTTCTTAATTATCGAATAGTTTTTAAGTATGTCGATTCTTAATAACGATTGATCTTATTTGACTGTACATTTGATTATTATTAGGTACTTTAATACCCTCTTAAAAATATCCAACCCTACATGTATAGAATAAACACTTTTCCTAAATTGCATCCTCGTAAGTAACAGCAACGACGAATCACCTGTATTTTTTGGCCCATGTTGTCTGTGTAACACTAACACCTCCTCGTATATTCAAAGCAGCTTTGACCGGCACATCCCAACCCAACACGAGGTGTCGCCGCTCTGCAGACTCGGAGGAAACTGTCACGCCTGTCACCCTCACGCAGTGTTACTCTCGCGGCTTCACATGCCACAATTGTGTGCCGACAAACGATTACACAGCGACAACTTTATGCAAATAATCACGCGACGGTTTCCCACTAGCGAACAAAACCCGTCCCAGAATGAGTCAGTCCTTCAACTTCTTCCTAGTGCGACACTCCTGTGTATCGGTGATCAGATACCGCGTCACGTTTATGATTGAACACTTCAATTAGTAAATTCGAATTTAAAATGTGACATTCTTAGACGAGCACTTCACGAAAGGGCTCAGTAAGACCTCCACACCCACAAGACTCAAAGTTCAGCTTGGCTCCGAGCAGCACCCTCTCCTATTCCTTCCTGGTAGAGTCCCGAGTCCCGACTGAGGAAGGCTCGGTCTCCCAACGAATGCTTACCGCTTTCGAGAGTGTGAGAGCAAAAACACCGGAACAGAACAAGGACGCCTGCAGCTCAACAATAGACATTATAATACCTTAACGCCAGGGACGCACAAAGCGAGGAGATGACTACTATATCTTGATTGAAAAATAAAGCCAGCGGACTGAATTTCATTTGTGTGTGTTTGTCGGGGCTACGAAAAAAGGTCTTGTTTTAATAGCTTTGGGGCAATTCGCGCACTAGCTCAAGCCATTGTGGTGAAAATGACGCCAATTAAAGTCAAAAATAAAAGCTAAATAATTGCCAATAGGGTCGGGCAACCGTGTTGGCGTCGGCAAAGAGCTAGCCTTTAAAAAACGCGTGTAATTGGTGCGTGCTGTGCGTAATCCAACGCGGTCACAGTCAATAAATGCCATTTCATGGAACATCAGAATCACTTGCTTAAAAAACAATGAAAAAACATTTGGTCACAAAAATTTTTTTTCGCGGCTTCATATAAAACGAGGCATGTTAGGTAATTTGCACATCCCTGGGTGTTCACAGTCAATGATGCGCTTAGACGGGGCAGCCGAAACGCCGTTGGAGTGTAGCGAACGACCGCGACTTCCCACTTGGAAACCGCTGCGCACCGCTGCACACCACATTTCGCCGCACCGTGCACTCCTCGACCGACCGGTAAAACCTTTCCGTGTTCCTCTGCCGATCTTTGATAGATAATGCTACGAAATTATTGTGATTGCAACGCGGAAATGCCAGCGCTAGATCGTTTGTTCTTTGAAAGTGCGGGTGGATTTGGCTTAAAATACTTTTGTACCTTTTCAGCGCGTTCAAGTCTTTCAGAAATGCTGATTTGTAGCTTTATGTAGCAGTTACTTTTGTTGAATCTTGTTTTTCATTGAAAATCACCTACCGTGAAAATGTTCGGAATGTATAGGTACGTTATTTTGTAAGTTAATGTGATTTTTCATTTTCGCTTTCAAATCTGCCTACCTTATTGTACCAAAATCTTCAATCGCGACTAAACCGCGTGTTATAGACGATTTAGAGATCCGTGTGACATTTTCATGCCTAAAACCATCAGGTTGAAACATTTTGAACTCCAGAATATGAAACATGAAAGCACACAATTCTCTTGCGTCATTATAGGATACATTTTCAACCTTTTTTTAACTGTAAATTGTCTAAGTAGGAACGTTCCTCTCAGTTCCGCCAGCCACGAAGCATATCCTGTGTTGTGTGTTCAAGTGCCCTGCCCCGAGAAATGATGTCCAACAATACAAATAATTGCAGGTTTGTTGGAAAGCTCGCAAGACTGACAGTCCAGTGGCCGATCAGTGCCACACCTAGAATAATGATTCTATATTTCAGATAGTAACAAAAACTTGTCACGGGACATTTGCGGGCGGACCCTTGAAACAAAGTTACGCCATTGTAATCACATCGAGATTTGAGAGATTATAAAGATAATATTTCATTTTCTAAGATATGACAAGTATAGATTCATTGAATTCAATACTTTAATTGAAAATGTATTGAATGTTTTTATTTGTACCTCGTCAAAAATAACTGGAGCGATATTTTAATATTATATTTTCACTTAATTTTCGTATTTACAGAATATCATGGTGCTCAATGATAAACAGGCTAAAACAAATATCCCATGCCGAAGATAATTATATCAACAACTTTATGACCTACCACCCTCTGAAATTGACACGATGAAAAAGATTTAGTCTTTTCGCTAATCTAAAGGACATAAACTTACAACAATTACTTACTTGATCGGAGTGCGCAAAGTGTGAATGAAGATGCTGTGACGGTCGGACGGTCACCAGAACTTGCGACTAGCGAAAGGCCCGCTAATTAAGTGGATGTGGCTTTCGCACCTGCCCAAGTGCTACCCACCATTCGACGAAGTCTTATCAGCTCTCATTCAGATATCGGACGTTATCACATCCCTACCAGCCGATGCTGCAACTAATCATGTTGCAACGTGCAACGTATAATTGTCAATTAATCGATTATGTCGGAGAATTGCATTTCATGTGCCCTTATTCTCCCGAGTCCGACTCCGACCCAACCCATGGTAGATCCGCAATGGTATCTTTGAGATTTGAGAGATAAATCTTTTTTGATGAATAGTGTTGGGCTTAATGATGTTAATGGTTCAATGCAGGCAGGGGGGACTGTTCTTCTCCATACTACCAATGGTAGGAAGTTAGACGAACTAAGAATAAGACGTAGCAAATGAAACAGACATGACTGGATAGAGGCATGGTAGCCCAGCATTGTTCTGGGGACGAGTTTTTCGTTCTTAAAATTAACATCATCGAGTTACTGCAATCGCACACGGTAGCGCTGTAGTAGCCTAATCAAGTTAACTCAAGGAGATGTACAAGTTTTATTATTCTTATTATTATTTGTGGTGTTTAACGACGCACTGTTTTAACATCTGGCCATGCGGCACTGGTCTAATGGCGTCGGTGAATGAGTGGATGATGATGAGGATGATGATGAACTTAACCTATCCTAGAAAGGAGGAGGGGAAAGCCGGAGCCGGCACGTAGCTTACTCCTGTCGAAGAGCACCAAGGGACCACCGGCTTAACGTCCCTTCCGAAGGACGCAAACAACAGGATTGATAAGCAAGGCGAGTGAAGTTGCTGTACTAACTTTCATCCCTCCAACCTCTCTTCCGAACAGAACTGGTCATGTGTTGATGGTCACCCATCCAATACCTGACTCAGCGCAGTGTGGCTTAACTTCGGTGATTTAACGAGAACCGGTGTTTCCAACATGTCAAACCGTTCGGTGATGTACAAGTAAATATGACAGTTAAGAAAAGATGAAGCAGATCACCCTCCATTAAAGTTGCTATGTTCGTGGAGTCAATACTTCTTGGGCACAGGCGGCGCAATTCTATTTCTTAAAAGATCAGAATTTCGAGGGTGCATCATGGCCATGGACGGGTACTACACCTAGTATATAAACACACATTTCTCATCAGGTAATGAAGTGATATTCGTGAACTGATGATTCGATAGGTTCAGAGCGTACATTTTTTAAGAACATTTCGGATTTATAAAAGAGGACCGGCACATGTCAGAATGTAGAATGATGAATCACATGATAGAATGTCAGAATGTCTCGATGCGATTCAACCAGGGTTGGTATGGACGGTAACACGGGTTACCCATATTCTTTTCTCTATAGGTAGTAGGTAGGTAACTACCAGATAGTTACCGACCGATTACAGATATATCGACATTTTATTAATTGCTCAACTAGTACTCGATCTCCCCATAGATATTCTCTAGATATCCTCGAGGGGCTAGCCGTACACTTAACAAGGGTTCCCGTTCAACCATACTTGTGTCCCAGATTGAGGTACAGGAGCTGGCTGGCTCTTCTTGTCGGTCTGCTTTGAAGCCTAGGCTTCTGCGTAAACTAGACGATTCTATCTCCAAAATTGACCTACTTATTAAACTTTTAAGAATTTTTTATTTTTTAAGAAATTTTGACTTTGGTAATTTTTTTTGATATTTTCCGATGGTCATTTTTTGTCCGGGTTTATGACATGAGTTGTGTCATGGCGTTAGGCACATAATATCAAAATTTCAGCTTTATATAACACCGAATACGGACATGCTCCTTTTTGCCGTCGATATTCCTCGACAATTAGTAACATCGCGTTAGATCGTGGCAACCATTTTTTGGGAGACTGAGTGCGATCCATACCTGGTGTTGATAGCCGGGACTCAGATCGTAGAGCGAGACCTAGCTTCTGCTGAGACTGATCGTCAAAAATGCTAATTTTCATTTGTTGTTGAAGAAGGATTAGACTTAGGGAACAACGGAAATCTTTTTTGGAAATATTTCCTCCGCTTGCCTAACTGAACTTCCCATGTTGCGCTTTCTAACAAAGTTCAGTACAACGTACATTTTTGAAGAATATTCTGGTGTGCTAAAAATAAATCTTTTATCTGCTATTTACTCGATTGTTATACATTCTACCTGAAAGGTAGGGTCATTAAATAGATGGAAAATTTTGTAAGTTTCCTCAATTTTTCCTCGCATTTCGTGACTTTGTTTTTTGTCTTTCTGAGAATCTCAAATAACCTGGACAGAGAATAGGATCCAGTTAGCTGATCTCAAATAACCTGGATAGAGCATAGGATCCAGTCAGCTGATCTCAAACAGCCTGGATAGAGCACAAGATCCAGCCAGTTGATCTCAAACAACCTGGATAGAGCATAGGATCCAGCCCGCCGGCTGTCAGCACCAAGCTTTCTCTTTAAGGTGAGGCAAGGGTCATTTCAGCCCCGGAATCTCCCTTCTGGGTGAAGCAAGATTAATGTCAGCACCGAGTTCGACCTTAAAGGTAAGGCAAAGTTCATGTCATCACCGGGATCTACCTTATAGGTGAGGTAATGTTTATTTCAGCACCGGGCCTTGCCAAGGACGGCTGGTCTACTCTAGGACGTTACCGCTAAAACTTGTGATCGTCTGGCGACAAAATAAAGAACATTAAACAATAAATTAGGTTTTTACTTTGCTGCTAGGTTAAAGCAGCAGCAAATCAGATTCAGCAAATCACGAAGCAATCCATACATTTTAAAAGAATTTTCGTACAAAAATAAACGTTACCCAAAATAGATGTCAATAGAGGCAGAATTATGCAAGTAGGCTAATGAAACCGATTCGTTTTCTGCTAAACAGCCAAGGAAGATATTTAGGTCAATAATTACTATATTGAAAAAATGTCTTAGCCGCATGAACGCTAAACGGATCTCTGAAAGTATTTTTTCCAAAACCAAAAAGTGCCCCGTAATCGGGATGAGAACTTGGACCCTTTGCGAATGAAGCGAACATTCAGCCACTCGGCCACCAAGCCCTCTGCGAGTGTTTCGTTGACGTCATCAGCACCTGTAAGCAAATCTGGAATAAAAAATAATTCGTCGCGATAGCATCGCGACGTGGACGACAGCGTCGCCTGGTAGCCAGGCTGGAGCTAACCCAACCTGGAAAAATGATTTGAATAATTTTTTCTTGCTCTGGAGAATGAATGGTTTGATTTATAACAAAAACAAATCCGGGACTATGATCGAACGCGGTTCCCTCTGCCGAGAATTCCGTCACACAATCCGCACGACCCTTGTGAAGTTGGTGGGTTTTTTGGGATTCATAAACTGTTGAACTGTGACGACAGCGGCGAAGAATCCGAACAAATCTCGACCACTGCATCGATGATTTTCAATGAAAAAATTGAAAGTGAAAAATTGAAGGAAAATTAATTAAAGTGCTTTTATTTCTAGAGTGAATTGGTGGGCAGCACTCTTTGATCTTCCCCACAGAATGATTCCGTGTTGTATTCTGGATTGTATTTCAGCAACTTGTAATTCAGCACCACTTGCCGTCAAGACTAACAGATTCAACCGGGTCTAGTATGGAGAGTAAAACGCGCGGTTGTTTTCAATTCGGCAGCTTGGATCATTAAGCAAGTATGTACACGGTAGTTACCGACTGATCACTGATTTACCGACCTTTTATTAATTGCTCAATCACTACTCGATGTCTCAACAGAATTCTCTGGGGTAACGAAATGCACTTAACACGAGTTCCCATTCAGCCATACTTAGTTAAGGACTAGACCCTGGGTGTCGCGTTTGAGTAACCGGAGTTTGATCGGCGCTCCTTGTCGATTGAACTCTGAAGGGTTCGCATTTTCGCGTTAGATCGTGGCAACCATTTTTGGGAGGCTGAGTGCGATCCACAGCTCTGTTGTTGTGGATGGCCGGGTCTTAGCCTACGGGCGAATCTTTGTCTCTCTAATACCTTGGAATGTAGTGTGGGTGGTAATGGTATTTGTGGTATGATTGATGGTATGGTATTTGGTGTGTAGTCATGTGTCTGTAGGTCATTTCTGTTTAGGTGTTAGTTTGTTTGAGTTTTATTCTTACTTTTGTATAATATTTTTGTTTTATTAACAATTATGTATATCTTTGTTCACACTTACATCTGTTCGTATAATTCTATGCGTATACGTAAACTATTTCTATGTTACTGACACATTAGTTACATTTAATAAATGTCTTATCAACATGGTCACTAAACAGATCACAGTAATTATTTTTTTCCATAAACAAAAAATTCTATGCTCTCGGGTTGAGAACTCGGACCCCCTGCTCTTGAAGCGAAGATTCAGCCGCCCGGCCACTCAGCGATAACTGGTTACAGTTGTTTATTTTGTGCCTATAAATTGGTATGTGACAATGCCAGCCTGCGATAGCTGAGCGAGTAGTATTCGGTTACCGATCGATGTCCAATTTTAATTGATCAAGTTCTTTTGATACCCAACAGGTTGCGCTAACGATAACTCAACTAATTTCGCAGGCCTAACTCGACTGCGGGTTCGGTGATACTTGTTACGTCACCTGAGGACGAGTGATCCTCTCGAAACATTGGCTGGCTCACCACCAGTCGAGCCACGTCGTCTTGATCTCTGACGTCGGATCTTGGCTAACGGTGGGAGCTCATTTGGGAATGGCCGACAGCTACTTGTCCGTCTCGCTGGAGGCAAGGGCAAGGTCTAACGCACGCATGCGTCGTGTGTGAGGTGCTTGCGATTCAAACCGTGAGGCTATGCATGATGCACTGTATTTCGAACAGACCCCCGCGGACGTGTCACTGCCATCGTCATCACCTGTACAGAAATTTAGATTCTGAAATAAATTTACTTTTTTACGGAATGCCCTTGGAGAGCATCGCGACGCCGTCGATAACGCCACCTGGTAGCCAGGCTGGAACTAACCCATCCTGGATAAAATATTTTTCCTGATCTGGAGAATGAATATTGATTTAAAAAAAAAAAAACTGGCGAGGACGCGGATCGAACGCAAGACCTTCTGCTCATGATTCCATCACTCTGTACGCAGGACTACTCAAGCCGCTCTGAAAGTATGATGTTTTTTGGGATTGATAAACTGTTGAACCGTGAAGACAGCGGAAAAAAATCCGAACAAATCTTAACCTGTACATCGATGATTTTCAATCAAAAAATATTTTGATCAATATAATATTATTAGCTTCAATCTCGACCATCATCGAAAATCATAAAAATTATTTTCCGAGTCTTGTTCAGGTTACTCATCCTTGCGCCATGGATGAACAAACTACCATTCAACACAACCATGCGTCCAAATAAAGCACGGAATTTGCAACGGACTTCGAATCAGTCGCATTAGTCGACTCATCTGAGCCGCACTACACACGTGATTCGAATATTGCCGCCGCCGCCAGCGGCGAAGCACATTACTGCGCTTCATCACACAGGCCAGGACCGCATGGGGAGAAACGCCGCCGGGCCTCCATGACATCACATTGGAATATTGGATCGGGTTGTAGTGCTTTAGTTTGACACTTTTGTTGCAATCAGCGCTACCTGATGGCAGAATCTGTCATTGTGTCATGTTCAGTGATTTTATGTCAGAGCGACTCGAGATTGGCGCAGCCAAAAAGCTGCCCGGTCGAGGATTGAACGCATACCTTCTGCACCGAAAGCAAGCACGTTGACCACAGAGCCGCAGTAGACTCAACGACAGCATCTGCCTCTATTAACAACCAATAGAGGCAGAATACATAAGGAGGCTAATGCAATCGATATGATTTCTGCTTTGCAACCGAATAGTAATGATGGATTCAGGTTAACTAGGGCTTCGCGAACGCAATTTGCGTTGCGTGGTAGATGAGCGTAGCGATAGTTGTAGACGGTAAAAACAAAATAATTACATCTTAAGTTCAAACTGCACTACATAGAGACTAAACAGAAGGCCGTGCCGTAGTCACGTGATCTCTTTGGAACCCTAATTCACGGTTGTCCAGCAGATGCGTAGATTCGATTATCCTAAAAACAGCAAAAATGCATAACATTTCGCCTAAAAATTCCAAATAAAAGGTAAACTTTAAAATAGCTTTATTTTTATGCGTTTTGCATGAAAAGATTGGTACAAAAATATAAAATCCTTTTGGCGGTACAACCCATCAAAGTTTACCCAAAATCTGGAAATTTTCGTAAATTTTCAATAGTTTCAGAACTATTAAACCGATTTGCTGGAAATCCAACTCGATCTAAGTTGAGAAATGTGCCCTGCAAATTTGGTGCAGGCGTGTTTAGAGCGTGAACAAACACGCACACAAAAAAAACAAAAAAACAAGTGATCTTTTTCTGGGGTAAGTGAAATTAGAGATTTCGCTCAAATCGCTTTGCTCGCTACGCTTATGAATAAATTTACAGACAAAAACAAGGGTGTGCAATTGAAGAACCTTGAACTTCTTCCTCTAGTTCTAATTTTTCTGCCCTCCCCCCCCCCCCCACACACACACACCACACACACACACACAGGCTCAAAACCTTCACGGTACTACTCCAAAACGGTTAACCAAAATCTGAAAATTTCCGAAAATTTTGAAGAGTTCCAAAACTACTTTACAGATTTTGTGTACAGAAACACTCGTGGGGTCAAAGTTGAAAACACAAAAAAAAAATGAGCTCTGCAATTTTTGTTTAAATTGGAGCAGGTGCTTGGCCGTTAGAGCGTGAACAAACTGCAAAAAAACAAACAAACACATGAAAGTGATTTTGTTCTGGGGTCAGTGAAATGAAGATTTCGCTCCGCTCGTTATGCTCATCAACGATGAGTATTGGTGGTTAATATTTGATCGATTGATTCCTGTCGGTTTATCCACGGCACGCCACTGCCGTTAAGAATAAACTACCGGGATTTTTTTGTGACTTTACCACCACGCCCTGCAGAACTAAAAAATAAAGTTTACTAGTTGCATGTTAAGTTCTGTAACAAGTAGGTAAAGAATAAGAATTTCCAGTTAGTGGTAAAACAGTAGGTATCTTTAATATTTTTCTCAGTTTTAAAATAATATGATTACATTATAAGCACTATCTGCACATGCTGGTCTTTCCAAGCACAGAAAAAAATTAAGATTGTTTCTAATTCTATGTCTAACATTTTGTTATTTCTATGTACAATACCCTGACACAGTTTTCAACACTGTGCACAGCAGTAAACATCTAAAACAAAATTATGAAGATCAAAGACAGTCTTTTGTATACTTTTGGCTACAGAAGCCAAAGAACGACAATGGCTGTTGATTAAGATTAACTCGGTGGTCAATACAATTTTTAAACATGATTAAGTTTTTTTTTGACAATCTTTCGGACCAGGCTGCCCTTCAGTATTCCACAATAATTGTTTGCCTAAGCAAAACAAGCAAACTTCAATTTCTTCTAGATGGTATTTTATGAAAGAATGGGCCTGCCAGTTTTGTCCCATGGAGCGTGGTGTTAGATGGAACGCAACCAATCTTGAAAATATAACGGTAATTACATTACCAAATACACAAGTTATTTAGAAGTACAAACTTGCTTCCAGCAGTAAGTTAATCATGAATATAATAACATTTATATAAGCCACAAAATATCATATGTAAAATTATGAACTATTAGAGTTTAGCCACAATTTTCCAGTGATTCACTGACAATGTATTAACTAAATCATAACTACTGGTAGTCTCTTCAACAAATAGCACAGACAAACATAAATTGATGTCAGTCGCTTGTTGTTTAAAGCAAGCACATAAAGAGATGTAACTAGACCAAAAAGCACCGCTTGTCCGTGCAAGGTCTTCCTGGAACCGTACCCAGTACCAGTCCGTACAAAATATGATGCAACCACATACAACTTATTCCCTTTATAATATATCTATTACAGGAAGCAACATACAATTATATTGTATTAGAAGTAGATTCAATATTATATATCAGTTCTTGTTTAAGCTAAAAAAACAAAAAAAAAATGTAAAAAACGTAAATTGAAAACTCCCACTAGGTATGCGAGTCCAAAGTGTAGTCAAAAGATGTGTCCTTCTTGTATGAAATGTACACACCATTTAGGCGTAGAATAATACTGGGAGCTACGGGCAAGGTTGCCTCTTGTTTTGGTCCGAGCCATTACACTGAAACAAAAATTATTCGTATTACATATCTTTCTTATGGTTTACCGAAATTCTTTTGAGCACATGTGTTTTAAAAACCCTAAAGTCCATCTAGCCATCGTTTGAGTAACCAAGTGGAAATGTAAGACTAAAGATTAGATTTAAGATTAGTGTACCTAATGCCCCTAATAAAAAAGAAGATAATAATTTACAGCTTTATCAAACTAACTAATTGAAACTATGTGAATAACTAAATAACTGCTTCCTTTACCAGCATTATAATGAGAGTGTATGCCCCAAATTCAGGAGGTTCAAGTTTAAATCCTGGTGACCTTCTGGTTGAGGGTACTTTTGCCATGATTTTCTAGGTCCTTGATATGAAATTGCTGCAATAGTTGCACCACTTAATTGGTTAAGTCATCTCTTTCCCCAATTTTACGAACTGGGATAATTTTACGATTTGCTTTGAATAAATCAGCAAAAATGTTGCTTTAATATGAAATTTTGCAATGACTACTCCCCCCTTCCCCCTTTCAGATTAGGTATGCTTTGAATTTAACAAATTATTTTGAAACTTTACGATGAGCTTAGGCACCCAATTGTAAGGGAAATTAACCAATAAAATAACCATAGAGTAAATGTTCATAGAAGGTACTCACATGTATCAAAACAGCTGGGATTGATATAACTCAGAAGATCATTCTCGGACATCTGAGTCAATTCCCTTGGCACCATAACCTCCTCTCTCTTTTCCTGATTCGTGGCCTGACCCAGCCCGACTTGGCACTTGACCTTATCGAGAGTGGCTGGCAGGAGTAGTGCTCTGGCTGCTTCGTCAGTCACCGCAACATTAGCAGCCACAAAGTGCAGTTGCTCGGGGCAACAATGGCTGGCAGTGGTTGCAGGCACGTAGCACACTTCGACGCTGGGGCACACCCCAGCAGCGTGGCACTCTGAGGCAACTGTGCCGGGGAAAATCCCACACTTGCTCTCCACTGTCGCCACCGTCGGCAAGATGTGAGAGTCCAGCGCCGAATTCACCAGCGCGTCTAGACGTACAGTTTCCGGAGTAGACAGCTGATCGCCGACTCTGTCGGCTGCGGAGAGCAGCATGCTTTGCATCATCGGTTCTGCCTGCACAGGATGGTACAAGGATGCACTTGAAGTAGTGGAGTGCATAATCATGTTCGTCAATGCGATTGATGATGGGTGACATTGATTTGATTCAGTCAACAGTACTGAAGTGCATGGCGAGTCGTGGATTACTGTCGAGTCTGATGTGTGTTGCGTGCTGATCATCATGGGCTCACTCGTACAAGGAATATCCAGCATGGTACTGGCTGGGCTAACTGCACTCTGCATAATTGAGGCTGATCTGTTTAATATCATTGACTCTGTGACGCAAGCAGGGGTGAGCGCCATCGAATTCACCGAGTTGCATATTAACTCCCTGATGGGTGAATTGATCAGCTGTCCATTTGAAGCCAATGATGGGGTCAACAAGGAGGCAGCGTGTAACGATGGCTCAAATACATTTGGCATAATCATCAGATCGCTTGGAACAGGCAACTCGGCAGACACTCCTTCGACGTTTCCTTCGCCCTTGCACTCTGGGTATATGTGCTCGGAGGTTGCTGTCAACGGCATGCTGCAAGGAGCTGAAAGCTGCACGTGTTCTGAAGGCACAGTGCTGACTGAGTTTGTTCTTGACTCTGCCACACAATGCAGCAGGTCCTCAAGCTTTTGCGAGCCACTGTGTGTCGAAACAGCCGAGTCCATGGCCGACGACACTAAAGCATCCAGTCGAGCATTCTGCGCGGCCGAGATAAGACTCGAAGACACATTCTGTGTCTCGGCCATCGTCATTGTGGTTGTCGTGGTTGACTGACCATGCAGCATCAACTGCCCCTGCATGAGCTGTTCGCTGTACGACGATGGTGCAGTACTGTGAGCCATTGATATTGGGCTGTGCTGAGAGTTATTCAGCGTCTGTCGAGGTTGATAATGCGACGACTCTTCTATCCTTTCGATGTTCCCCTGAGGAATTTGCTGGCTGTCATTCATAATTGGCAGAGCAGTGGGGTTGTTTGAGAGACCGCAGCATTCTTCTTTCCGACCCGACAGCGTGGATCGCAGCAAAGTGTCAGGAAAGCGCAGGAGGGTCTTATGAAGGCCTGGGTCCCCACACTTGTGCTCGAGGCCCGAGAGGAACTTCTCGACACTTAGAGAAGGTAGGGGTGAGCCAGTGTTCTCCGATGAGACAAACCGGCGTAGGGTTGCAAGTGAAGGTGATTGAGTGCTTGAGAGGTCGGCGCCCGTCGCCATTGGCACAGCAAGATTGCAGGTCACAAGGCTGTCCGCAGCCGGCATCGACATCACTGGCATGCCACCACGGTTGGAAGCAAACTGGTCCATCGTTGCAGTGATTGGGAAGTGATTGTCTGATGCCGCCTCTGTTGGCATGGCTGCCAACATTGTTTTCCTTATATCCATTTCTAGAATGAAAGTAGAGATCAAAATTGATTATTTGTGTTTAAATTCAACCTAGTAAACCAAAGAATTGTAAGTGTACTCCATACATTGCTGTGTTGACTGGGTTGGGGTGCTTACCTTTATGTTCTGTAGGGGACTGAGGCAATGTTGGACTGCAAATCCTGTCTTCCTCTGCAACCTTCTGGCTTACTGGGATGTGGCCAACAAGAAAAATGGGGCGTGTTTGTGGTGCCATCGCCTTTGCGCTGGCGTCTTCTAGAGGAAGTTTACTCATTTCTCCTGGCTGGGGCTTCCACAGGAACACAGCATCCTTTCCACCATCTGGAGTGACAAGGAATTTCATGAGTACTTGTTTTTAATGATAATCTGGATTTTCTGAATATTCTGGATTGACCCAAGTCATCATTTTTTTACCATGAGCTGACTGAACAAACAAGTACTGGGCGTTTGCTGGACGAACAATTCCTCCAATAGTCTGTGGTCTTACTTCAGGTGCTTCTGAACCAATGACTGAAATATTGATGCATTCTGTTATTCCACACATTGAAGCCTGATGACAGTGATAAACAAAGGAGAAAGCATCACTTACGTTGCTTTGAGTCTGATTGTACTTCCGTGGCACTTTTCTGCGCCTCTTCACAGTTTCCAGCTGCAATTACAAAAATTGTTAGCAAAGCTAGGAAGTTGACATTTCGAAATACATTAAAATTGTTTTGAATGAAAATCCTGAAAAACAAATTAATTTGGAGAGCGGCCACTCCAGCCAAGGAGATATAAATTGTGTATTAAGCAATTGCTGTAAAGTTAACTAATTTAAAAAAAGGAAGCAACTACCACGTTGAATACAAACGCTTTTATAAGAATAATTATGGTAAGAATTGATGTTTTAACTGTAAATTATGAGCAATTCAATCAACAGACTTAATTTCTCATTAGAAACATTACCCCGATACTTTTCTTTGAAAATAATTGCGTGATCTGTTAAATGACAATCGTCTGTAATCACCAACAGTGCACAACCGATGTGCTATACTTAAACCACATATTAAGCAAGCAATCAAGAAATTCGTGAAAAGGCTAAACGACACAAACACAAGATCCCGTTTGGCTGAAGTGGCACGACTTGCACTGCCTTCTCTGCGTTCACACGACACCCTTGCACGCTCCACGTAAACACACACATCTCACACACCAGGCGCTGCCGCACAAACATGACTGGGTGGGCGGGGCTTGTCAACCAGTCCCTCAATTCACAGCAAATAACTACTCATAACCCACAAATATATATTACTTCTGCCACTAAGCAGTGCTTCACTTAACAAATATGCCCATTATGGTTGACTTTAGTGTTATTGTACAGAAAAAAGTTTATATGAAAGCTTCTTTTAAAAAGCAAGTAAGTAAATCATATTTTTATTTTTTATATATATATATTTTTTTTATGTATTAAGTATCAGATGGATCAGGATCAGGTGAATATATTATTTTAAAAATTATGAATAACTAATACTAAATTGCTGTGAATGGCAAGAACTGGTTTAAAGACACTGTTATGTCAACTTTAGCATTTTGACGTCAAAAGCTGCTACGTGCACAGTACTTTTAAATTTCAGGTTATAGAACAACCGTCAGAGGGCGCATGAAAAAAAATGTTTTCCATTTTTACGAATAGTTTTCTACTGTTTCATTCGAGTTATTACAAATACTTTTCCTTGCTACTGATCTGGAAACTGATATTATTCTTTTTAAGTTTTTACAATCAAATTGATATTAAATAAATGCTAAGTAACATTCAAGAAAGGCACAATCAACTTGGGCCTGAATAGTAGCTGTACACACAGCTGTGCAACTGTTTTTTTTTTTGCTGTTTGAAAGTAAAGCTAACACAAAAAATGCCCTCGTTTTGTTATTTGCTTATTTCTGTTAGCTTCCCATAAATTATTCCTCAAGTTTTTAATTGTCCGAGTTTTTTAATTGGTTGTAATAGCAAAGCACCACTGGAATTGAACCATGGGTGTTTAAATATTTGATCTACATTACAAGCAAACAAATGATCCTATTGATCAAGTGTTCCTTCACTTCTGGAAATAATTATCTACCTGTCTGCATAAGTCAGTGGTGGTAGCTTCTAACTTATGTCATTGATAATGTCAGAACACATATTTTATTGGAGCCATCGATAAAAATATTAAGATTGAATCTGCTTTAAGAATTAAAATGCACAAATTTGAAAATACCACTTGTGTAGGAAGTACATTGAATTGTGATGTATTGAGATGATTGAGCACCCTTTGGCACAATAAAATATATCTTTTTTGTGATTTTAAATTTTTTGAGAATTATTCCAATTTATTTATCAATAAATATAAATGGAACACATGCCACTGTAAGAGAATTTGTACTAAAAAAAATTTTTTAAATTGCTTTGCTCCAAAGTAAATTGATTTCAGTTTCATTACAACTAACTGTTATCTTCTGAGAAATATGTTTTATCAAGAAAAGATATACATTTGTAACAATCACAACATTTCTTATCTTGTCTTTGACACTAGCAAAAGCAAGAATTGGCCAGAATGGACTCTTGTTCGATAAACGAGGACACTGCGAGAGACCTATGACTGGCTTCAATAAAATTCTGCGTTTCGAGTTTTGTCAAGGAGCGGAGGGTCAATAGGAGATTGTGTCGGTAGCACCCACTCACTCTTACTGTAGCGGCATGCAATACTAGAGAAACACTTGTAGCCCATGCATAGCACCACACACTCCTTCAGTCTAGTCAGACAGTGCAAGTCTGGCATTAGGGTGGAAGGGGGAGGCACTCTGGCCCACGGGTCGCCGCTGTCGAAGCTACCTGCAATCAAGGGAGTACAAACAATGGCCGCAGGGGGCCACGGTCCTCATCGTCTTCGCTCCAACAATGCATGGAAAAGAAATAAATGATAACAAACAAGAAAACAATAAACCAGATAATCAACATACAATTTCAAATTGATAATATTGAATTGAAAAAAAAAATGAAGCTAAGCAGCATAATATTCACGCTCAACTATTTTGAAGTTTGAGAATTTTAGCAATTCACCAACTCTGATCAGAGTAAAAGAAATCAGGCTAGTAGTTAAGATATTATGAAAAATGGTTTTTATCCAGAAAGACAATCAATCAGCATAAAACTGATAGTGAAGTATTGGAGTTACCAATATCTAGTAATACCTTATTATCCCATTTTCAGCATTGAAATACTTAGTTTGATTTGTTTTCTTCACTTTCGTTGTATTTGCATCATATGTGATTTGCATCATTTCTGCTGTACCTTGTTTATGTGTATCTGTCATGAATGGTTAACAAGGGGTTCCTGATCAATACATTTTTGGATGTCAATCACTTTCAAATAAATCTCTGTAATAGGGCAGCGACTTCTAGCCTCAATCTAGACACAAAGAACAGGGACAGCTAGTAAGGACTGTCAGCTGAGGACAGCAGTTGCCATACTGTTGCACAAAGCGCACTAGAAATCCATCTTCGGAGAGTTAGTTAAATATCCGTCCACTGTCAACAATCTCATTGTATGCCAACCGATGCAGAGTCTACTTACAGTTACAAATCCTTGTAGCCTTATGAATTTTACCCTTGTTGTAACCTAAGCATTTGTCAAAAACATGAAAATATTTCATTGATTTACTTCTAGCTGAAGACTTCTGACTCACTGTGGTCAATAATATCAGGCCTTCCTTTCAATTATAAAAAAAGATGCATCAGCCATCTTCCTAGCCCAGCTCTTTAAATCTTCTGTAATATTCTCTGCTCTAGATTGATGCTAATGGCTAGGTTATAACGACAAATAAGACGTATGGTATGCTTGAGTGTAAGTGTAGGTGTGTGTGTATGTGTGAGTTATAAGTCACCGTAATGACAGAACCTGAGATGAGGGCTAGCGTCTGACAACTAGCGCTTGGTGTGGGCGCTCGTCACGCAAGCGATTACTCCAGCCGAAGCGCCTGTAACCACCTGAAATTCTGCTGCGGAGGAATAAGCAGACGCATAGAAAACATGTTAAGTGTCACACGAATGGTTAATAAAAAAACATTTCAAGTAAATAGTCAGTTCACAAGTAATGGCTTAAGATTTACAGCAGATTTGGCAGCAGATGCATTGGAGGAATGAAGCGGAAAGCAAACTAGTGTTTTCATTAGACTTGCATTTTTGTGGCAATATTAACCACTAGGCTGTACACTAATCATTTATGCTCGATTGACTATTGTAGTAAGACATTATGCGATTTTTAAGCTTTTGTCAAAATATATTTTATAGCATTTGAAGATGTAAAATCTCCCGGGATTGAAGTGAAAGCGTTAAACAATTTGGTAAAAATTGACTTGAGAATCATGGTGTGGCCACAGTTACAACCTGAAAGTGAAATCTTAAACCACGTTTGCTCTTTAAAAGCTCTAGCAAAGTTCCCACTCTAAATATGCATTTATTAATCGGTCATACCATTGTTGTAAGTACTTATTGTTCCATTGAATGTTTTTTTAGACAATCCAATTGTTTGGACACAAGTGAATGATTTCAATTTCACAAGTTTCAGTTGTTACAGCTGATTTCATAATTTTACCTTACACTCAGAACTAAGAACTTTGCTGTTGCCCTGTTTCAAACGGCGGATGACGTATGACGCATTTTCTCCTCACCAAGAAGGTACGCATTCTTGCAATCATTCTCTCACATCATTCATCGTTTGCTCAAGCCATAGTCATCGCCTCTCAATAAATACTACTGCTCTCAGAACACGAAACTTGGCAGATCTGAGTCAACGCTCCGAGCAGAATGCCAAGCCAGGCCCTCGTTTCGCGTTCCAAGGGTCGTTTGCCACGCTTGGCGTAAATTGTGACATCTTTATGTAGAAGAAAGTAACCAGAGGAAACCAAGAAATTGTCCCAGAATTGAGAAAATGCATGCGCCGTGTTTTGAAACATAAGTGTGTGTAGCTATTGTTTATTTGTTAATAACACAACAAAGAAGCTTGGAATAACTATCAGGTTGAAAATGTATCAATTTGGAAATTTGGTGAATAAGACAAAATTGTGTTTGAGAATAAAGCTGTCATTGAAAAAATCAGTAATATCTTTAATACACAGATGTGTTTTTCTATTCTTCATGTGGTGTCTCATAATTGATGGATAAGGGAGTAAGGGCTGGGTACTTAAAAAAAGAGTCACCTCTTGAAGCAAAGTTGAGAATTGACTTCATATTAGCATTAGGGGATTTGAACCTCCTACGTATCAACAGCTTGCTATTTAAAGTGTACCACAAAGCATCCAAGTGAAAATAACAATGAATATGAAGTTGTATGAAATGTCCACTGATGTCAAAAGAAAGCCATGGATTTGTGGTTAAGGAACAGAACAGTTACAATAAAATAAAACTTCATTTCAAAAAACTTGTAAAAAAATCCAGCTGTCGTGATTTCTAAATAAAAACTACGAATCAAACAAGTAGATAACCTGGCAGTAACTGACTGGAATTACTGTCTAACATAAATTGACTTTTTGAAGTTGTTTGTTTATC
This sequence comes from Protonemura montana, assembly GCA_947568835.1. NCBI lineage: Eukaryota > Metazoa > Arthropoda > Insecta > Plecoptera > Nemouridae > Protonemura > Protonemura montana. Next base: position 15,450,364 of record OX387602.1, read on the forward strand.
ATTGACAGTTAGGAAATATTGAATCAGTGTGGACTTAGGATGTTATCTTTACAAAACATGGAAAATACTTGAAAATTAAAACTCTTCTATTCGTAACACATTATAGGTGGCCAGACTGGGTTTTGAACCAAAATCAATGGCCTTTTGGAAGCATCAGTTTAATGAAAGGCTAGAAAGAGATTCAGAATGAACTGAAGTCCCACTTTGAAATGTGTTACCCTGGTTGCAATTTAAGAAACTCACCTCCACGATTTTATTTTAGTTTTCTATATTTTTAATTTATATCTTAATTTGCATTTGGTTCCATACCTCTTTAGTTGCAAACCAATAACTATACCAGCAATATAACCATGTTTTATAAGTCGTGAGACACCACATAATTTGTCACCTTATCAGTTATTCCAAGCACAGAAGAAGATAAAGCAAAGAGTGTCACATTTCACCATCGCGGCCACACGCCATTCACTTGTAGCAACGCACCGCTTTGATCTGTGGTGCGGGTCTACATGTTCCCAGGGCCGTTCGTCCGTCGGTCCGCAGAGCAATCAGTGACAGGTATGGTAATGACTGGCCGGAGCACGGCTCCAGGCACAGGTAAGCCCACAGCGCAGACCCAAGCCACACATCGCGTGCTGCCCGAGAGTAAATTGTTCTTAACGCACCGCTTGAAGGGGACAAGAAAGTGATTTGCCGCAATTCTAGCGGATAATTTTAATTGCTGCTATCGGTAACGAAAGGGCCACGCAAAGAACTATTTACATCTGAGGCAATACGCTCGTATTCAGAACAGGAGGCCCTAAATTAAGCATCGCATAATTTTATTTCTTTCAGAACTAGTTTGATCGAATGAAATAAAGTATCAAGTATGGTATGGTTACCAAGTTGTGACAATCCTCTGAAAACAACTATTTTCATTTAACTGAAATCAAAACCTCCAATCTATGAGAACAGTTTGAAGATTTCTTTTGCGATGATTAACCAAAATTTAAAGAGACCCAGGCCGGACACATAAATTATGACGAAGAATAATAAATACCGTCGCACAGCATGTACTTTCATATCAAATGACACCGACTTATTCTGTTCTTTCTATGCATTAAAACAATGCTCTTATGAATTGCAAAGTATATCTGGAAGTATTTCAATTAAGACATACTTCAATTTAAATCACATGGTAGAAATCCAAATAATTGCAAGTGATATACAATCCAAAGCTAATAGTTTAATTGCTGAATGCATCGCCTGCTAATTTTACTAAAAATATCCACCTTACTCCAGTTCGAGTGTGCCAAAGAAATCTAGCATGATTTTGAGCCTTAAACAAGCTTTACGTAAATTGAGTTTTGCAAAAGCGGCATAAACCCAGAAAATTCCTTGTAACTCTGCAAACCGCTTGGATTCTATTTCCACGAACCCGAGACACGAGGATCCACGCATCGAATCCTGCAGTTAAACGAACTCTCCGAAACTTTGTAGCTACCATAACCCCTAGCGCTAGCTATAAGCCGCATCAGGAATCAAACTGCGCGTCTGCACTCCACCCTCCGCCTGGACATGCAGCGTGCGAGCTTCGCGCAGTCGCCAGGACTTGTAGTTTGCACCGGCGTGAGTCTCAGACCTCCCATTGTCCGGCAACTTGGCCGGCTGTACTGCGACCGACGGCCTACCTTGCAAGTGAGCCGGAGAGTAAGTGAACGAGTGCGGCTCGCTCGTCTTGCCGCTCGAAGTCACAGACAGGCGAACCGTGACCGGTGCCGTCAGTGCTGTGTCCGAGTAAGCGGGCACCACGCATACAAGGTGTGACTGCCATTGGACAAAATTAAGCATTGGGTTCAAGATTGGCATGAATGTCAATCTGAATGTAGGCAACCAATAGTAACTCTGTACTATTTTACTATGTTACAACAATAGTATTCATTTCATTAGAACATTTTTATTTTAGTTTAGGTTTAGTAAGCATGTTAAGTAAACATGGGCCAAATTTTCCTTTCTTTTCCGTCTCCTTACTAGACAGCAGACACAATTTCTTAATTAAAGGTACAAACTTCTTACGCCAATCAATTTTGTCGCATGAAATCGCCTAGACTATTTTTTATTTTTACTTTAGCACTTTTTGCAACCTTCTGAGCAACATTGGTCCATTAGGTTAGGGACATGTAACACAAGTTCATATCCAGACTTGTCCTGATACAAGAATTTCAAATGGCAATGGTAATTGAAATGCAAAGGACCCACAGGCTGAACTGACTCCAACCCCTAAATTCAGTATAAGCGTGTAATAAAATATGGGACGCGGTTCAAGAATCAAGATCCTGATTATTATTTTAGCGTATGACTCAGTAACATTAACTAAGTTAATGTTAGTGTCAAAGCAAATAACAATACAAAATCGAGTTGGCATCACATCATCCTGTCTAGCAGTATGATAGCACAATTACCTGTTGCAAGTACTCCTTGTCGGGCGAGACCGACACCTCCCAAGGCGGTTGTACGTCGGTGTTGGTGAACACGACACATGTGTCCTTCAGAAAATTCTTGCCAAGGATGAAAAGCTCTTGGCCACCTCCACACGGGCTGCTACTCAGCGACTTCTTGCAGATCTCGGGGATACCGGGCGGCTGGGCTGAAGGAGCAAGCGCAACAAACTGTCATCGATTTGTATCAACGGGACAAGTACGTTAACTCTGTGTGGTCATTCTGGGTGGCACTTTTCCCAAACGTTTGACTTCTTTTGTAACTTTGGAGAAAAACCTTATCTTTAGGACATTTTCATTACAAGAAGCTGTTACGTCGTTGAGTGTGTTATATCATTAATCATTATATTTTCATTTTCATTTACTGCGTAAAATTTAACAGTAAAATTTACTTCTATATCTAGAAACGGCAAGGATAAATAGGTTATTGATATCTCCTTTGAAAAATATTTAGATATAGTTACTATATCACCACAAAAGTGTAATCTCAACAGCTTGGGGCTCAAAATACATCGTATAGTTATCAGTCCATATTAAAAATGCAGAATGAAGGTACTCACTGCAAACAATATGCTGTGATGTAATCTCCAGCGTCTCTTTGGTGCCATCTGCGAGAGTAATAACCGCGCGGAAGACCATCCGGCAGCGGGTTGACTTCTTTTTGCTCCTTGCTCCGGTTTGGTCAGGAAACCGATGCTCCACATCGACATTGCGCTCCTTAAGGATGCCAACACAGTCACACCTGAAACAGCACAAACGTCATGTGAGGGCGACATATATTATACTAGTGTGTAGCTTTTTATTAAAATAAATGAACAAAGAAGTGGTAAAAAAGGAAATGCATCTTACCAAAGACGAAATGATTGATTGCAAAAGATAAAGAGGGTACAACATTTGGCTGTCGCCTTAACAACGTAGTTAGTAGAATCTATGAGATAGTAACCACTATTCTCATGAGGACAAAACATCAGCCAAAACTTCTTAGTACCTCTGTTCCTTTTTAGTAGTTGGAAATGTATACCTCGGTTAGTTGTGTTTATATCTTTTCTCTTCTCTCCCCAATTCTTTTCAGTTAATGAAGATTGACAAGAATTTTTTCCATAAGACTAGTCTTTCCTCAGCTGAACTCTCTTAAAAGTAAGATTTCTGCTGGGTGACAACTCAGAAATATTCTGTAACCGTAACTGGTGGCTAGGATTTGCTTACGTGACAATCATGTCCTTGGCAGCTTCGAACTCGACCTCGATGACGACGGTGCCGTCAATGGTCTTCTCCGTGCAGGGCGTGGAGTTCTTGCCGCTGACGCGACACGCCTGGTAGAACATGTGAGGCACGGCGCGGCCTACATCGCTGCCGATGAACACTTGAAGAGTCGCCTGGCCCTCGTACCCAACCAGCTGCACAAGAACAAACGCACGATTAGCTGCCTCTTTTTTTTTTAATCTAGAGTTAACCCCTCTCTTGCCATGTTTTCCAGCACTCTTATGCTGAGTATGACCATGACAACATTGCTACAAGTGAAAAACTGGCCCAGTTTTCAGGAATGTCAGCCAGGCAGTAAAAAATTCATATCCAATGTCCTCCCAGTCCTTGAATACGTGTCCTCACCTTGACTGCAGGGAAGCTGTTGCCAGTGCGGTCCTTAACAGCCCCACGGCTGCCCTCAGTCTGGTACCGTGCACGGTGCTGCTGCTCGGGCTGGCTAAGAATCTGCAGGAACGGTTTGGGGGCTTGTCGACTGAACGCTAGCTGCTGATTGGCCGCAGCAGTTGGGGCTCCACCTCTGCGCGGCACTGTTGCCACAGCAGGCCGCCGCGAGACCACACGAGCTACTGGTCCACGGACCAGAGGTACCCGAGTTGTCAGCGGCAGGAGCAACTGTGGAGGCAAGCTTGTTAGTGTGTGATAGCATTCGGATCGCAGCTCAAGAGGTAGAATATGAATCAGTATTGTTAGAGTTATTCAAAGCAAGTATGACCTGGCATTAGAGCAAATAAAAATGTTTGAATGTGTTTGTAGTATGTATGTAACTGGAAAGGCAAGAAATTCTAAAAGATGCTGGCATATTACCTGTGTTTCAAAGTAATTATGGTATATATCACAGCATCCTGGCCCACAAAATGAAAATTTCACCTAGTCCTTTAAATGTTGAAAACTCTAAGAAACGAAATTAGTAAATATTAATGTAATAAGACAAACCTCGGCATGGATTGGTTCGCGTTTGGCCTGTATGATCGTCTCTTCAAATGTGAAGTTGTCATTAGCATCATCAGACTCTAACTTTATCTCTATTTTCTTGCGTTTGACTGCTGTGCCTTGGTTCGCCCAGTGTAGCTCGTGATCTGAATATCGCAGTGCAGATCTGGCCACTTGCAGATCCGAGTGATGCTCGAAACCGAGGCCGGAATCATTGGAGCTGTCACACGGATCGACGGCAGGGATTTCCAGCATACCTAGAACAAACATAGCACAGGCCAATGTGACTCAAGGTTGTTGCCATTTGGATCTAATCAAAGTGAAACAAATATTCAGTTCAATTGAACGCATTCCAGTGTGAAAGGCAGCTGCACAATTTAATGCACTCAAGTTATTCTAGATTATGGTCATTGGTGTCTACTTGACTGCCAGGACTGATTCTACATACATTTTGATTTAGCACTCATGACTAGTTAAGCAAAAATATTATATTTAGTAGATGCATTAAGCCTCAAGCAACAACGCAATCTAAGGAGACGCAACTGAAGAAAATATGATACGGGCCAATTTTCTAAATACCCTGTTTGGATAAGTGGTTGGAACTTGGTAGAATAAGAATTTTTAAAAATAGAGACAAGATTTTATGTATTTTATGTCTACATTTGACGCTGCTAATAAAAACTACCAAAGGTCCAGATAGCATATTCAGTCTGAAGAGCCTGGTGGAAATTTCAGTCTAAGGGCACTCCAATTGTTTTAACAGGCTGCTTTCAGCCTAGACATGTTCAAAGTTTCCTCGAATATAACTCACCGTGGCCGGTAATTCGCTTGCCAGACGCTGGCCGCTTGCTTCCAGCGCGCTGGACCATCTTGCGCTGGCTTCGAGGCGACGACACTGTGCTTGTTAGTTTCATGGCATTGGCTGCAACAGGCAAGGTGAAGCATACTGTTAACAAAATTAACCAAGTTACTTGGTGCTGATTATTTGATTGGGTGAATTGAGTGTCTTTTACATCCAAACTGCTACTTAATTAAGACACATTGTATGAGTTTTCAGAATTTTAGAGTAGTCTCTTCAGAGGTAAAAAGACTGGAGAAAGGAATGGGTCAAAGAGTATGACAATAATAGCAAGACATGTTTTCAGATTAATAGTATATAATAATAATAATAATAATTTTTATTCCAAGTTGATTACAGTTGTAATGTTAGAATGTCATTTATCATTAATGTGATAATACCTAGTAAGGTACCTACCTAGTAAGGGGTATGATATAATCAAATATGATCTCCTAAGTTTGCATAGCTGCTATGGAACTAGAAATATGGATGGTTAATGGGCCAAAATAATTGTTGGAGCACCAAATCATTGGTTATCATATTGATCACCAAAACGGAGGCACATGATACTGCACACAAAAATCTAATTAATGTGGATGACTAAAAACATAGGATTCTTCGGTTGGGTCATCTGTTTAGCCCATCTCATTTGCATGCATGTGTAAATAACAGATCACATGAAAATAATTGATGCAATTAGAAAATGTAATGCTGACAACAGTAATAAAATTCAAATTATAACAATTATTCAAGTGATAAGCAGAAATCGACCAATGCTTAGTGATGATTTACATTCTGAAAACTGAAGTAATTCTACCACACTATGAATGTCTTCAATGATCAAACCTTTTAATGTCAGGATTAAATATTAATGGAATTAAAATAAATTGAAAATCAGATTTGTTTATCAGGATTCTCACAAAAAAAGAATCGAAATCCCCGCATTTAAATCAATTACTAATTAAGGTATTATTTAAATCAGGAGTCAGGACCAAACTTGGTAGCTCAAACCCCGAGTCTAGGAAGTTGACTTATTATTAAATTTCACAAAAAAAATATATATTAGACATCTCGAGTTAAAGAAAAAAAATCTATGTTCTAGATTTGAAAGAAAACGAATAGCGTCGACCATTTAGGAAACATTCAAAACAGCCTTACTTTGCAAAAACACGTTATAGGTTGACTTCGGTAACACTCGGTGCCGACTGTAGACTAGCAAATAAGACGATCGAAACCGGTACCGGTAGGACCAACGGCTACTCACTGACTGACTGACTAGACAGAGTCAACTTCAAGAAGAAGCTACTAGAAGCGCTGTTATTGTGAGGACTAGTTTCCCAGGTTCAGAGCCGACAGAAAACACGATAACACTTATTTCTGCTGGCTACAGACTTATGTCACTAATTAAACAATCTGCAGATTAGCTCTATAGAATGTAAATGTTAAAATTTCACTCCCTAGTCACACGTGGATTAAATGCTAGTTGTGCCGAAGGAGTCTTAGTAAAAGGACTTAGGTTCTGATGAGTATCTCTGCCTAGGTCGGCGCTTCTTTACGGTGTTACCAGAGAATGAGACACCGGCAGATTCTTGGAGGAATCTTCTGCAACCAGTTTTGTAAAATCATTAATTTTATTTTGCGTAACAATCCAGTTACTCGATTGCCTGAACCGCAATTGAGCTTTCTTGCACGAATAAAAAAGTACAATTAGCCATTGATTTCTGCATGAGACTCGATCGATGTTTTATTTCGGTTATCGAAAGCACCGACGCTTCTGGATTTAAGGAACCAACTATCTGTCAGCAAACGGCATTGACAACAATATGGTATTAGGGTGGCTGTAGGTGATATCTGTTATTTGTTTTGTTATCAGAGAAATTATTAGAGATCAGTTCGGCCTCGCCATGTACCACGCTGTCAGCGCGTGAGAGTGCGTGCGAGTGCGTGCGCACTTACCTCGCGGGGGTTGTGAGTTGGGTTGATGCGATTATTCAGACTTGCCAATGAAAACATAGGTGAAACGGATGATCGGTAAACATCCTATCCAGCTAATGATGTTATTAGCTGTCAGTGTAGCGTGCAAGGTTCAGTCAGACTGTAATGACGTGCCAGTAATCAGACGGCGACGACGAACGTTAAATGACTTGATATCGGGAGGTTATTGATTGAAGAGAAAGAGGGACACCTAAATATTAATTGACGTGATAGAGATGGAGAATTTGCTGAGATAAAGACGACACGAACCATGCGTGTAGCGTGATACTGTGACTTGAATTACACGATTGCCTGTTGTGAACCACGAATTATAATCCCTTGTGATGCGTATTGTTAGAGATAACGATTATTCGCTAGGTGATAATGAAGACGTCTTGTTCAGGTGCTTGGCTGTTTTCAAAACAAAATCAAAATGTCGAAGCAGTCAGACAAGCAGGCAAGACAAGGATGGGCATGGCTGGCAAGACAAAGGTGTTAAAAGTGGACCTGTGCATCACAAACATATGAACATGCTCTAAACGTGTGCATGATATGAGCCCTTATTGTAACATTCTTTAACACCTTCCTTTAGCTTACCGAAGAATAATCGATCGATTCAATTTGAATAAGGTTCCTGTAGCACTGCTTATCTTCAAATCATTCTCCTACTTAGTTTGTGTTGACCAAAAAGCTTTTTCGTAGCTCATAAATTAAATTAAGAAATGATTGTCGGGATGCTTTTGTAATTCGAATGTGTGAAGGCTGTTTACCCGCAATTAGACAGTTGTTTACGACAGCTGAACTCTGCTTGCTGCTCGCAGTATGGTGACAACAGCACGTTGCCTTGTGAAGCAATGCTATGGAATGGAATTGGATATGGATTGGGCCGCTCTAGCTAAAGTCACAACAAAACCATGCCAAGCGGTGCCTGTTGGTGGGAAGCTTTATATCTACACGAAAGATCAATTGATTTCACGCTGTAAATAAAATATTGTCTTAGTCACCCTCTTTTGCCATTCGCATAGAATATGTAAAAAACTGAAATCACGATTACTCAGTCCCCATTACTTATCCTTATCAGTAACAGTCACTATTAATTGCTTGTTGTTATTTTGGCTGGTTTATAATTACGAACGTTTCGCGTCGCCAAAACAAATTGTGTTTTTCAAGGCGAAGGTTTAGAACTCGCATTCAAAATTGTTGGAAAATAAAAATGAGCTGGCCGCCACTGTTTTTCCGTACTGTTTTACATTACGCAAAGCATACTACACAATCCACACCTCATTGTGAGAAAATTATAACAATACGTCATTGTAAATGGCAAATGTGTGGTTTGAATTGTCGAGGAAAAGATGGAGCAGAAAATAGAAACATAACTCGAATCAAGGTGGTTTAGTCGGATAATTGTAAATCAGCCAAGCGTGGTGACTACTCGGTGATTAGCGGTGATTTAGTACGAACATTTCCCAAGTTGTCCAGAAAATGCAAGTAATTATGACTTCCGATCTAGTGAATTCTTGGAACTGCAGTCACAATCGATGTACTAGTGTGCACCGAGGGAAACCCCATGACCATGCCAATTTAATCAAAGTACTTGAGCTGTCTCTGAAAGTTATGATAGCGCCTGAGCATACAATTCAAATTGACCGTGCGAGCAAACTTTGTACGTCGAAGTAAGAAGCGGTGTAGACTAGAGTTCTTACGGCGCCGCTCCGTCCGTAACACGCGACGCACGTCCCAACTGACGGACGTCCATGCGATCAGACCGGTGATACCGATCGATGTACAAACGGTATCTTACCAGGGCATGAGGGTGGTAGGGAGTTACAACATAACGTGTGTTTGGGGGCGAATCCCGTCAAAGGATCCACCCTTTCAAGAAAAACTTAAAAGAGCGTGTCGTTATACACAACCTTCAGGTGGGACAGTTCGATGGACCTGTTAAACTGGCTGTCATGATCGCTACCGAGTGGTAGCCGATTTCAAGTCAAAATTGGCCTAAATATTTGTAGTTATTCGCAGGAAAGTGCATCATAACGTTCGAGAAAGAATTTCAACGTCAGATTTCAAAGAAAACGACAAGAAATTTCTTATAGATTGGACAGTATAACGAATTTATTGGGATTTTAAACGGGGAGCAGAGCTAGGGACACCTACCGGCGCAGTAGATAACCAAAATGGCGCAGGTCAACAAGCTTTCGCATTACGCAACTCTCCAACTACAGCTTCCATATGGGTACCCGGACATTACGTGATTTTTCCCCTTTTTTTTTCGTTATTTTTTTTTTTAATACTCATTATTATTTGATACTAATTCACGAATTTGATCACGGAGTGAACAAGTCAAGTTACGAAAACACAGATCAGACTTCAATACCATAAAATAATTATTTGATTTAGTTATCCGTGGTTTCACCTTTTTACACATTTGAAGATAGGTTGTGGTACACATCTTGTTTTTAACCACTATCAGGGCAATACACATATATTTCGATAACTTCCTGCAGGATGTTCTTTCTATCAGACTAAATTCCTGTTTTCCCGCGATAAAAATAGTTGTTGTTCAAAAACGTTACCAAGGAACCAAAATATAACTCGTATCTTATATCTGCTACTTCCTTTGCGGTTAAAATCTAATAACCGATGCGTCGATTTTTCCCACAAGATTTCAGAAATTGTGTGTATTTCGGTTTGTGGTTAATTCCCGCATCCACAACGGAAACAACACTCGCCAGCAATCGGGCAGTATGCTCATCAGATCGTATTTCACGGCTATCTATCTACACACCTTATCAAGTCAGTATCCTTGGCAGCGAAATCACGCAAATCAGCACACACACACATGCGTGATGGAAAAACATGCTAGAAATCTATGGGCTAGGGATGTAATATCTTCCGTCTTTAGGTTGTCCTGTACCCCGTGAACCAATTCGAATCGTTGCCTCTGGCAGAAGCACTCCCCTCCCTCTTCCTCTCTTCACTCCTTTCAGCGGCCAAACAAGCAGATAGAATATAAATGTCGATGAACTTTAGCCGTAGACACATGTCCCGCTCTGCATAGATGAATTGACAAACAACGAAGGAGGTCACAGATGGTAATAGGATAACAGTGACAATCGATTTGGGCGATGTGTCAGACCATGCGAGTGCGTGCACGCGCATTTATCGATCTGATGTCGTTCCTACTTCCGAACGATGCTAATTCGGAGATTCGTCTCGCACTCGATTGATGTAACAAAATCAACTTCCGGACAGCAATGCCAAGGGAATTTCAAATGTGGGCGCAGATATTAGTCTACAAAGTCAAGTTCTTGGAAATTCAGTTTTTTAAAGTCGAAGGTCATGTAAACCGGTTTGACCTTCTGGATGATCGCTAGCTTCGAGGCCTGCCTAGTATTAGATGACGAAGTGTCAATTTTTAATACCTGTTGCTTTCTTCTGGGTTCAGTTCAGTGTATCATCTTTACATTAAAACAGTTACCACACCCTTAATTCGCCCTATTGGTGTTGTTGATGACAGGCACTCACAGGGTGACATGCATTTGTCATACTGACCTTAATTAACGTACCACCTGGATGTCCAAATAGAATACCTAACATTTCATCTTTAAGCATGCAGCTATCACATTATAAACGCAAATTATCACTTCTAGGAGATTATTCTGATATTAATGCCGTTTACTCTACGCTGTGACGACTGCGCAGCAGTCTCTCTTATTAATAAAACATCAAAACTTTGTTATATATAAGATGCAAAATAGAACATCATAAACGGAAAGCTAAATAATGAGTTTCGCTTCATTGACTGCCGGCACAGATTTTAACGAGCGACCCTTAGCTATAAATAGTTTAAATGGACTGGACTTCCAAACGTCACTAAAGTGCAAAGGTAGTCTATACGGCTGATGACACTCGGAGCAGACATTAAGATGCGCAAGTATCAATTTGATAGAATGATAGCGACGGCTGTACACATATTATTAAGATTCCTCCAACAAATGAGCAATTATAAAGCAACGAAATCTGATCCACTGTGTGAACTTGGTGACCGAGGCGCCATATTGCATCCTGAAATTTACAAGGCTACTCACCGGTGCTGCGATACTGTTTATTTCCAGTTGTTCTGCTCTTCTTCTCCGTTTCCGGCGTTTGACAACCCTTCAGCAACATTTTCAATCGTTTATTAAACTATAGGTTACAACAATGATGCGAAAACAGAGTCTCAACGAGAACAAATTGAATTAACTGTAGAGCGCAACACTATGACCAGACATCGACTGTCAGCCATTATCCTGCTCGCCTCCCCTTCTATGCTCACAGATTCCACTTCTCCTACTTCTCCCCTCCAAGTTTACACACCGCTCGGTTCAAAAATAGGGAAGGGAAAATAAAACCACACACAAGTTTTGTTATTAAAGAACATGTTTATTTTGAAGTTAAACTAAGAACACTACACATACCTCGGTCCGGCTGTAAAATTACACTTCTATTAGTAACGTTTAAGCACAATAATTAAAAAAAAAAGGTAAATTACAATCTGAACCAATCATTTTAGAAGGCAAAGGTACAAAACATTTGCAAAAATAGTACCCTCTCTGAATATTTCACACAAACATTTGTAGCAGTTCTATCTTTTCTGACCACAATGTAAGAATGAAACATTCGATGCTACCGAATTATTTCAAGGCAACTCTAAAATGGCATCGATGTTGAAATGTTAGTGTTAAAAAGTGAAGTGCAAGAAGAGAGTTTGTACCTCGGCTAGCTAAACTATGCAATAATGGCACTTAAACTATGGTCGGGCACTGTGCACTGTGCTTACACCATACAAAATGATTCTGTAAATACTTTGTATGCCAACTATCTAACTTGAGCGAGAATAAGGAGTGTGGTGATTAGATTTGGTTTTTAACGTAGACCGTAGTTGAAACCCATCACAGTTAAGCTAGCTTGAACAACCTCAGCACAAAGCACATTTTGTCTTCAGTACAAAACAACAGCCCTCCGTTTAAACCTTATACACATTAGCAAATGGCCCCGAATAAATAGCAAGGCGGTGACATTATCAAACAACTGCTTTAACAATAAAAGCATCAATTATCAATAGTATGAATAGTAATTATTAAATGTAATAGTCTTATGAAGCCCCTTAATTTTGTTTTTTGATATAACACGCCTGTCGGTTAGGTACTTAAAACACAAAGCCAATTGTATTGATAAATGAGAAGTTTCTTCCCAGTCACTAGTGACTACTGCTTTTAACTTCTGACTTGAGAGGACCTATTATTGTCAACAACATTACAAGCAAAGCAGGTAATCACAGCAATCGAGGAATGGACTTCACGTAGAATTGACTTCCGCGGCTGCAAAGGTATTTCTATCCAAGGCAAGGTTGATTATAATACTGTTCCGAAAACATCGATTTACACATAACGATAAAATATGTAGTAGAATGTTTTTAAGTGCAGGGCGTGATTTTACCGACGTATCGAAAGCTTTTTAATTGCCCGAGACGAGGAGTTTACCCGGAAGAAGCGGTTTGTTGGTCGGCTTGCTCTTCGCCCTCGGTGGCTGCAAGACGCTCTTTGTTCTGGCGCACAAGCTCGGCACGACGCTCCTGCAAGACACAAATATTACGTGAGAAGTTTGTATGGGCTGACTGGGACAACAAACAAGGAACAAAACCGGGAAAAAATTAGATTTAGTCACCACACGGATGGATGAATGAAATAACGTAAGCAAAATCAACGAATGCAACTCAGCTACGCTATGTACTGACAAGATATTGACTTGTCAATATCCTTTATGATACGAATCAGATTTTAAGTCAATTTCATTGCCACAAAAGACGATTGAATATTGAGGTCACTTCAAAATCATGATTTTTATGAGTTGATACATTGAAATGACATATAAAAAAGTTCTACTGAGCAATGGCTTCCACTTCGCTGCATTGCGCATTTAAAAAGTGTCCCAATTTGATTCAGAACACCACGTCAAATTGCATGATAATTGGTTCTACCACAAACTGCACCATGGATACAACTTCTCAGCATCAATTATTCCTAGAAAACACAATAAAATACATGCCTACAAGCTAATAACTGTTGGCTGTAGACACAATATATTTATACAATATAATAATAAGAACTTCTATAGTAATCAAACTAAGAAAATAATTACCTTAGATTCACCACCAAAAGACAATCCCAATAAAGAAATGCGATAGGATTCCATTAAATTCTACTACAATTTGCAAATATATCTGCTCTCTACACTGAACACCAAACCACAAATTCTAAATACGGAATAAAAATCATGCAGTTAGTAACAAATCTACAAACAACATACGAGCTTGTGGATCTTCTCCAATTTCTTCTGGATCTCCTTTTCCCGGTTCTGATACGCAATCACCAGCTTCTGCTGCAATTCTTTGTTTGCCTTCTCCTCGTTCTGTTTTGTTAGCAACTCGTTTGCTTGTTGAACCAACGCCAACTTGTTCAGGTTCTACAGAAAACAATGCAGGCAAGCATGCACAAACAACAAACTACACAAAAAACAAACTGGGAAGCACCACTCTACTTCAAATGTATAGCATACATTCTACAAATCAGATGCTGATCAAAGGGTTCGCTGTCATGGCTAATTAGGGCCGCTACATTTGGTTTGGATAAAAAACGCGAGAGTGCATTTGTCGAGGAACCTAGGGACTAAATATCCACAACTTTCTTGGAGGTATACAAGCATTTTAACTTCGGACTTTGTCTTAACTAACGTATTAGCATCAGATCTTGTGCGTGCGCAGGTTTACATTAAGTATTTCTCAGGTTTTGACAACATATAGTGTTGACACTTCATTGACTCAGCAAAAGAAAAGAGTAAAGAAAATGTAGCAACCCTAGTGTCATCTGTACGTGACTAGCTAACTAGCTAGCATTCAAAGTTATAACATTGTAACTTCCAAGGATAATAGCTGGATAAGAAAAGTACGTTATGCCTACAGAACAGGACTACATTACATGACTACATAAAAAATTATTTCCAAAGGAAAAAGAATAAAACTTACTAAAGGAAAATTCCAAAACTCAAGATGCTCAATGAAAACAAATAAATATCACATCATGCAAAAGAAATTACATATACAATTTTGATGGAGAAAATGAGAACGGAGTAACTATGCAACTTGTCATTAACATAAATAGTAAGTTGCCTTAAATATTTTCATTGCAACTCCCCAAATTTTCAAGTGCATCCACATGTTGCATCTCCATCCAACCTTCCAAATCAAAACGTACGTGCAGCCTCTCGGCTAACAATCCTTAACACAAACTACTAACGGCAGCGTCTGAACCAGCAACTGAGGGTGCTCTAGTAACTCACGTGTTCTCGCAGCTTCTCTCTCTGCTCCTCCTCCATCTGTTCTCGGCGGGATTGCGCCGAAATTAGCTTCTTCTCGATCTGGGTCTCGAGTACATTGACACGCTCCTTCATGCCGTCGCGGACACGGCTGACCTGCAGCTCCTGATCGCCGCATTCGGCCACACATGCACAACGGTGAGCAACGAAACGACACAAAGCAAGCAATGCACGATGCCAAGCCACACATTGGTGTACGCCTGCATGGAACACTTAAACAGTGAAATTGAAGGTGAATTTTAAACTGAGCGACTATATGCAAAAAACGACAAAACAAGTAGAAAATGACACAGTAAAATATCTTAATACTTTTTGAACTAATTGAAGGTGAAGGTTGAATTGCAGAGAGAGTCTAATTGATCTCAGAGAATTGTAATGGATGTAATGGAGTGGAAAAACAGAGCAAATTCACAAAATTTGCTTTGAAAATTGGCTTTAAAATGAAAAAAAACTTAAGACAAGCCCAGGAATGTCTTAAACTAAAAAAAAAATAAATAAATAACAAACTAATGAACTATCATGATTATGAAATGTACGTTTTATGAGTTCTACAGTGCATGTCACAAACATAGGAGTTAAAAGCCTTCGGGGATCTTAAGAAAGTACTCACAGTCGACTCCAAAGTAACTTCAGACTATGCTGGTAAAATCTGACCAAGAACCACACTTCACACTCACATGATCCTTGAGACGGTTCATCATCTTCTTCATATTTTCATCTCGCTTGGCAGCCGAAGTCTTCATCTTCTCCTCGACAGCTTGTCGCACCTCTTCGGTCTGCGAGTCAAGGTAAGCTCGAGTCTTCTCGACGCCCTCGAACTGACAACAAATAATCAGCATAAAGCTTAACAGAAAGTCACCCTGCAATGTTACACACTCAAACGCGGCTTGAAACATACGTGGTCCTTCAGTTTGGCTTGCAGGTTGTTGATGTAAGCCTCTCGCTTCTCGATGTGTGTCTCCATCTTTTGCTCAAGCGCCTCACGAGTCTGCGAGATGAAGGCGTTGGCCTGATCGTCCTTCTTCTTAGATGCCTCTTCGATCTTGGACATCTTGGCTTGCAGAGAAGCCAAGCGGTTGGCCTCCAAAGACTGTTAACACAAATAAGGAATATGAAACTTTTCCTTGGTTATTGGAAGACAATGATCGCTATCTAAGATGGAAATAGTAAAGCTTGGACTTCTAAAAAGCTTGGATGAGACCGATGTCTCATACCGACAAAAATCACACCGACACAGACAAGAAATATTTTCCTATTTCTTTCATTTCCATCACCTAACTTCATTTCCTTTCCCACAAACTCTACTCCTGTCTGCAAAGCACAGTTGCTCGAAAGCTTGAACATATGTCAAATCTGCATACCAGACGACGATCCTCGGCAGCCTTGAGCTTCTCCTCGATGGTCTCGACAGAGACCTTGTTGGAACCGGGAGGAGAGACAGGGCGTTTGGTCTTGGGCGGCGTCTCTGTGACTGGGTCAGCCAGGATCACCTGGTACGCCAGGCCACCCTTCGACTTCTCCTGGCACCGGATCTCAGTGGCTGGAAAATGACACAGGCAATCACACATCTGGCAAGCTGGCTGGCTGCATGGATAAAATGGACCAAAAAAATTGGCGCCGAGATACGGGATATAAAATATTTTATCACACAGCATTCCACAATGAGATTATTTTAAGGCAATGAACACTCTGTGAACTAAGTAGCAGATATAGTATCAAGTGCTCATCTGTGGCACTTTCACTGTGGTATATCAATGGTTAAAAGGATCATATAGGATCAGTCAAAGTGTGGAAAGTAAAAGGGGAAACCAAGTCCCAGCAGCTTTCCTCAACAGAAGAGCACCAAGGGGACCACAGGACTTTATCAAACCTTTTTTTCAAGGGAGGTCCAAACCGGCAAAATTTCTCATTTACAAGCAATACTGCGCAGAAAAACCAATGCTAATGACAACCTGAGAGATTTCACCCTCAAAGTAAAAATACATTTTCCTAGACTACCAAAGAATCTCTTTTTGCTTGATATGCCGTCTTATCAATTCAGTAGTAAGTTGATGGAGAAAATATATATTTCAAAATGTGGGTGATGTGCAGCGGTAATTAATTATTCTCAAGGCTGCAGGAAGACATGACGCTAGACCCGATACCCAGTGACTCATCACCCGTCAGTGGAAGGGGTGTGTTAGCCGGGTGGCGCGTGAGGGAGGGGAGGGGTTGCAGCAGACGGCCAACGTGATATCGATCTGTAGAGGCGCCGGCCCGTCTGGACCACGGTCGTGACGTATTCTTAGGCGCCACCACAACTCTCAGTTTCACCGAGCAAGACTACGACGCGAGCCCTCACACCAATTCAACCCACGCCCAAGAAATCGTAGAACAGTATGCATTCTGGGATGATGCACCTTTGGAAATTTTAGGAAATCGTTTTACAATATTATATCGCTTCAAAACACTTGAAGGGACTCGTTTGACAAATCGCCGAGAAATGGAGAGGCAAAGTCAAAATTTGGTCATTTATTTTGAATATTCGGCTAAAATGTATTTTAAATACCGCGACGTGCATGTGATCTTTGCCAGCTGTAATAACAACGTTCCCAAATGATATGCAGAACACGGAACCCAAAATATGCCATTACTTCATTTCTAGCCAGATATTGTTCTTATATCGGGCCACAAGGCATGTTTCGTATGCATTTCAGGCAGGACCCAGTATTTCTTGCTAAACCCCCTACTGCATTTGCGTGCAAATGTGACGCATTTGCAGGCCCCTCTGCTAGACAGAATCACTACACACGTACTTATCCATGGAAAACTTGAATTTTCTATATTTTACTACCCGCCAATAGGATAACCCCATGGCGACTGGCGGTATAATATCAAGGCACACTAGATTACCTTTAGACACGACAAACTGCAATCCTGGTCGTAGGCCGTATAGAAAGAAGGCTATTTCTGCTCGTCGTCATAACTCAGTCATAAGCTTGACGGAACGAATAATGTAGGTGCATGTGACCAAACTTTTCTTATTATGTTTAGGCCCTCGCAACCCTCCGACAGTATTTATAAGATTTTCTCAAGGATACTAGTGGGCAGGAAATTAATAAGCTCTATTATCAAACTCATCCCCTCCGCCTCCAACGTTACGGGCAGCCGACGAAGAACTAAGTTGGATGGAACGGTGAACGTCACGTTTATACCTAGTCTTTTATGCGCGGAAGATGCTAGCCTGGCTGATAGCTTGGCTGGGTTTACCTTCAAGACTCCTGGGTGTAATTATGAATCTAATGGGTCAATTATCTTCGCGCTCTGCAGCTAAGTTAATTACTATCGTTGTCACGCAACATTTGTGGTGAATAGGTACAAAGACATTTTCAATGATTGGAGAGGGGGGCGGGGGTGATTTTAAACGAGGGATTGATTATGGGGAAACAATCTTCCAACAGGGACTATAAGGAAGCAATGACATTCTATATTATGAGTGAGCGCCAAATTTCCCAACAACATCTTGAAGAACTTCAGGTGAAAATCAATGGAAACGTAAAATAGAACCTTTGCAGACGGAAGGAGACAAATATCAAACCAGCCGTAGTTTAAAATGCAAATCCCGATAAAAAACCTTTCTCGTTTCAGTTGAAAGACGAAAGCGGTAGATGAGATGAACATACGAAAACAAGACGAGAAAAACAGAAAGTAAAGAATACTTGGTATACCAAGTGGCAGCCGAAAATGGAGATGCGACCGGTTAACCAGTTGAAGAGAAAACGTCCACATCTCGTGGATACAGTGAAACGCCAGTGATTATCAATTAAACCAGGCGGGTCGCTTATACTGCACAGATAGTCATGCCGCGGGTACCTAGAATTCCAAATCAATCGGCATCAACCGTGCATAGGGGTTCGGTTTTTGTCGGGGTAGGTTTTGCCAGCGCGTGTACGAGTGTAAGTAGACCAAGGGCTTTAGTGACGCCACGCGACGCGACGCCTAGAGTGGCTGGCGCTCTGGTGAATCATGGGTCTGACCGACGCCAGCCGACGCCACCGGCGCCGCGGCGCTCGGCGGATAGACAGTTGTCCTAAACGTGGTGTACTTTCCGGTGACTTAAGCACCTTGCACAAGTGTAAGGACCGCACAAACGCACAAGAAACACTTAACTTAAAAAAATTGAAATAGTTGTTTTCAGAGCTATCTAGAAAAATAGAGGAGAAATGCATATGTCAATGGACCAAAATTACATATAAGAACAAATTATTTCGATAGTTACGTTAGCCATTTCCCGAAAATATATAAGAAAACTATAAAAGAACTCCAAAAAAGGTGCATATTGACATCCAGATTCTTATTTAAAAAAACTCTCTATTTTACCTTTAACACATAAGGTTGTGCCATGTTGGTCTAGTACGATCCTTCATATACATCTTGCCGACCAATTGAAATTGATTAAATGTTGGAATATCGGTTCAGTAGTCAAGTGGTGGCTTTCGCCAATTTGCGCTAGAGCTGGTGTTACGTTCACGCCGTTTCGCCAATTGATTCATCGCCCACTGGCGAAGAAGGGTGTACAAGTATACGAAGTCCAACCGCCGACGGGCAAAGTAATGTGCGTGCTGCTCACAAGGCTATTGGGGGTGCATACATCAATAGTATATCATTTTACCTTGGGCATTCAGAGACTTTTCTATCGATCACTGAGAACGCCGACCGTATTTACCGGCACGGGCGCTGATTCCTCCACATCAAGTTGACGGTTATTCGATTTCGGTTAGGTAGAAATGGTACCCACTCTTTCCGTTCACGCTCAACAGTGTGTAGGTTGAGAATTGCAGGAATTTTTAACTGGGCGATATATGATTATGAAAGAGATTTCAACGATGGGTCGAAATACATGCTACAAAGAGTAGAAACGAACAGACGAGTTCCCTACCCTAAATTGGTAGGCAACACACCTACACGCAGATTTCCGATCAAACTTCTAAGAACACAGCAAAAATTTTAGATCTAATAATGGTTTCAAAAATGAAACAATTATGAAACTTACTGATAAATTTCACCTTCTTGGGTTGCTTAGAATGCAGTTGCTTTGTCTTTGTTTTCTTTCCATGCTGTGCTGCGCGACGCAGAGCTGAAATACGGGCTCACATTCTTACACCGCCGGGCAATACGTGGCCCCTGGCCCTCTCCCCATTCCACTTTCCCCAACCCATAGCCTCAAAGACTAGCCAAAAAACTGGTTGCCGGCACAAATGGCACCAAGATGTTCAAACCACGTGCTTTTAGAATCACACATGGCAGAAGGGTCGACATTATAATTTACCTATACAATTTGGTAAAATTAAATATATATTTAAAAGTGATCTAATCCCCCTAACTAAAAAAAAATAAGTGTAATTAAAATAAAATCTCGACTCTTCGATTAAATTAATGATCATTCCCACTAACAACTCGGCCAGGAATCGAACCTGGACATTGCCGACGGCGGTGTCCCAAAAAGGGCGTCTTACCAACTGCGTGGGGATACGGCGCCCGGCACGTATGGCAGAAGCACTGCAGCACCGACTCCTTCACTAGGTTGATCAACATGCTGGCTGCACAGAGGGCGCGACGCTACTGGGGTGGTACGACGACGGTCACAGGCCACACACTGTCTCGCCTTGGGCGCCGCGACGCCCGCCCGGCGCTCAATACAGTCTCTATGCACCCTTCGGCGCCGACGCCTTGCAAGCTTGGTCAACAAGGACCTCTGCAGCCCGCCATGAGGTGGAGTGCGAAATCTCAAGCTACTTGTGGCTGTCTTGTACGATCATGCACTGCCATCTGTAGTGGGGATTCGCGAGCATAAGTAGTTGGGACTTTTTCGAGAAGATTGGTTTTTATTTCGGCTGTATTTCGAGCCGGTAATTGAATTGTACGGACCAGACATAAAAGAACCGGTGCTTACAGAGTACGAGCCAAAAACAATATCGAGGGATCTCTCGTGATTGCGCCATAGCTAGAGGGTAATGTAGACGAACCGGACTCACTCTGTGCAACGATTGGCCAGAACAGAGACGCGATGGCAACAATGATAATTGCTCTAACCAGCAAAATGTTATATTATGCTTCCTCGAAACCACGTAATGCAACAATGGTTTTGATTTCCCTTTTAAATTGTTTGAACTAGGGGGCAACAATGCGTAACAATCCGTGTCTGGTTAATCCATTTGTGCATGAACTTTGTTGAAATTCATTATTACCTGCCATGCTTCGGTTAATATTCAAGTGAAGCAGCTGGTATGGTTAGGGACGAAATGTGTATTACGTTTCAGTTTAATACTTCAATAAGAGCGTATTGATTTAGCATACAGGAAGTCGGTAAATAAAACGATTAATCGATCTATTGGTGCCGAGAAGTAATGAGCACAAAACGATTGCTCATCGGTGCCAGACACGCGAAAAATATAAAGAACAGACAATTGTGACCAACTCAATGGCGTTTGATCATAATAAAGATTAGACAGTTTAGCGTCTTATTCTTCTCAACAATGGGACCAATTAGCACAATGCAAACTGCGCAGATGTGCATCTGTAAATTGAAACTCACAAAGCGAATGAAGGAAACCGCTTGTTATACTAGAAATACACATTAAAGTGACACAAATCACATTCATACACGAGTTGTTTTTTGACACAATGCAGACTGACAGGTTGACAGATGAGTGGTGAGCCGACAAGCGTAGATTCTAATGAAATGACAAGAGAAATCCTGGGCTGCGTTAAATTGACCTTATTGTCGAGCAGGATTGCATTTCAAAAGACGCGTTTCCGCACACAACTGCATTGACCCTGACAGCCAGATGACTGACTGCACCGCGCACTGCAACGGCAGTTGCAATGACTAATGCGCTCGCGGTCAGTACACAAGGAGTTTACAGAAGTACGGAAAGACGATAACGATCTGGCATGCATGAGAATCGATTATCAAGAGCATATATAGAAATTGTTTGTGTTTTATCTAACTTCACGAAAGCTATCAAAAGCCGTTAACAGCAAATAAACAACGTCATTCTGAAGTGTGCAAGAACATCTCAACAAAGACATTCGGTTCCATGTACCGGTCACGGATTTAGAGCAAAAGCCGCGGCGGATGCGTCTGGCTAGAGCCTGTGCGTAGCAAGAGTTTCCTAGTTTCATAAAGCCGTCTGCAAATTGTGTTTAGGAAATCAATGGGTGGACGATCGTATCTGATTTCTTGGCTCACGCTTTCCGGCCTGGTGCAAGGAACACGAGACGGGGGCACCAGTGCGTGCGTCTGTTCTGGGTGTACACGGACGTCCAATGTACATAGGCTAGCGGCATAGCTAGAACGGCTTGCATAACAGAAAACACGGAGTACCATGCCAGTTCGCCAAGCTCTGGCTCGTTGTAATTTTTAAATCGCAAAATAATACCGTGGTGATACGGTTGTAGGTCTGCGACTAGGCTGGAAAGCGGCCGATAGGGTGACTGAACTCAAAATTAGATACGATGCTGTTACGTGTTACCTCCAGATTTGGATGAATGTAATCACTTAAAACTAAGAATATCAGATCAAGAGTCCATATTCTATTGTTAGGTAAGTCGATTACAAAAATAAATAAACAAACGTCTCTGCGATTAGTTTACAAGCGACTTGTTTACTTCGCAAGGCATCTGTGATTAAAGTCAAGGCAATTTTGTCATGCAAATGACAGAAAAACGTGTGCATCAAAGAAACTAGACTAAAAAAAAACACCTAAATTGAATGAGCCGTTGGTCCTATGCTGCATGATTTGACCCATATTCAAGTAAAACGAGTACTGGCCTGTAGGTACATTTATGGAGAGTAATTGGGTGTTGGCGACTTGGCACACATAATGTGAATGTAAATTATTATCTTTGTTAACCAAAAGCAAAAAATGCATTGTACACCTACACACCTCCACGCCAGGCTCCAAGATTATGTCTAAGTCACAAAATAAGGAAGATAATGTATTGACTGCGTGTTAATGATATCTACCATTTACATTCTAATTGCTATTGTATTAAGTACATTTCGTGCACGAGGTATAGAGGGTACTTGTGGTTACAGGCAGAATGGTTCTCCAATATTTTCCCTTGAGCGGGCAAACCTGTCCGGTAAACAGGCTGCATCATTAGTAATTGGTAAAAGCTTATTAAAATATCGTTTTCATCTCTCTATAGAGTGAAAAAGCGCGCTATGCCCTTACAGGGATGGAGAATAGACGCTGAAGCAACCAGGGCAACTTTCGCCAAGTTCATCCCATTCGGCACCTCTTTCAATGTCATATTGCAGATGTCTCTGATAAAAATGGTGTAGATCAACTTGCAGCGATAAATACTCATGTATTAATACACTTTTAAATTGAAAATCAGATAACGGGGGATGTGATACCAGATCATTTGATTGTAGGCAAAAATTAATTCGCAAGAAAAAGTGAAAACCAGTGCAGGATCGTTCTCAAATAGACATTGGCATACCCGTAACCAGTCTGAACTTGAAAGTGCGTTGCTCAAGGGCATTGCAAATTAATTCATTTCTTGCTCAATTTAACTCACCGGCATCTTCCGCAGAGAGGGTAGGCACGACTGGAACTTCAGACATGATAACCTTCGACTAATTAATCTTCGTGAGAAAAATTGAACGAATAGTGTTGCTCCTTCGACAGACTGCACAGGACTGAAGAGTACTTTCAAGCTCGACTGTGGACAGAGAGAGATAGAAAATCGATCAGAAGGGTTGGATGAACCTAGTCTAGGTAGCATGGGTGTTGGTTGACTGGCTGGCTACAGTTGTGGAGAAGGGGAAACAGCTGATCCCTCGATGCGCTAGTCTACCCAGTACCACCATGCCCAGTACCCACCCATGAGTACCTACCAATAAGAATACCTCGCTCTCTTCGTGGGTAGCACTAGCGGTTTCTATTGAATCTATCGTTTCTTTCGTTGAGAATCTATTGTTCAGAAAAACACAGTGCGAATATTATGAAATAAAACAGATAACTACTCAGAAAAACAAACACTTTCTTAGTATATCTACCACAATAATATAAGCTAACAGGCTAGATGGATACTAACGGAGTTCACAAAAAAGAATAATATTATGTAGTTTTCGACAATAGCGCCTCATCAAGGTACTTTTTTTTTCAATAAATTGCAGCCAAAAAGTGTACATTAAAATCGTGTGCCTTTGAAAATGTACTACCTGCCTGTACTTGTAACTTCCCAGACCATGAAAGCAGTGAGAGACATGCTAGACAGACCGCACCATAAATCAATAGATGAGCCTATAGGTCAACAAGGTCGTTCACATTTGGGGACATGCCTAGTAGAAATCTGACCCATGCTCGTATTCTGGCAGGTATACAAAAATAGATTGAGTACTTATTTGTTCCATCTGCCTATGATTGGTGACGGTGAGTACTTTCTTCCTACGAATAATACATGATTGTTGAGGGTTGCAATTGACAGGTCCTATGCAAATCAACTAGAAAAGTGTACCTATCGTGTGAAATTAAGTCACGAGATAAATGATTTACAGATACCCCCAACCATACTTTGCCTTCACTGATGTCTGTCCAGTTGTTTAATATTAGTATCTAGCTAGTAAATATAACTGCCAGATCACTTAGCAGGCACATGGGAACCGCTTATTGTGGGCAATTGTGTTAGCAACTAGCGTTTTTAAGCTAGTTTCAAAATGACTACCACCTGGCACCTACCTGCGTACGTCCTATCTGGGTAGCTAGAATTGCAGTTCGACAACAAAAGCGAGTACGTACTATTAGGAAAATATCATCAATGAAAGCTGGTACCACCCTAATTGTGACATGTGTCGAAGAAATATGTGATAACATACATCACTTGGATCAGCACAAATGACAGTTTTACCAAGATTTCTGGCAAATAACAACTGACAAATAACCTAGGCCAACAAAGGGTAGCTACCATGCCTGTTCCAACAGGACATTGTTCGTTCAAAATACGCTTTAATTAATAAGAATAACGACATATTATGAATAAAGATTATATGCATACCTTAAACTCTTGCGAATCACAAAGTAGATATGCACGTACACTACCACAAACACGTTAACTCGAACAAAGTTGTAGGACAATTCTTTGTTTACAGCGTTCCCTCCGTTTTA
Organism: Protonemura montana; assembly: GCA_947568835.1. Lineage (NCBI taxonomy): Eukaryota > Metazoa > Arthropoda > Insecta > Plecoptera > Nemouridae > Protonemura > Protonemura montana. The sequence continues at coordinate 15,475,419 of OX387602.1, forward strand.
TATTCACCAACCATTCGTGTGGAGCCTACGTCATGAGATACGGCCACTGTGATTGGTCCATTCAAATATTCTATCTTGTATGCTCATTGGTCCTTAGAAACGCACGCTTGTTTGAATTTTATGATTCACTCCGAAAGGCAAAGTGAAGTGGATGTTTTACGTTTTTAATAAAAGCAAATACACACCAAGACAACGAGTTCAATGGTCCAATGATATAAATTTGCTATCATATTTGTTTGGAAATGACGATTTCATTTTAATGGGCTAAAAGATTAGCACAGTACACAATTTAGTCGTTAGTGTCATAATCTTGGGCATAAGTGTTCCAGAGAGTCAACACTGCATACTAATCAATATTCGTACATGAATTCCATAACGTAATTAATCCACATTAACCTTTATATTTTTCAAATCGGTACTTTCGTTCAAAATTAGTTTTCTTCGCTAACTAAACTCGAGATCCACGCACCCCACAAGCTATGCAACCCGCTCCTCGGGCAAATACATGATTTCTTTGAATCAATTAGCAACCGCAACATTTTTGTGCTCTGCTTCTAGTGCTTTCTTCTGAAAGGATTATTCTGGAGCGTTAACGTATCCTCTCTACTAATGGCGAGAGGTATGCAGGTAGTACATGGCATGAGCTTTTCGGGAAATCGTTTTGAGAGGTATGGGAATAACGAAAATCTTTGACCAGAAATGCTGAATATACGGATAAAATTCTGCGCTAAACTTTGCTGCACTGATTCATCCATTCACATGTTATTTTTTAAATTAAATATGATGCGGATACACAATTCGGTAACTAGTAAGTAACAAATATACAGTATACAAGTATACAAGTAACCAGCAAACTTATATCATTGCCACTTGCAACATTTTTCTAGTTCCCTTGCTTCGATAAGCTTGTGTACAATTCCATGCACAATTCGGTGCATTTTTCATCACATTACTTCTTTACATGTGGCTCTAGGAACTCGATCAAAAGTAAACCATTCATTTTTTAGTTACTATTATACCATACTTAACTGTACCACTTGCATTGATGACCGGTAGGTACGACTTAGCACCTAGTTTGAATGTTAGTTTTAGAGGGGATGCCAGGAGGTACGTCGTGTTAAAAATCCCACCAAACAAAGTTCGTGAGCGCCAAAGGTAAAGCTACAACTCGCTAATTATATTAAAAAAAAAAAACGTTTCGGTTCGGGCAAAGTGCCTTCACCCGCAATCGAACGTGGGTCGCAAACGACGGTTGGTACATGGAGGAACTCGGCTCATCCGTGCCAGCACACTCGATCGTTAATATTCATTTAGTTGCACGAGATGTGAGTCATATAAGGAGAGACCGGGTCAGGTCCCAGTAACGGTCCAGCGCGCCATAATTGCAGTGCGAGAAAACGACCGTTGAAACTGCAGCCCACACACTTGCCAGAAAGAACAAACGCTTCGACCGCAGGCTCATGCAAGATGCACTTTCGGCGACGTGTTCTGGGTAAACTGGCTTACTGTCAAGTTGCCGTTCAAACGCCCAAGGAAAATGCGATTTTTCTTTTTTCAAATTTGAAATGTGAACATCAATTTGGAGTTGACTGGGTATTTTTCTGTTCTTCTGTATAGTTGTAGTGATTTCATCCTCAACGACCTTCAATTATTATCATTATTACCATGTATCATGCCTATTATTCTTATCAGCAAGACACAGGCGCTAGCAAACCAATAAATACATTCATTAATTAATACCAATTGCTGTGCATTGGTGCATTTACTATATAAAAGTGCGTGTGGGTAACTGATCTAGAACAACCTAAGTTGCAGCAGTATATTTTGTGACTTGTCATGACCTCCCACAAAACATACTATTTTTCTTTCAGCCGAAAATAAAACAACTTAGTCGTATAAGTATGCATCATTGAACTTTATTGTTAGAAATAAGAAAGTGCATGTTCATGCTCAAGCTGCCTGAACCCATTTCCCGATCCATTCGCTGATCTCCAGCCTTGCTGCGGTGACCGCGGAAGAGTCGAACGGGGAGGGTGAGTACATGTCGGCACAATGGGCAGACCCTGGAGCATAAAAAGACGTAAAATAACCCACTGATCTCTGTGAATTAGATTAAATTAAAAACATTGAAGCGGTACGTCAAAGAGTCTTGTCTTAAACGCTTTGTCGCGGGCTTGCGTACCTTCAATCATGACCACGTGAACAGTGTCCGAGAGGTCCTCCAGGACTCCCAGGACGTGCCAAGGATCAATGGAGCCGTGGACGAACACCACGTCTTCAACTTGGGGATTGATTCCACCGTAGAAGAGATTGGTGTTATTGATCGAGTTGTTTACAAAAGTCTCGTCGAAGCTGGGAATTTAAAAGGAATGCTTAACATGCAAACTATCGACAGTTTAACTCACAAATCGTAGGAATTTAGTTTTTTAAATATTTACTTGGGGCTATAGAAGTCAGGGCACCACTGAAGGTAGAAGTCAACTTTGAAGAAATCGCCGAACGGCTGGATGCTGGACGTAGACGTTTGATAGTAGCCATATTCCGTGCATGTCTGGTAGAACCATTGGCGCGTGCCGGAAGATGAACTTTCAGAATCCCACTCGGTGCCACCGAAATAATACATGTATGATGCATACGAGTGATCAAAGCACCCTCCTGGAGCCGCGAGATACGAGCTGTACGAAGAAATAAATTAAGAATTGGTCTACAAAGAGCATTCGCTTTGCTAAAATAGTTGATATAATAGAATGTGTAATGGTCTATCACCTTGCCAGATTAACGTAGCGATCGAGAGGGGTTGCTCCGTAAGCGGTGTTGGTCATTTCGTCGCAGAGTGCAGCAACGTCAGCGAGGGAGTCGGCATATTGGACAGTTCCGGCGAAGATGTTCGAGAAGGACGAGTAGAAACTGGCAACATCTTGCTTGTTCGTGGGTACGTACTCAACGCAAAGGCTGCAATCCGGGCACACGATCAGAAGACACTCACAGTAAGTTACGATCTCCCGAAAACCACATTGAACTATTTCGTGACATACTTGAACATCTCTGTGATGGTCGCAGGACCATTGGCACCTTCAATAATGGCGGTGACAGCGTCAGATGCAGCTTTCACGTCTCTCAAACAGTTGGGGTCGGAGTCGCCCATGGCAGTGGCAACCACTTCTTGGTATTCTGGATTTAATCAGGACATTGATTAACTTCTAACATTCAATACGAGTCGGTAACTAACTATCAGTGTTTCTCTCAGCTTACCAGGGTAGTCGACCTGTGCGAGCACTGGCGCACTGGAGGCAATAGCGCCGTCGATGAGATGAGGGTATCGGAGCTTAGCCCATGCCGCCAAATTCCCGGCATACGAACCCCCGAAGACGACCAGCTTTCCACTGGGATACTGCGACTCGCGTATATTACGGATCAGGAAGGACAGATCAGCCAGAGCTTGTTCAGCGGTCAGATATTGCAGATTGTCAACGCTAGTGTCACTGGAATAACGAACACGTAGCTTAGTTACAGTCACATCTAGAGAGACATTTTTAGTTAATTTGTTATTTTTTTGATTCTGTCATATCTGTAGGTAACTAAACTAATGTTATCGAAATCAATATAACTAGATGTGATTTTTTTTGTAAATATGATCGTTAATCTCATAATCCAAATTCCTAATTCAAAATTACCTAAAGCACCAAACCCCTCTCTAGACCTTAATTTCCAATTAAGTATTATTACTTCTGCAGGCTTGATACAAACTATATTGATATTGTTGTGCTTATGATGCATGGACTTTAAAAGAAAGTTCTCCTTACACCGTAGGGTGGCTGTCTCCATAGAACCGATGTTCCAAGTAGAAAACGGCTGCTTTGTAAATCTTTGCCTGTTCCACCATCTGACCTCCCTGGACCCATGAAGCGGACGCTGGACCTTCTCCCCCAATCATGATGAAGACCGGGCCTCCATCGGAGTACCATTGATTGTTGCTGTAGTATTTCTGCAATCACATGTTGTTTTACAAGGGTTTTAATGAAAATGGAGCTGACATGAAGTCGGCAGAGAGTACGCATAAGTTCATGTGAAGTGAAAATTAAAGGTAAGGAATCGCAGATAGAATTTATATTTATAAATCAAGAGTTTATTTTTATTTTTATTTTTGATAATTATTAATTTATTCAAATAGTGTACCCGGATCCTACCTGCTGCCACGTTCGTGTCTCTGTGGGGTGGAAATGATCAAGTTTTTGAGTCAGCCAATTCAGAGCTGGAGCTTTGGCATCTTTGGAGACTTCCGGGGGAGGGATCTGCTGCCTCTTCAGGCGGAAGTTGAGAAAATCTTTTTTTGTTGTCTTATTTGGCAACTTGAAAGAATCGCTAACACTGACGAGAACCACAGCGACAAAAAGAAAAAATACTAACTTCATCGTGAGGCAGTTCACGACTAAAATATGTGTTCTTTAAATCGATCTCTATTATTCTTTATCAAATTCTTAATTTTGCAAACATCATTAGCAATGAGTATATCTGATAAGATAATTTATCTATGTCAATCAAACTGATAAATGTATGTACCTATCATTGTCTACCGACTGCCTTACATTGAAAGATAGCAATTGTTAGGAAAAACCCACATAAACAATCAGCTTGCAATTTATTTTTATTGAAATTTGTTAAGATCAAATCATAAATCACCAAACATTTTGTGTACATTTTCCCTTCAAATAGGAATTCCTAAGGTGATTTAAGTAGACACCCATTTTCCTATCCACTTGCTGATTTCCAGTCGCGCAGCTGTCAGCTCGGCGGAGTCCAAGAACGACGAGGATGACATGTCCCCACAGTGAGCCGATCCTGAAGGGCAAGCAAATAAGTATCACGACCCGCCAGCTCATGAAGAGATTGATAAAAACAGTCTTCTTTGTACGCTTTGCTAATAAAACAATGATGAGGCAATCCTTACAAATTAGATTCTTTTGAAACCAAAGTTATTTATTTTATTTATTTATTTACTTTTATATATTTATTTTCTTTTATTTAACCTACCCTCAATTATGATGACAGGAACGGTGTCTGACAGGTTTTCCAGTACTCCCAAAACGTGCCAAGGATCTATCGAACCGTGAACGAAAACAACATTCTCTACTTGGGGATGAATTCCTCCGTAAAGGAGATTGTTGTTATTGATCGCATCGTAAACAAAAGTTTCATTGAATCTGTGGAAGAATACCAGACATTTTCAGCAAGAATTTTTTATTTAAAATTAATAAAATTATGCAAGATAAAATTTACTTTGAGCTGTAGAAATCAGGGCACCACTGAAGGTAGAAGTCAACTTTGAAGAAATCGCCGAATGGCTGGATACTGGACGTAGACGTTTGATAATAGCCATATTCCGTGCATGTCTGGTAGAACCATTGGCGCGTGCCAGAGGCTGTACCGTCAGAGTTCCACTCTGTTCCTTGGAAATAGTCGAGGTTAGACGCATAGGAGTGGTCGAAGCATCCTCCTAGCGGCGTGAGGTATGTCCTGTCACAAGAATAATCATTACGCATCACAAAGGTAACAAAATAGAAAATGTCATGTTGTGCCTACTTACCTGGCAAGCTGAACATATCGGTCAAGAGGAGTTTTCCCATACTTCGTGTTGGTCATTTCGTCGCACTGTAACTTGACATCGGCCAAGGAATTAGCATATTGGACCACGCCATCAAAAATGTTTGCGAATGACGAGTAAAAGTTTGCCACATCTTGCTTGTTGTTCGGATCGTACGGTGTGCAAAGACTGGAACATGGTAAAGACAAGGTGTTAAAGAGATCCAGAATCTTAAACACCTTCGGATGGGTGTGCACTCACTTGAACAGATTTGTGACGGTAGCAGGGCCGTCGGCACCCTCTATAAGAGTAGCGACTGCGTCTGTTGCGGCTCGTACGTCTCTCAAGCAGTTAGGGTCTGAGGCGTTCATGGCATTGGCGACCACTTCTTGATACTCTGGAGAATAATGCTGTCTTGTATGTTGGGGTAGGAGAGGGTTGTGCGGAATGGAGTATTAAATAAACCTCTTCAGGGTCAGAGAAAGCTAGTTCACCTCTGGATTGGGACAATGTGTCAATTGCAAGTAACATCTCCTTGGAAATTATACATTTTCAAATATACAAGTTTTATTTGGAGATGACATTGAGAATGCTTATAAGACCGTATTTATCAATATAACCCTCACCTGGAAAGTCGACCTGTGCGAGTACTGGCGCGCTGGATGCGATGGCGCCATCGATCAGATGAGGGTACCGGAGTTTGGCCCACGCCGCCAAATTCCCGGCGTACGAACCCCCGAACACGATCAACTTCCCGTCGGGATATTGGGTATCCCGGAGATGTCGAATCAAGAGGGATAGATCGGCCAGAGCTTGCTCGGATGTTAAGTATTGAAGGTTTTCAATCGAGGTGTCACTACAAGACGAGAATCGACGATGCAAATTGAGAAATGGCATAAAAGTGGCCCTCGCATTCGTTATTGTAGTTTTGCCCAGGCATGGGCTTTACGGGAAACAACACATGTTGAATGAAGCTATGGAAACCATGCCGATAGTAACAAGGACGAGGGCAATTTAAATGTACCAAACTATACGCCATTTGATAAGCAATAATTATTTGAAGATTTGAGCTACACCTCAAAACAGGGAACAATAAATTAACAATGCCAAAGGCATATACACACATAGGAGTGCTTCTCAGGATTTCTAGACATTCGCTTGCTTACCTCAGCGGGTGGCTCTCTCCGTAGAACCGATGCTCCAAGTGGAAGACTGCAGCTTTGTAAATCTTTGCCTGTTCTACCATCTGACCTCCCTGGACCCATGAAGCGGACGCTGGACCTTCTCCCCCAATCATGATGAAGACAGGACCTCCCTCGGCGTACCACTGAGAGTTACTGTAGTATTTCTGCAATTGCATGGCGTAATCTTAAGTCATCTGAATGGAGTGACAATGCGGACAATTAAAGGGACAAGAAACAAATCTCTAAGAAACTATCAAAATGTGATGAAAGTTGATTTTTTTAGCTGAAGATTTAATACACGTGCAGCAATAAAATGGACGATACCTGAGCCCAAGTTCTTGTTTCCGTTGGACGGAAGTGATCAAGCTTTTGTTCGAGCCAGTTTACGAGAGCAACCTTAGCATCTTTATCAGGCACGGGTGGAGGAATCAGACGTCGCTTCAGCCACGAAATAATATTGTTGTCCTTAGTTCTTGTGGTGTGTTCTAAACTCAGTGCCTCGCAAAAACCCACGAGCAAAAGTACAGCCACGATTGAAACTGCGATCTTCATCGTGAGGCAGACGATGACAAACAATGAGGAAAACGTGCCCACCGTTTATTTTAGAGTTGCATCATAAAATATCTTTATCGCTTCTTTTTTAATACTTAATCACAGAGTTATACATTCTTTGTCTCAAGTATAATATATAATCAACTATAAATTACATTTTTACAGTTTTCTGTGATAGTAGGTGTTGCAAAGTAAGTTCAGGCATTTGATCCACTTTCTTGAATATACTAAAAAAAAAGGTAGATTTCTTGTTGAAAAACATAGATCAAAGGTATATTTTACCATGTGACAAACATATATTAATTTTTTTATGATAAAGCAGGTGTAGTCGTACGAGTACATAACAAGATCTGTTTCATTTTAAAATGTTGCCTTGCGATCATTGTCTTGCTTAAATCAAGGTGCTTGAATCCATTTTCCTATCCATTCGCTGATCTCCAGCCTGGCTGCAGTAAGTTCATCCGAGTCATACGACTCCGACGACGCCATGTCAGAGCAGTGAGACGATCCTGAAAGAACGGTCGGTCGCGATTACTACCAGAACGTCAGCGGCAATTTATGATATCGTTCCTGCACTAAACTTACCTTCAATCATGACCACGTGAACGCTATCAGAGAGGTCCTCCAGAACTCCCTGGACGCTCCAAGGATCAATTGAACCGTGGACAAAAACGACATCCTCCACCTGAGGATTCTTCCCTCCGTACAAGAGGTTGGTGTTGCTTATGGCGTTGTAAACGAACGTCTCATTGAAGCTAATGACAGAAAACAATTACTTTTCACTGATAGGAACGATGCATTCTTCTGTAAAAAGTGTTCAAAACTATAGTACTGACTTAGGGCTGAATAAGTCCGGACACCATTGCAGGAAGTAGTCAACTTTGAAGAAATCACCAAACGGCTGTAGACTAGACGTTGATGTTTGGAAGTACCCGTACTCGGTGCATGTTTGGTAATACCATTGTCGTATTCCAAAGTAAGTGTCGTCGGATTCCCAGTTTGTTGCGTTTAAGAAATTTATTATCGACGCGTAAGTGTGGTCGAAACAGCCACCTTGCGGAGTAAGATGGGTCCTGTAAACGGTTCAATAATATATTGATTATTTTATTTGCGAGCATCTTAGTAAAGGAACTCCAATGCAGAGTTTCCAATATCGGCAAGTGAAGCGTTATCTACTTAGCTAAAGAACAATAAAACAGGTTGGTTAATTAAAATATTGATCGCCATAATTTATGAAAATATGATCTGCACACCAAGAAAGATCTGCAATTATTACTTTGCCAGTGTTACGTATCTGTCCAGAGGAGTGTCTCCATAAAACGAGTCGACCGCTTCAATGCACAGGGCGCGTACATCGAGGAGAGAGTCCGCGTACTGGACCTCGTTAGCAAAAACGTCTGCAAACGCCGAGAAGAATCGCGCCACATCTTGCTTATTGTTGGTGTCGAAGGGTCTGCACAGGCTGCAAATGTGGTGCATAAAAATTGAGTGAACAACATGGATTCTGTACACATTACAGATTTACCGGTAAACAGCCTGAACTCACAGTTGAAGGGGCGCTGGGGAATGGAGCCAAAATCTTCCGGAAAATTTTTGATTTTGTAAGGGTGTAATGTCGCTCCAGCAAGTGTCATGTGAATCATTCATTGCCTTTGCAACAACTTCTAGATGTTCTGCAAATACATTTTGGTCAATGTCCGAAGTTTAATGAAATGTCACGAAACAAAACGAGAGCATGATGGTGGGTTCTCATTGAATTTTCCAAAATAAATTCACTTCAGATTGAAATGGAAACAGTCGGCTTTCAATTCTTGATTCTGCGTGTGATGATCTAGAGTCGGATAATTTCTACGTCAAGAGCTACGAGTCGATCGAATCCGAGAAACCCTAATTCCCTAAAGTCTGCGTGGACCACGCCCACATGCTGATCCAGATATTTTTGACTTATATATCAAGCCTAGTGAAGATATAAACCTCCATCTGTAAAGAAGTCACCAACGTGTAAGCATATTTTCCACTTGTTTGTAGTGGTCCAGGCTGTCCCGCACACGAAAACGTACTATCGAGAGTTTGTGTCAAAAATGGTGGAGCAAATATTTTAACGCGCAATTAGTTATTCTATGATCATTAAAATATTTTTAGCTCAAAGAACATCTCTTAAAAACAGAAACTCACTGAAACAGCTGACTTTCACTGCCTGTGATTGGTTATTACTTTGGTAGGTAATTTAACTTCCAGTTCCACGCTAAATAGGAGTTAAGAAAATTGTACTACCGGGCCTTAGCGTTCCAAATTTACCCTCCTATAAAGCTGGCCTCTCCTGACAGGTTGATTCTATCAGGACCCCCCTTTTCCTTGCACAGGCTATTTTAGTTAACTATCTTCACTGACCTACATATATGGCATAGGTATCTTCATATGCTCATAGTCATTGGCAATACATTTCTGTAAATTTTACATTATAATTTGATTTGCCCTACGCTCTCACAGATATATGATCTAAGGCTCGCAAATTATAAATACAAATTTATTATTTGACTTATTACCGATAAAACCAATCAAATACCAATTGTCTATCAAGTAAGAGGCACAATTGCAGGTGGCATAAGTGGCACAAATACACAATGTCTATAAGAATGATTTTAATGATCATAATCAAATAATTTAATGTTCAATTCTCGCAAAATACATCTCTAATAAGAGTGCAGGTGTTTCAGGCAATTAAAAAAGAATCACAATTAAGTAGAAAAACACTCAAAAGAAGAACACATAATCCTAAGACATTATATGCGCGCATGATGAATTTTTACAATGAATTACAAAACATTTTCTTATATTGTATGTCAAACTGAGTTCTATGTTTGATTATTCACAGTTTTGACACCGTGACAGCAGCCGCTACTGTCAATCCGGCGACACTAGTAGTGAGAGCAGTTTTCAGATTTGGCAGGTATTCCTCCAAGAAAGTCTTCGTGTGTCTTCTTCCTGGTTTCTGCACCCACACTTCGCTTTCTTTTATCATCCCCATTTCATGCAGAACCTACAATGGATGCAGAAAGAATGACACGTAATTTATTGAGTGAAATCCATTATGAACATGTGATAACTCCATGTTTCCCCCTTCATTTCAACATGACGCCATGGAAAAATAGTTGTCACCATCTATCTTTTCCTTTCAACGAGCCCAGTACTCATGCCGAATTCCAGTAGGGTAGATCGCATATGCTGATGAACCTAGCTTAGCGAACTACCAGGTCGTGAGCAGTGATTGCGAGCAGAATTGAGGAACAAGATAATAAGGCAGAGCGTTTAAAAGCCACAAACCTCCCTGGCTGCGCGTTGTCCCGCGTCTATGGCACCGTTCATGTACCCCGTCCAGTGCGTGGCAGTCTCTGTACCGGCGAGGAACACGCGCCCCCCGATGGGTGCACGTATCGCGGGACCAAACCTTGACAGCACCCCGGGTGGGTAGAAACTCGTGTAGCCACCCCCGATATACTGCTTGCTTGGCCACGTTGTCTCCACGAAGTGGACCGGCTTAGAAAGTGAGGGAAGGTTTTCAAATGAGCTCGGCGTTGGTTTGATTAATAATCAAATGTAATGTAGGTCCAGTCAAGGGCTGAAAGCATCACTGCGTTTCACCACACAAAGGGTTGTGGATTTCACTGATGTTGAATGCTTTGAAATATCTGGTTGTCCACATGGTAAGGGTTGCATCTTCCAGGCTTAAAACTTTTTGCACTTGTTGATGGGCAAATTTCCTCATCCATTTTGATGTTTTGAGTGAAATAGTCAACCGGCAGGTTTGTCTCTTTTCTTACTCCGTAAAAAAGCAAAGTTAAGACCCTTCAGCGGAAGCGGACACTTAAATTCCTCGCATAGTGTTCCAAGAAACACAATCACGAAAAAGTAGTAACTAATCTACCTTCAACGCTTTGTCAGACTTGAAGAAATTCGCTAAGCTTTTGCAGATCGCCATTTTCCTGTCGTTCTCTGACATCTTCATGAGTTCAACCATATGTTCCAAATAAATGAAAGCGATGAGACCGTGTAGTTTTACCCCAGGTTTGCTGTCTTCAGTGACCAACCCTATCACCTCGATACCGTCAGCACACGCCACATACCCGTTGAAACCTAGAAGAGTCATTCACAGCATGGTCACGATCGTGTCGGTGAAAGCCTAGGCAGATGATTGATTTAATTACATAAAAGTATTTATTTATTTAGTTTACAAAATTCTGAAAGAGCTACGACGTATTTTTTACAAAGGTACCAACAGCCACGTAAACGACTGTATGTCCACGAATAAAATCCGTACTCACCCTTTATCTCCCAAAACTTTTCAGTGTAGAATAAAATGCATTTCATAACAAGCCCCATAGGGCTTCTTTGTACTAAGCAATTCCTCATTGTTGGCATTGGAGGATCAAAGTGTATTTTCATCTGGGAAATAATAACAAGAAGCCTGTCTGTAACTCGTTCTAAAAAATTTGCTTTGTCGTTGCTAGTTTTGTTTTTGATGGTTACTTACTTGTACTACTGGTGGAATAGCCAGGATGACATGAGACCCTTGATATTCTACCCCGTCCAAAGTGTTCACTGTCACTTGATCGGGCCCATATCTAATCCTTACCACTGGTTTGTTCAGCATCACAGATTCTAAGAAAACAATACATCAATTAGTCATTACTCTCTGATACGCATGCATGGAGTCATAAACAAATTATTTCAACCGGGTTCCCTTAATATTAGGAATAACCACTGATCTCAACGGGAATATCTGTTGGAATTTTCAGTAAGCATTCTCATTGCAAATACTTTGTTGGAATCATTGGGAATTAATCTTATTACCGGCCAATTTGTCAGCCATTTTTTCTGCAAGCTGCTGAGACCCTCCGACGAGCTTCCTCTCTTGGGCCCCACCAGTGACTCCCCATAGATGTCGAGGACCGTTCCCTTGCCTCATGTACCACAAGTAGAACAGAAGAGACATCTCGTGATCTCCGGCAGTGTTGTCCATCACACACATGGATAGGAGGAACTCCTTCGCACGCCTAGGAACATGGTTCAAAGTAGCGATTACAGTGGGCGTGGACAATATACTCAATAAGGCGATAATAAGTCAATATGCTTCAAAAAGGTGCCTCAAGGGCGATGGATTCTCGCCATCGGTTTGTAACCTTGGGTTAAAGCTCATGGACAAGCTTCAAGTGCTAAGTTCAAAAGATATTTGTAGGTTTACATTTGAATGCAGAAATGTAAGCGATTAGATAACCGTTACTGGTGCAGAATGCAGTTGACACTCGACAGACTCAAGATCGCTCTTGACTTTAGATATAAGTCACTGATTCAATCAGCAGCTGATTAATATCGCACTCTTTTTTTGTCACGGCAAGATCAAGGCTTGTCTCATCTTCCGCAAAAAATCCTTTGATTTTCCCATCCAATGATTGCTGAACATTTTCTTCGAGCTCTAACTTCCATGCATCTTTCCTATCTTACGAATCCAAGGTCAATGAGACTAACTTCGTCCAGCAGTGTTGGTTGAGGAACTCCTTCAAGGTGATGGAGTCCCACTCCTTGGCCTTTGGCGCGTCCCAAGGTCGATCCACCGGGATCTCCCAGCACATTTCCTCGAAGCGGCGGACCATGTCGATGAGGTCCCACGCAGCGAGGGGGTGACTCCGCCATAGATTGGGGACGACGGTATCCATGCGGTACGTGTCCCCCTGTTAAAAACAACCCACATCAGTATCGACTCGCACTCTCAGATCATTTAAGATTAAGAGTTATCTATGGCTGACCTCGTTCATGAATTAAGTGTCGATTGCTGATATTGATCAATTTTGGTGATTTATTTTCAAAACTCGATGATAAGATTAGATTTCATGATTTATCCTAAATACAAATTGTTTACAATATTTTGATTCTGTTTTCTTTTCCAAGCTGCAATTTAAACATCTTCATATGTTCCCCAAGTACATGTGGCTTTGTTTTCCTTCAGACCATTTAATTGAAATTCAACTAAGATAAGTTGAATGACCTAAAGGATAGTGTATTTCTTATCTCACTTTACCTCCAGAATCTGACAGTGGGTGACGTAAGGTTCGTCGGGTCGACTGAAGAGGGTTAGAAAAAAACAGTTCGATTGTTGTTATCATAGAGTTGGTAATTTTCCACCGTACTTTAGATATAATATAGGTACGTTTATATGCCGATAGAAGAAGAGAGTTTATGAGATTTGTATGATTGTGGTAATCATACAAATCTCATAAAGAACGACTCTAGGAGGACATTGATTTGTGTTAAAATAATAAATGCATCATTTCTTTGTAGTTGCGATAATTAATTGCGACTTGTATCAAGCAATCCCAAAAACGCATAAGTGTAGCCAAAAACATTGCTAAGTTCAGTATATGTTCAACAACCCGTAGTTTGTGGACGTGTGTCGTAAATATACAAGCAGTCCTTGTGGTAAAGGAAACTTAAGAACAGCAATTAATTTATTTGTTCCTTGAAAGTAGGACTTTTTGAAAACGGTGGTTAAACCGATTTTTTTCCTAAATGTTTGAAGTTCGGTTCTAAATGTCTTAACGTTTCCGGATTGTCAGCGTCCTCTAAAAAACCCAGGTCTTTCTGTACGATCAACCCTGGACAATGATCTTCTTAAGGCAGTCACATTTCTGATGAAACTGATTTAACATAACCCTCAGTGCAGAAATATTCCTGCTCACCCTGCTGTAGTGGATGTTGTCGTGGTCATCCGAGCAGAGATAGGTTTCGCAACCGAGCTCCTTGCAAAGCTGGAGCACGTGATCCTGCGTGGGTCCTACGTAGGAGGCCCCAACATCTGCCCACCCAAAGGCGGCGTCCCCAGGACCGGGGGTAATTGTGTGGGTCCTGCCGCCCACCCTGTTGTCAGCTTCGAGGATCAGCACCTCTACACCACGCTCCTTTAGGGCTCGAGCAGCGCTCAGACCTTCGGGACAGGCGGAAACATAAGGGACCGTTAGAACTGTCAACTTTCATGGAAATTTATTTTTAGATAAATCCATCGGTTGATACTCAAACTAGGTAAATAGTATGTGATACAGGAAAAATGGGAATGCCCGCAGAGGTTAGAATGCTACATACATTGTAGGTCTAAAAAAGTAACTTTTATTTTTTGGTAATAACCAACTATCTGGAAGATAGATTGGACCATTCACTACCCAACTACTTTTTCAATTATTATCTTCTTAAAAATTGCACAAAAATGTGTTACTTCTATACGGTTGTAAAATAAATGATATGTCATTGGTAACTGGTCCTCTGTGCGTTTTTTTTAATATATGTAATCTAGCGTCTCCTGCAGTGAACCTTGCAACTAATTTGACATGTTTTCTGGCTCATAAAACTTAATTCTTAAATCAGGGGCATGTCAAATTTCAGCACGAGCGCACTTACCACTTAGGCCTGCCCCAACAACAATCACTCTGTTCGATGCCATCGGTTCCGGAAAATTGGCAGTTCCTGCTCAGGAGTAGGACTCGCGGAGGTTAAGACGGGCACTGTACTGCTGATAACGACAGACCAACTATTTGTAGCTATAGCTATCACAAATTATTTTTTGTCCTTGCTTTGTGTCAATATTCTACATATTATTCTTGACATCTCATCGCTCTTATCTGAAATCACTACCGCTAATCCGTTGATTTTCAAGCAGCAGTTTTTTTTATTTTTTTATCGAAAACACAATGCGTTGTGCATTATCGGGTCACTTGATCTTGATACCATTATCCATCGTGATCCTCTCACCATAAATATTGACAAGTCAATCAGATCTTGAATGTGGTGTATCGTGATTAACGGCTTAATACTTAGGAAATAAGGAACGGTTCAATTAATCAGAGAAATCTATCTTTACCTCCACTCAACAAAGTCATTTTCAAACAACAAGTTCATGGCATCTATTATGGCTGCAATTTCTACTACTTGAAACCCTCTTCCTCTATAACATCTACTCAGGACGCAAGATCAGGATTTTTCTCTAAAGTGAGATATACAATTAAATAATAAACTCTTTATTTGTTAGAAACTAAAACTAAAATTAAGGTAATCCTCTTTTAAGACGGTATTCTCATCGACTTTTAGAGAAGGACTGTGTTCTTTGCCTGCACGGCAGTAGCTCTGAAGAACACAACACCTGCAATGAATGCAAAAATGCACGGTTATTAGCAGGAATGCTACAAAACCTTGGTTGTTAGTTGATTCCCAAAGATTTGTTTCTTGGCAGATTCCAACAGATTTTTTGAAAACGTGTACTTGCCTGAGGGATTCACCCTGACGCTCAGAGTGCTGTCAGGACGAAGAATGAACGGGGCGTCTGCACTGTACAGATCCTGCCAGCAAGAAAAATTAAGGATTAAGTCGATTCACGGCACCTCCACCAAGGTATCTAGCGGCTCAATTTAACAAATGAGGAACGTGCGAACAATAATATTGCCTACAAAACCAAGTGTAAACACATTAATAGGAAAAAAATTTCCTTGAGGGTGGAGTAGGTTTCCTTGCAACAGTTGGGCAGCGAGTTTGCAAAACAACGATCAGTCGTTGTTGGGAGCAAACAGTTGAGAGAAATGATTCACTCAGACAGAGACGGAATATTGGCAAGCCTTAAATAATGCTAGCAAAGATGCTAGTCAACCGAGCAAACAGAGCAACTATGATTTGAAACATCGAAAGAGCAAATATCTGAAATATCTGGAGTTCTGGCGCAGAACAACGACAACAAATCGCAAATAAAATGTTACGAGCTTCTTGCAGTTTTACTTGTAAATGGTATTTTTTTTACGTCTGATTCGGATGAGGCTGCCTCCCATGCGACCTCTTGTAACTGATACAAATAAGAAAACGCCATGTGGATGGTACTTCCATTTTCATCTTTCTGTTGGTGGTGGTGGCTACTTACCTCGAAGACGTATCCATCGGCGGGGGTCAATCCGATCTCCGCGAGCGTCACTGCGAAGGGGTACGGCCAGCCGTCAGTGCGGCGGCTCAGGAAGGCAACGGCGTAGGAGTAGTCTCCGTCGATGATAGGGCTGATGGCCCGCGTCCATACGGAGATGTTGTTCCTCTGCAGCACAGAAACAGTCTCATTACCCACTTGGCTTGACTGGGAATAAGCTGTCCATTATGAACGAAGTACAATGTTTTGCTAGCATAATACAGGAATCCTATCTGGAAAAAATTCCTGCAGGTCTACAAATCCCCCAAGGAGATCGACTATCGCCTCTCACTAATAAGATAGGGAAATCACAGTCGAAATAATATAATCTAGAGCATTTGTGTATGCAGTCTTTATAAAAAACACCCTAGTCCTCCTATTTACCACAAGTATCTGCAGTCCCTGTATTCCCAGAGGGTCCTGGTCGACGGCAATGACCCTTTCGTTCAGCAGAATGGCCTTGAACTCCGGTCTTACGGTGGCTACATCGTTGGACATGATAAGTGGCGCCGCGAGAATTGCCCAGATTGCCATCTGCGCCTTGCTTTGATCGATGGTCAGGCCGTAGTTTCCAATGATAATCTGGTACAGAGGAGGAAGTCGGTAAAAAAGACCAGGAAATTCACTATAGTGCTGGTTTGGTCCGGGACAGGTTTACGCACCATGTCAGGATCGTTCCAATGTCCTGGACCAGCATGCTGAGCTATTATGTCCTGTTTTTCCGCGTAGTAATCAATAATGTACGAAACGCTGTACCACGAATCGTCGATGTCGTCGTAGTTACGCCAAAGATTGCAGAACTCCTTCATCAGGGTGAAGTTAAGCTGCAAACGAGAAACTTAACAATTTTTGGCTGTTTAAGCCAGCTACTACGTATTGTGCACTAACCGAAGCAATAAATCGCTTGTGGAATGTTGTAAAAATATTGGACGTACGGGAACGCCGGCTTCTTCCTGATACACAGGCCAACTGCACGAGTAAATCATAGGACGTCCAGTTTGGTTCAGGAAAGTTCCATAAGCAGGATATCCTAGAGAATACGTTGACAAGAAAGATTAGCAGACAGTCCCCACCCAATGGTAGTGCGATTTTGAGATGTAAAAATAATGGGCCGCTTTGCACCTTCGTTCATGTCCAATGGGTCAGCGTAGCATCCATCTAGTTTGACGTAGTCGACGTCCCAATCTGCGAACGTTTGGGCGTCCAGTTCCAAGTTCCCCAAAACTCCCGGGTATCCTCCACATGTAAAGTTGCCGTAGTCTTCGTACAGCCCGAATTTCAGCCCGACATTGTGGATCTGAGAAATGAAAACAACAACTGCTTATCTTTGAACATATTTGTTGTCAATCTCTGTGAAGATCAAACACCGATAAAGGGACGCACCCAAGTTGGGTAGCCACTGGAAGTTTTGCTACCAAGAAAGCATGTAGAGTCAGAGCCAGCTACCCGGTATTTAATTTGTCCTTATGTTAATGTAATCTAAATATGTAATTCGTCTGTATGATATTATCGAAAAACGCAAGAAAAACAGCCTGGGAGCCTGAACCCCTTATAGCTATTCCGAGTCGACTTACATAATCGGCAAGCGCTTTAATCCCATTCGGGAACCGTTCGGGATCAGGCTGCAGTTTCCCGTCGGCGTCTCTTTCGTGGGACAGCCAGCAATCGTCGATGATGAGGTATTCATAACCAGCATCCTTGTATCCTTCAGACACCATCTTGTCGGCGATACGTCGGAAAAGCTGCTCGCTGGAACCGGAAGAAGTTAAATTGTCACATTTCGGACAGGCATCCCACAACGCTAAAATTACATAGACATATAGTTCGGGTATACCTGATGCACTCGTCAGGGTAATTTTCGCAATCTGTGATGCATCGAAACCTCTGCCAGGACATCCAACCCATCGGTGGGGTCAAACCCAGTCCGTTGTCAAGCGCCACGACGTCGGCAACCAAGACGCCGAAGATGAGCGTCAAAACAAGCGTTGGCAGGGACGCCATTCTCTAGCCTGAATGCGAGATTATAATCATTCGTGGAGAGGTCATTAGCTGTGTGGGTCTTCGAAATTAATAGATACTTTGTTAACTTTCTCAATGGTGATAGGCGAATGACCTAATCCCGATAATAATTGAGTTACTGATTTCGAAAAATATCACAAGCTGCTTGTTTTGAATTTCAAAAAATTGCTTGTATCTTTCCGCAGATCAAAGTGTATGGAACTGTATGATTTGCAATACCGATACGAAGTAAATGCTCATTGTTTGGCGTACAACCGAAAACATTATATTTATATTTGATAGCAAGTGAAACATTAATACGCACCTTGATGTTTTCCAGCGGCGGTGATATTTCGAGCAAATTGTAAAGCTCCCCTGAGGAAAACGAGAGCGTGTGTCTTCCAAGACAACTGGCCAGCCTTTATAATCAAGAATCGCCTCTGTTTATCAACGCATAGCAGTTACAGCTACGTTATCAGCCAGGTCAACGTTGATAGTCCGTGGCAGGCCACTCGTGCACAAGTCTTCGGAACACAAAGGTACGAATTGAATGACAGTCGGATCGCTGATGAAAGGAAAAGTTCGCGCTTCATTGACAACTGTCAAGTACAAACATTGCGGAAATATAAACGGCTTATGAGCAATAACTAATTAGACCAGAACCTTTGGAACCCTTGTTAAAGCTACCAAACCAATCAAGGTGACCCAACCTATGACATACAAATAAGTTGATTTCCTGACAGTGTGGAAATTTTCTAATCTTAGTAAGTCCGTTAGACTATCAGGTAAACGTCCATGTCGCTGTTACGCTCGTAACTCTTGTTTATGTGCCTTAATAAAGCTGTTAAATTACCTTTAATTACACTGTTACATTTTGGTATTAGTGCACTTTAGAAGATTCGCTGTCGGCTGGACGTAGAATAGTTATTTATGACAGTTAACATCATCATAGAATTGTAAATAATTTAGCATCCTGCAATGGACAAGATGACAGTGTCATAGGGTGTTATATGAAAATACTATTTAAGTTTAAGAATTGTTAGGACTGAAACAAAGGTTTCAGCTCTCATGATTATGTTCAAATTTTAACTGGAAAAAATATTCAAAAACCAAACCAAGAGTTTAAAATATTTTAAGTAAAGCTGTCTTTGTCCATCTCATAAGCATTTTGTAGCCACTAAATTTGTTCGATGTCTAGTGTGTCTAGTGCGAAATGATGTACATACAGATCATTATGTAACATTCCATTGCAGTATTAATCACATATTTACACGTCAATATCATTGTGAATCAACACTTGATGCTATCAAGATGTTCAAACAAAGTCTTGCACCAAATCACAGTTGAATCTTTCAATAGGTGTGGTGCAACGAAACTTGTGAATAGGTAAACATGTAACCCACAAAGCTATGTAGAAACGCAACAAGCACTCGAGATAACCTATTGTTATTTAAATTTAAATATTGGCCCTATCAGTAATACAGTTTGATAAAGAGTTTATTCATGCTGATATGTTTTTTGTTCATGATGATCTTATTTGATGAAAATATACTGATTTACAGTAAAGCTTACAACTGACAATTGTATTTATTCTCTCAGAAAATGGAGCATATTCACAGAACTAAGGACTGAGGACTAAGGAATGTAGGATCAAGGAAGAAATGGTTCAGTAGCGGCAAGAAAATAAGCCCCCCCCCCTGCCCCTTCGTAAAAAAACACTGCTTTTTCGTATTGAAAGGTGAGCTTATCTCAATAAAATAATATATTTGTGTTCGAGCCCATTGTGCCCACTTTCTTCACATTTGGTTACATAAGTGAGTTCATCTCACAAAAGGGTAAAAGAAACTTTCAGCATCCAAAAATAATCAGTTCAAAAACTTACAAAAAAAAAAATAAGTGTGGCCACATTTAGTGAAAATGTTTGATTAATCAACTGCACAGTTTGATAGGTCGAGGAAGTGCCAAAACAAATCAAAGAAAGGCAGTAATTTTTCTCCAAGTCCAATTGCGACAGTGGTAGTCACTTCAGACCTTCAGACACAATCTCTACTTTTATATGGTATCATGATATGGGGTCAAGCATCGAATGGACACTTGGCGCGTTTAAAAACAATACAAAATAGAATAGTCAAAACTATGATACCTGCCAATCTACACCCAAGTGATATGATACCTAAAGATAGATATATAGATTTTGTGAACTTGTTTCAATCGACGAACTTTTCATTTATCGCCTCGTATTAAAATATTATTTCTCTGATGAATTCAAGGAGTTCGATACCCATTGTGCAAACACTCGTCTAGGTACAATTAAACCCACGTTTCAAAACTCCCCTTTACTTCAACAAATATGGGAAAAGAAAACTATCGTTTGCAATCCCTAGTGTATTTAATGCGCTACCAAATCAATTGCGTAACTTGGAGAAATTTTCAGAAATACAATCTAAACTTAAAGTATGGCTACTATCACGAAATAAAAATCAAAATGTGAAATAAGTACGAAACATATGTTTCATGCTCTTACGTTTTCATCCAACTTGTTTTGTTGTCATGCTCTAATAAATCATTTAAGCTGTCAGCAGCTATGACATTACTCGGTCAACAATTGTATATAATTGTGATTATTTATTATTCTTATTTTTGTTTATCTAGAATCTATATTATTGTAATTATTTTAATATATTAATTATTTCTCACCATTATCCTTAACTCTCAATTTACCTATTCATGAATTTAGCAGTTTGCTTGCATTAATTGTGATTTATTGAGGCTTAATTATAATTTATTGGCATTGATTATTTACTTAGAGGTTTCACTCTTGGTTTACTCTATCAAACCATCCAAAATGACATACATGCATTATTTTTGTTAACTTGTTTTTTATAATTATACTATGGACAAGCCTGATGGGCTTTGTAGAAAGAAGTACATACTGAAGATAAATGTATTAACGTGTTTGTGGAATAAAAATATGATGAAGATGAGACCGACTAACTCCTTTTTGCCCCCTGCCACCCTAAAATATAGACAATCTAAAATCTCAGTAGGACTTCCTTAGCTGGCGGCTGGGCCTGTCCATGGTCGCAGGCACTTAGTTCTATCACTGATGTGGTCACAGAAGAGATAGCTACAGATATATGGGAACATAATGCGGAGAAAGTCGTTTTACAATAAATTACACTGCACTCACAGATTATAAATATATTTTTTCAGCAAGTTCAGCAGGACACGCTGACTGGGAATCCACGTGACATAACGCTTAAGAAAATCCTTAGGATCTCGGTGTCTTAACTTCTCTTGCCACAGAATTATTTCTCAACCTGCAAATTCTTAGAAAGTAGGCAAAAGAAATATCAGTTTGCCACATTTTAAAATTCTTGAAGATCATCACATGTCATTTGATTTCAATAAATTTTACTATCAAAGAAACTGAGATTAATGCAAAATAAAATCTGCAGGTAATAAAATCCAGTCTTGCCTATCAATTTCCTTATTTTTACCAAAAAATGGTTCCAATTTCACCAAAAAGTAGTAGTATTGCAATTATAGTCAAGTAGGTATGGAGGAAGGTATGGAGGAAGGAAGGTACATAGTTACATTGAGTAAATAAAATAATAAACGTATCATATATTGAATTAAAACTCTTATAATGTTAATATCCTCAGCTTGATCCTTCTCCTTTCTCTTTGTAGCTGATGATTTCCTTTTCAATCAAGTCTGGAATTTCCACGGCTAGCCAAGGCCCGAGCTGTAACAGAATTTAAATGTTAGTATTTGAAATTATGCTTGGCTTATGACTGATTCAGCTACATGTGTAGACATACCCCTAATGCCATAGCATGAGCTAAGCCAAACTTTGGAACATTGCGAGCCCAAAGTGGCTTAAAATGATCGGTCAAGCATATTTTTCCACCACGGTACATCTTTGCAGTTTTTCCATCTAGCTCGGGAAGAGCAATCTCAGGAGCTGTCGTTGGGTATGTTATTGGAATCTGTATAAGTGGATAAAAAATCAATCCTTCGACTTACTTATTGATTTTTATATTTCAAATTCTCTGGTTTAACTAAGTTTGACATACTTACGTCGAACTCGACATCAAACTCGTACTTTAGAAGGTTATGAATGTGCCAACATTTTCCAAACCATCGAGTTCCTTCTTTGTTAGACTCCAAACGGAACCAGTCGTTTCCAGCACTTTTATTGTTTTGAACATACTAAAGAATATGGGAAAATAATTAGTATTTTTTTAGGTTACGTCAAACATCAGATCCATATGGAGTTTTACCAAATACATTTAGGTATTTTTAATACAAGTGCAATGTACCTGAATCAAGCTAGTGTACTCCTCTTTCAGTCTTTGAACCCAAAGATCTTTATCCCGGGGCCCTGCTTTTGTTTTTAACAAAGGTATTGCACTTAAGGTCTTCTTCGTCACCTCGTCTACCATCTTGAAATTTTGACAGCTAGCATCAACAGGTGCAATGGCGACCGCTCGATTCAAAACCCCGGATAAATTCGACAAACAATAAATAACACGATAACAAATAACATAATTTTTTTTTGTAGGTACATTTCAATACGATTTACCAAAACGTGTATTCAACAGTTTCGAAATTTACAAGCTATTTTGTATCAGCACAATACAAATTTTAATAGTCATCATGTAATACCATGCAGCAAATATGTGAGATCTGATTCATATTTCTGCCCTTATTGTGATACGTCAGCAGCAAAAAAGAATTGAGCATGTGGGGACTAAAGCTTCCCGTATCTAGTTCTGTATTTATCGGGCGACGGGCTACAGTATTCGTTGTAAATGAGCTTGAACAAGAAAAGATGGAAGATGACAATGAGTATGGAGATGGCTATCCAGAAGAGTGTGGGCAGACCGCCCAGGTGGCTGCCGTGACGATGAAGAGCGATGACATTTGTCTCTAAAGGCGGGGCGTCAACCACTTCCTTGACGTGAATTGCGTGCCGTAGGTCTTCCATGTGCTGGCGATCGGCGGTGATGTATAAAATAGCGGTGACCGGGTCAGTTAGCTTCACCGGGAACTCCTTCTTCTGCGGGCCGAGTTGGACGGGGGAGTCGAGGCAACCACCTGCAGGAAGTGGATTAATTAGCAACTAAATGTTGTAAGTGCATGATTTGCACAGATGCAGTTGTTGAAATAAAACTGAAAGAGTGATCAGACTCAAGGAATAGGGAGGACGATAACTGTGCATGATTATGATGCAATTTTCAAAATTCTAGCAGGGAAAATGTCAAAACCATTTTGGTTTAGTGCCAGATCCAGAAAGTTAAAATAAATCTAAATATTGGAAAAAAACACGTCTTGATTGAAGCAAAAATCTTACCATCTTCATTAGTAAATCAATTTCTTTCAAGTGTTACGAATGCTACATACCTATCAGAATTGTATGAAAATCCAAACAAGACAAAAATCTTCTTTTTTCTGCAGACTTCTGAAATTGACCTTGGAAAATGAAAGACTGACTCACCATCGCAGGCGTAGTAGTATTTGTCGCTGCGATCGAGAGCAGCGAGCAGCATGGCTTTGTTGTCTGCCTGTAGAACGATGCTTATATTGACGTGCGTGGCGTTTCCGTACGAAATGCGGCGGAACAGGTAGTCCCGGTGCAGGTCCTTGGGGTGGATTCGCAGCTCCAAGTGCTGGTTTGAGAAGCGCAGTGCACCAAGACTCAGCGTCATTGCCTGGATCACTCCGCTGGCACCAGCCTTCAGCAGGTTGTGACAGCTGCAGGCCCAAGAGTATGCTTTTTGTGAGTATGGCTATTAAAAGATGGCTGGTGATGATATTTTAACCCTCCTGATACATCACACAATTGTGTTTGTGAGATTTATTTGTGGTGTTTAACGACGCACTGTTTTAACAACAGGCCCTGCGGCACTGGTCTAATGGCTTCGGTGTGTTTACAAGCCAGGGATGAGAAAAGAATACACAACCTACCACAGTTGTAATTCTACCCTCTACGTGAACAAGTCAACAGCCAAAATGTTGTATCTCTTTCTTTATTTGGCTATCAGCCACGGTAACTTTGCCATGGTAACTTCACTGGATAATTTACAAGTAATTTCTACATTCCTCTCCCAAACATCCAGTCTCTCCATTTCCTTTCAATTGATTCTTTCTCAGACACTTTTCAGAGATGTTGTAATACTTTTTCTTACAAATTGACCATGATACTAGTTTTCAAAACAAAATAATTTAATAGTAAGCTTTGAATCAAATGGAAATTGTGAATTCTCCTGGCACCAACCTTTCAACATATCTAGTCCGTGACTTTTCTTTTTCCAAGTTTACCTTCAACCAAACTATTTTCTCCCAACTTCTAAAGTGAGTTGTGTGGCAGACAGTTAAAAACGCAAGACGTACCCCTGTTTCTCGAGAGTGAGGAGCCAGTGCGATGTCATAGAGTTGACAATGTCAAGCGTGGAGTGGTCGCGCCACAGATTAGTGGCTTGCAGCGTATGGAAACCACCGTAGCAGCCGTCGGCGTACGCCAGGCTCGTAGCCAGTTGCTGCTTCCGGTCAGCCGTGGTCGCTTCCTCGTAGTATGGTGCCGTCACTAGGGAAACGATGAAAGGTGAGTAACTATTTTAATGGGTGTAGTTCCTACAGATTTTTGTTTTTTATAAAATATTTCATAGTTAATTTCAGATGTTGTACATTTGGGAACCGTATTTATTGAATGGTGGTAAATACCTTGCGACAGCACATAGTAGATGGTAGCATTTATGTTATCACCGTTGATCGATCCATCAGCCTTGGAATAGCTGATTGATAGACCAGTTTGCCACAGATGCTGCCAAACATTTGTGTGAGCTTCTTTCAAAAAGTCACCTGTTTTGGATAAGGCTTTCTTCATGCACTGAAAGTTAAGCAAATCACTAATAAACCACTTTAGCCCCTATGCAAATTGTAATAATTAATTGGGTGTTATTTTACCTCTATCGCTTGCTTTTCAACAAGATCCTTTTTTCCAATTGCATCAGCTTTATTGATTGGTTCAGAATAATTTAGTGCAGTCAGTATCTCGAGGGTCCTCGAGCTCCTAGCCTTGACTGAGAGCGAATGTGGCAGCTTCTTAGAAACTATGGACACTGCAATTACATCTGCATTCGACTCAACTGGCACTTGAACAACACCAGTAGTGACCTCAAATTCCTGTTTTCCGAGCACCGTTGGCAAATTGAGCACGTGAGAGACAGCTGATGGCCAGTTGTCGTGCTGAAATTGTTCCAAGTTAATGTCCAAGTTCTCATTGCTCGGGTTGGTAATCTTCATTTCTTGAACCAATACGGCAGGGATTGTACGATGAGCCAAGTACTGATATGTAATAGAAACACCACTGGCAAAGCATTGAAATTTGTAAGTGACACCTGTTACATAGTTCACCACTGTTGCTTCATTCACTGTGCCTAGATCTCTTTCTAAAGTCAGTATCGGGTGCCAATAAACAGGCAGGGACAAGGTACGGCCATTGCGAATGTATAGCGGGCTGTCTGGTTCAATGCTAAGTCCAAATATACCATTTCCTACGTAGGGGACGTATGGTTTTTCACCCTCTGTAAGGGGATAATGGCGAATATTTACATTGAACTCTTCTGCATCTACGTAAAATGATGCAAGGCGATCACTGAGACATCGTTCGGCAGCGTTTTCTATTCGAATAGGCGTCTTAGAAAGAAACCGAAAAATGCTAGGGCCAAGGTACAGTGTTATCCCAAAAACTACTAAAATTAGTATAAATGTTCGTCTGTATGTGAAATAATTATCTAGAATTCTCTTCCATCTCCGCAGCAGTTCCATTAACTCCATTTTCACACAGATGAATCGTCAAATTAACATTTTGATTTGTGATGAAATTAAATATATTTCCCCGTGGAAATATAATATCGATGATAATATAATTAAGGCATAGAGCGTTGCCCTAAGATAAAATTCTCACATGACAGTTCAGTTCGTTCCCGATTTAACGTGGCCAATGAACATGGTGTCAAATAAAGTGGGCGTGAACGAGCATAAGTAGTTTTGCCAACTTTCATATTTTGTCACTATTACACGTATTGTTTGCTACCATAAAAAATGCACAAATGATTTATTATTTTTCTTATTTCAATTTTCAAAAGTTCGGTTTTTATATAGTAAAAACTTCATCTATATTTACCATCGTTTTGGACACCTAGGGTATTGGCCGCTTTGTAATTGGTACCCGTGGACGGATGGTCGTTTATCGTTGTCACCCTTGCGTTGCTTGTCCGTCGTTATGTTTTATTACTCATTGTAAAGAAAATGCGGTTATTATAGGTGACAAAAACTTAAAGGTTCAACTTCACATATTCGTAAGTGCCTGGGCTTTTTAATCTTTGTGTGGTCAAGCTATATTCCCGGGCTCAATTGTCAAATGTGAGGTTATGGGTATTTAATAGGGCTTGAAAACATTGCTTCGAACACATAATGAATAAATCAAAAAAAGTGATTACCTTTGGAAAAATAGGGACAAAAAATCCCGCATCTCAAAATGAACAAAGTTCTGGTGGACAGGTCGTTGGTTTTGGTAAATTCGGCGTCAACAGTAGGTCTACAGTTATCCAAGAAGAATCAAATAACACGGCCACTTGCGACGAAGATACAGAAGCTGATTCCGAAAGTGTAGAAATGAAAGAAAAGATGGGGTTTGAAGGGTTCGGTAAGAAGTCAAAGCAGTTCAATGTAGAGGAAATGCTGGAGCAAGTCACTAAGACGGCAAAAGAGAGAAGTCGTGTAACTATGGCTGTCGTCACGAATAGCTTGGCTCCTTTGGCCATAACGGATGGATTACCGGAAGAAGATGATGAAGATGACGTAGATTTAATTGGACCTCCAATCCCCAGTGCTGGCACTTCGCACGATTTCCTAAAGCCTGCACCACCACCCAAGGACGACAGTGACAGCGATGCAGATTTAAGTGATGAAGAAGATGGTCCTTTGTCCTCAATAATTCCTATCAGCCATGAAGTCACTATGCATCACGGAACTAAAGCTGTTGTTGCATTATCAGCAGATCCCGCTGGGGCACGAATAGCTACTGGCTCCGTTGACTACGAGATTCGCTTCTGGGATTTTGCCGGCATGGACTCATCCATGCAGAGTTTTCGTACCATGCAACCTTGTGAAAACCATCCTATAACAGCCCTCCATTATTCTCCTAGTGGAGATGTCATACTGGTAATTTCTGGAATGTCCCAGGCTAAAGTTCTTGACAGAGATGGATTTGAAAAGTTTGAGTGTGTGAAAGGAGATCAGTACATAAATGACATGGCCAAAACAAAAGGGCACACTGCTGCATTAAACAATGGCTGCTGGCACCCTAAAATACGCGACGAATTTATGACCTGCTCGCAAGACTCCACACTCCGTTTGTGGACAGTGGACAAACCAAAACAGCATCATGCTCTCATCAAATGTCGAGCTCACAATGGGCTGAAAACTGTCCCGACGGCATGCACATTCTCAAGGGATGGAAATTTAGTTGCCTGTGGTTGCGTTGATGGATCCATCCAAATGTGGGATCATCGAAAAATGTTTGTGAACACTTCGATGCTCTTGCGGAATGCACACGCTGCCAACACTGACATCTCATCGTTGGCTTTCAGCTATCTCGGCTCTATGCTCGCTACACGATCCTGTGATGAATCGCTCAAGTTATGGGACTTGCGAGCGTTTAAGAAACCTCTCCATGTAGTTGATAATCTATTCAGCCGTTACTCACAAACAGACTGCAGCTTCAGCCCCAACGATGCAATCGTTTTCACAGGCGAATCGTTGCAAAGAGGGCAAGAGACAGGGCGTCTTTTGTTTTTCGACACCAAAACATTTGACATGATCAGCGAGATTCCGGTAACCAATTCCCACGTTATCAAGTCTATTTGGCATCCAAAACTGAACCAACTCTTCATCGGCTGTGGCAACGGCATCGTCAAGGTTTATTATGACAATAATCGCAGCATGCGCGGAGCAAAGTTGTGTGTGGTGAAAACGAGATGCAAAACAAAGCAAATCGAACTCACCGTTCCGCAGCAGATCCTTACGCCGCATGCTTTACCCTTGTTCAGACACGATCGGCCCAAGTCGTTCAAGAAGCAGTTGGAGAAGGACAGGCAAGACCCACTCAAGTCCAAGCGACCAGACCTGCCCATCAGTTCCGGGCAAGGTGGCCGGGTGGCCACTTCTGGGGGAACACTCAGCAGTTACGTCATACGCACACTGGGCCTAAGCAAAAGGGTCGAAGATGATAAAGATCCTCGGGAAGCTATTCTTGCATACGCAAAAGATGCTGCAGAGAATCCATATTGGGTCAGTCCTGCATATGCAAAAACACAACCCAAGCCGATATTTGCTGAGAAATCTGAGGAGAATCCTGATGATGAGCCGAGTAGTAAGAAGCAAAAAGTGGTCTAACAAGTTTATTTTTGTGTCATTTTCTATATGATACATTTCATGTGACTTCTGAGCAAAGATGCATCATCTTTTAAAGTCAGCTGTCTTGTTATCCTTTTCTTTATTTGTAATGATGACATTAATTGATCGTGTAAAATTGACATTTAAATAATAATTTTCTCTCAAAAAACATACCTACATTGTAGATTTTTTAATGCCATATTGATAAGTTATTAAAAGTAACACTTGATTTTTTATCCTATTGTGAGCTGGATGCTGTTTGGTAGGTTAGACAGATACTTGGTACTCCTAATTTTTTAATTGTTTTGATTCATTGCAGAATATTTCCAAAATAATGTACCACATATACCTTAATATTTACCAAAGAATAATATGTGCAAGGTGCAAAATAACTAACAAAAATAGGAAGCTGATGCATTACGCCACAATTTTCTAGTTCTGGCAAATGCCAAAAAATTACCACCCATATTGCAGGTGGTCTATCGAGACTACGTCTGAATTCATTTTACCGGGAATCAGTTTAGCCAGACTACTAAAATAACTCGTGGTTTCCAGCCAATGCTCAAATTCTTGATGGGATCCTTCTCTGCAAGACGCCGTAGAGCGCAGCTTTCCGAGATTCGATGCTGGCTCCTTCCATATAAAGGCGGTAGCGTTACCTTGGAAAAAGATGAGGAGACTGGCATCGCTAAAATATGCCTGGAACAGCCAGCCAAACGAAATGCATTCAGTGGTATTAAGAACCACATCAAATCTTCTAATCATTGTTTTGTAGACATGGGAATCAGTACCAAATTTTGAAACTCATTCATCTGTTTTATTGCAAAGATAATGGGTAGTTCAATAAGATAATCGCTATGTACGGACACAGGGTTCATGATGACAGCACTGGAGGATGCGGTCCAGTCCCTTGAAAGTTGGACAACTGGAAAGGGAGTTCTGGTGTACGGAGCAGGACACAACTTTTGTTCTGGAGGAGACCTCGACTTTGTCAAGCAGAACGCAACGCAGGAGAAGGGTTTCATTATATCCATGTATATGCAGGACATTTTATCTCGGCTCCAAGCATTGCCGTTAGTCTCGGTAGCTCTAGTTGAAGGGACAGGTGTGTGCTTGTACTTTATGATCAAAAGTGATTTTGATTAAAAACTTCTCCAAATTGTCAAACTGGGCAATTAATAGATGATAATCAATGCAATTGAAGCTGAGTAGAAGCCCTTTACAAGTTAGAATGTAGGAGTGAGAGCTTAATTGTTGTGTTCTTGCGCCAGGTGCGCTAGGAGGTGGTGCGGAGGTGGCCTTGGCATGTGACTTCCGCCTTGTCACCCACGACACAGTGGGCATTGGCTTTGTGCACCGTAACATGGGCATAGCTCCACCATGGGGAGGCGCAGCGAGGCTTGTGCAGGCAATCGGGTACAGGTACACTGACTAACCAAGCAAGAACGTCATCTCTTGCTTAACGATTTAACAGTGAATGACTTTGCCACAGGTGTGAGCATCAATGGTGTGAGCACAGGAGTTCTTGTAGTTGAGTATAAAGATAGCAAGATATATTTTAGTGATAGTTAAACTTAGTTATTCTAATCTTGCTATTGCTAATGAAGATTATAAGCCTGAATCTAAAATTGGGTTGTGGTTTTCTAGACCCACTTTTGACCATATCTGTCAATACATTTGGGAATTTCGATAATTTCATTTTTGAATTGCAGCGCTGCCTTGGAACTGATGACTTCTGCACGTCTTGTTTCGGGTAAAGATTCTGTCGAACTTGGGTTGGTCCAAGGGTGCATCCATTCTGAAGACCCAGTGGCTGCTGCTGTCACATGGCTCCAGGAGAGGACAAAAGGACATCCAGAAGTGGCAAGTATTAAAAAGCAACCCTTTTCCTTTACATTCATTTAAACTATTATGATAAATGTGTTGTTTACCTCTAGGTGAGAACAATTAAAATGATGGCTACGAATGCGAGAGGAAGTAGTGTAAAAGATGCTTTGCCAAAGGAGAGGGAGCTGTGTGCACCGCTTTGGGGAGGACCAGCCAACCTAGAAGCTCTTTCTAAGAATATTAAGCATCGTCTGTAGCAGATCAATGCTACCCTATTCTAGGCGGTGGTTAAAAGTTGCTACCAAAAATATCAGTGCCAAGAAACAAAGCACTCCTAGGGACAAGAAGTAGACTTAAAATGTGCATAGGGTGCTAAGAGGCTGGATATTTGTTGTGGTGATGGTGGAAAGAGAGAGGGAACGCATCTTACCAGAGAAGAAAATTGGCAAAAGTGGTGCAATTGTTTAAAATTTTAACGTTTCGGCATGTTGCCTTTGTCATTGTTAAATATGTCGTAACATTTGTAACACCTCCAACAATGACATCGTGCCAAAATGTAAAAACTCTCGGAAATTATAGAAATTTCTCGACAAATGCACCAGGCGACACGAATTGTGTCTCCCTTTCCTTTTTCACAACAAAAAATAAGTAGACTTGTATTTTTGATAAATATGGGCAATATGGCCCATTTTTTATTTGTTTGCAATTGGAGCCTTGAGTCTAAATGATGATTCCTAATAAAATGCATTGATAAGGATTTAAGGGCTGGCTGTTCTTCAAATGATGGT
This sequence comes from Protonemura montana, assembly GCA_947568835.1. Lineage (NCBI taxonomy): Eukaryota > Metazoa > Arthropoda > Insecta > Plecoptera > Nemouridae > Protonemura > Protonemura montana. The sequence continues at coordinate 15,506,802 of OX387602.1, forward strand.
TTACTTAACTGTTTCAAGTTATTTTTTATTTATGTTTACATTCTTAATGGAAAATGGCATGTCTTAAGAATAAAAATTGTTTGGTTTAGGAACATGATTATGGTTTATTCAACAACCTTTCGATTACTTTACAAAACATTTAAACAACGTATGAAATTTACAGGTATTTCATGATCTAAAAGCAAACAAGAATTTTGCACTCCGGCAACTCGGTTACAATAGTGAAGAAGTTGCCTCGGTAGAATAATCTTGTTTTTGACATAATCGCCACCAGCCGCGACGTCGAAAGCGAGTATTAGACTGGCGTTAACCTGTCCTAGTTATAAGATCTTTCTACACTGTCGATTTGAAAAAAATAATGACAGTAAAAAATATTACATTTTATCTTTTAATAAATCAGTGCTGGGATAACTTTTGTTTTGCTTTGCTTAAAAATTCCCAAAATTTTCAAATCAGCCAGAGCCTTGATTGGCTGATGCTTGACTTCTTGAAGTGAAGTCAAGCAAAAAATGCAAATAAATCAATGTAACAATTTTGCATCCAGAAAATAACTGTATAATACTAAGTATTTTTCCTTATTTAGCTAAATATTGTTAAATAACACTTGTACCGTGTGTTGTGGCATGAAATGCACCTCATGCTCCAACCAATAGCGATAAGTAGGTCGAGTAGTTCTCACCTCCAGATGCAATCGGTGCGAGCAAGCCCTCGTCAGGGAATGTATTATCAAGTAAGAAAACAAAACGTGTGAGTGAATTCCTCAGTTCATGAATTCTACATTTGTGGAAGCTGCTCGATGGGCGTTGTAAACTTGAAGTCGGTGGGGAACAGTTTGATAGCGTGCGGATACATCAGCTTATATGATTGCCTGATGGTGACGTCAGCTACTCCAGCAATGTCTCCGATCTCCTTTTGGCTGCGTTTGTCTTCCGAAGCCTGCGATGCCATGTAGATGGCAGCAGCAGCCACTGAAATCGGACTGCGGCCAGGCACAATGTCTATCTCTACCGCTTTCCTAGCGATGTGAGTCGCAGCTCTTTGAACCATGTTTGGAAGGCCTATCAAGAAATAATATTTTAAGTTTGATTAGTACCTGAAAGCAATTGGGATAATTTGCTTGTATTATTATTAAAGTGAAATTTATATCTTACCAAGATTTGAACAGAACCGTGACATGAAATCTCCGGTGGTAATAAGATCGACGCTGGTCTCCAATGCTTTCAAAATGAGTTTAAAGCAGCGTCCAATCTCTTTTTTGCTTATCTTGCTTACGGCACAGATCTCTTTAAATGTCCTCGGCACGCCTTCTTGGCGACAAGCGATGTAGAGGCAGGCAGATGCAATAGCATCATTGGCTCGGCCCTATGGAAACACTGCTGTAAGATATCTGGAGACTTGCACCTCTTTTCTTGTGCTTTTGTACTTTCAACTCTTTTTTGTAAGGTCCCTATTTAGCAAATACCTACCTTAAGGTTTTTTCCGTCATGAACTTGCTTGAACAGGTTGTTGGCTCTATCTACAATGGTCTTGGGCAAGTTAATGCGATCGGCCATGCTATTTATTTCTCGAAATGCATTGATTAAAGCTCGGTCAGAGCTACTCATCTGCAGGGGAAAATCATAGTAGGCACTTAATGCAAATACCAATATTAACCTATTTAGCTCAACGAAAAATAAAATAGATTAAGTCCGTACCGTTCTGCGATTTTGATATTTTGAAACACCGTAACCATCAAATGATGCATCTCCACGTCCAGGGCCAATCATTGTAGATAAGTCTGATCCATTAAGTAGAGGATTTTCAGGACCACCAACTCGAGAGGGGTCGGCTCCAGCTTTTTCATTACTGAATGTCCTCCACTCTGAACCAACATCAATGACCCTGTAAAGGTACCAAAATAAATGTCATAGGGAAAGACATTTTCAACAAATGCTTGGAAAATCTTAGCTCTGCTTTAGATACTAACCGATCACCTACAACGAGCCCACATTCGGAACATATTTGGTCACCCGCTCTGTAGTCTTCAATGAGCGGAGCGTCAGGGTGAGCATAGCAACATATTTTGTTTGCATCATAACTGAAAAATAAGCAAGCTCATGTAAGTGGTAAAAAATGTAAACGGTCTCTGTGAAAATATACAGTATCTTCTTAATAGGTAGTTGTCTCCCACCCTATGGCAGCAGAGATCAGAGAAACTTACGCCCCAAAAATCCATTCTTTAATTGCTGAAGAAAATATACATCCACCTTATCGAACGAATGTTCGTTTTCCTTACGAACTAACTCATAGAGTTAATAATTTCCTTTTCTGTAGACTATTTAAATATGAAAACGCACTTACCGAGACGAACTGCCACTTGCCATTTCAACTGCAACAATAAAGTGACAACTGGGTGACAACCAGGAGTACCAACCGAATGGTGGACAAGATTATTTTCTAGGATAATCTGTGCTTAACCGTATATTGCGAAAAATACAACACTAAAATGTATATAAAATAACCTTTTTTGTTTGTAATCAATAATTTTTTCAATGAACTGTTAATTTTACTCGTGATATATTTGCTTAGCGAATTCATGAGGCTCGCGATTTTGTTGGCAATTTGAGTTTACGTTTGGGTCTTTGGAGAATGGCGGTGATCATTTCCGCGTTTTCTGTCGAGATTCGCAGTGATAGACACTAGTGAGTGCTGATTATATCACTGAATTGTCAATTCTAAACACAATAGCGATCGCAGGAAAACTATATGAGAAAAGCTCTATAATCTATTCGTATTTCTGTAATCTGACAAAAGTGTTTCGCTAGAGGCTAGGTCTAACAGCTGAACTGCTATCAGTGGGATTGTGCATGTAAACAATATTTTTACAGAATGTTCAAAAACACTTTTCAAAGTGGATTTTTATCAATACTTTATAGCATTGGAAGTAAACCACTACAAATATGGGATAAAAAGGTTCGAAATGGCCATATCAAAAGAATTACTGACAAAGATATACAGTCTTTAGTGCTGGAACTCCTTGGGACAAATGTGACGACAACATATATAACCTGCCCTGCGGATGGCAGCAAAACACTGGGCATTAAACTGCCTTTCTTTGTTATGGTTGTAAAAAATTTGAAAAAATATTTTACATTTGAAGTTCAAATTCTGGATGACAAAAATGTCCGCCGAAGATTTCGTGCCAACAATTACCAATCTACCACGCGAGTGAGGCCATACATTTGCACAATGCCATTACGATTAGATGATGGATGGAATCAGATTCAATTGAACTTAGCAGACTTCACTCGACGGGCCTATGGAACTAACTTCGTTGAAACACTTCGTGTCCAAATTCACGCAAATTGCAGAATTCGACGAGTTTACTTCTCCGACCGCCTGTATTCAGAAGATGAATTGCCTGCTGAATTTAAATTATTTTTGCCAATTCAAAGCAAGGTGGTTGGTTGAGGAGGCATTGAAGCTGGTAGGATTAATGTTCATTATTAATCCTTAAAATTTAATAGATTCTAGAGTAATTACCTACCCACTAATTTATTATGGCTTTTCAAAAATTAGTTGAATATGGCATAATTTGGAAATTTTCATTTTTTCACTGGATGTATCTACCCTCAGTTTAAAGGAAAAATAAAATTATTTTATCTGCTACTACACCATGTCTTAAGATATTAACACCAGTAGCTGCCTCAATCCAGGTTTACAGCACACACTCAATGCTACAATTGACAATTAAAACTATTGTGAGTCAAGCAGGGTTCACATCCATTTGCAGATCCATCATGAAATAAACATTTTTCAATCAATATGAACATATCACATTAGTACTGGTGGGCACTAGCCTGTTAAAAATATTGCTTAAATAAATAAATAATATGCCCTCACCTAGCTTGGTGTAAAAAATGGTCTCTTCAAAAAATCAATCTTTGTTCCTAGGGAGGTACAATAAAATAGTTCTCATTTAATTCTACTAATGACCTTTATTCTTTCCAGGTAGAGCAGTCAACGAAGCAAACGAAAACTCCATGATCATTTGTCGCGTTTTAATTCTTGTCTACAATCAATCAACTGCAATTACTTTTAAAACATTCAGTTATGGTATATTTATTTTCTGACAATTTCATCAAAAGCTTTGGTGGAGCAAATTGATTTCAAAACGGGGCTGAGGAATCGCTTCGGTAAAATGGGCTCAGGAAGCGTCCGGTGGGCGTTTGATGTGACTTCCTGGAAGCCCACAGAGTCTCAGTGGCTTTTAGCAATGTCTTGCATCCAAGCAGAGGAGAAAGATCGTATAGGCCGCTTTGTATTCAAGAAGGATGCCAAATCTTCGCTTGTAGGCAGGTTACTTATGAGGAAATATGTTGCTGAATACTCCAACATTCCATACTCTCAAATAAGATTTGAACGTGACAAGAAAGGAAAACCATTGCTAAATACAAGTAGCTGTCTGTTAAAGTTCAATGTTTCCCACCAGGGACGTTTTGCTGTATTGGCTGGAGAGAGCAATGGTATTGATGTAGGTGTTGATGTCATGAAGTTGGAATACACCGGTGGGAAGAGCATTGCAGAATTTTTTAGGCTTATGACAAAACACTTCTCAGCTCATGAATGGGAAAATATTCATGGCCATACAGATAAACTGGATGAGCTAAAGTTAGGATCATTTTGTCGCCATTGGTCGCTGAAAGAGAGTTATGTGAAGGCCACTGGTACTGGAATCACTGTTGACCTACGGCAGATTAGCTTTCAGCCAAAAAGAAACTTGCAGTTGGGGATTGTCACCAACGATACTGTGCTTTATGTTGATGGAGTTAAACAAGTGGACTGGTTGTTCGAGGAGACGTTATTAGACACTGAGCACTGTGTATCTGTTGCTCGTAACTCAAGCATGTTGGAAAAATGTCGAGGCGAGCCCTTTCAAATAATACAATTTGAAGAATTGATGAGTGGATGTGACCCACTCTTGCCTGAAGATCTATCGGCATGTCAAAACTTCTTCAAAAAACAAGAACATCCACGCAGTTTATAGGATTTCTAAGAATTATATCATATTCCAGCGATGAAGCACAAATAAATAGCTCAAATCAGCCAATCCAATTGCGATGGAAAAAATTTATAACATTTTGTACTCTATGTAAAATTTACGGCAAAGAATAGTACACAGTACTATGCAATAAAATCTGTACCTTGTATTTCCTGTATATTTGACTTTCTTCTTCTTGGAAACAGAGAAATTTGAAAGAGCTCATCACATTAAGCTAATAAGTTGTAGCCTAGTTTCAACAGAATTATGCACATAGAAAGATGAACTCCCATTTGAAATCAAAATAACTGAGGAGGTGGTCTTTCCTTCCTAATATGATAAATCTGGTCTAATCTAGATGATTAAGTCAGAAATCCTGGCAGTGGCATTTAACGTAACGATAACTTAAAAGTCATCCGAGCTCACTAATCCCAATGCTGTGTATTGTATAATGAAGGTTAACACTAGCTTTTTTTTTCAATTTTAAGCAAAACTACTAGAATCAAAATTCATTGGGTCAGGAGTGCTGCACTTTTATAAACTCTTTTATGACAAATATTGTTATACATCCTCAAGGTCACTAACCTTGATCCTGACCCTCAAAGTTAATCCAAAAACCACCTTAAGACTACCAAAAGACCCAAGCAATATTCTTTGCAGGGAGTGGAAGGACAGAAGATGCCAACACAGACTTTGATTCGCAGGTCAAGTTTCTTGGCCTAACAGTCGACCTGCTACTGTCGTTGACCAGTCACATCGAAGAGGTCACTAAAAAGCTGGCTAGGGCCAAATACGCTTCTCGTGCAGTGGCAAGACGATGCCACCCTGAAACTGCGACTGGTCTATATTGCCCAGGTCCAGTCAAACCTTGAGTATGGCATACTCTTATGGGATAGTATGTCATACTATTGCCTGCTATTGGTGCAGGAAAATCCTGAGAACCATGCTGGGGATGAAAGCGAATACTTTGTGTTGCGCACACTTACGATCCTGTCCTTTGCTTACACTATATCCTCTATCCATATCCTGGTAGCCTGCACGTGGTCATGGGACAACCCTGACCTTACCATAGGGGATAGACAAACAGTAATAAGAAGCACAGGGCAGTTCCCACATTGGAATATAGACTGGCCGTATTGCAAAGCAGTTTTTTAAACAATGAATGAACATCTTTTAACTACCTGCCTGTTGTAGTCAGACAGGTCTCGAGTAAAATTTGAATTTGTAATACAAAGCCTCCTCTTGGACAGTGAATTTTACTCTCACTAAGAATTTCTTGTAAAAACATGAAGTAAGATGTGTAGTTAGCCTTGATCAAAGACCTGACTTAGTTCACAAAGTTTGAAAAATTATATTAAGAACTGTATTTAAATAAATAAAAAGTATGATAAAATAACTGCATGATTCTGATCCATCAAATGTATTCCAAAAACCACCTTGAGCTTCATTTTATTCCTGAATGTATGCAGGTTAAGACGTGCTGGTGATGTATAAAGTTATTGATGTAGTTGAGCGAAATAATCACGCAGTAATTATTGCATGGTTTCTGACAAGACACGGACACTTGCCTCTGGTGTAATCAAAGTTCCCGCTGAAAAGCACCGCCTTGTCAGCGTTTGGTCGGCTTCAGGAATTCAACTAGAGTTTAGTTGCCCTCCTCCAGTCTCCGGTGATTTAGGGTTATCTACGATCACACTATAGAGTAAAAATACTATGAAAGATAAATCATTATTTGTCTTTACGCAAGTTTCTTTGTTAAAGTGAGACATTACTACTGCAAAAGGGAACCAGGTATAATTCAGAATTTTTAACGCATTACTTGGTGTAATTTTCATGTAGACGGTAGATGCTTAACTTCTATGGTAGATGCATTCAGGGCCTAGGTAACCTTTACCTAGTCTAGTAGCATAGAAGAAAGACTTAGCTAGAAGTTCTAGACACACAATTTTCCTACGAATCAGGCTTGTATTTAAGCTTTTCGTACAATTATATTTTAAAGTCCAGAGAAAATTATTTGTTTTCTATTTCATGAATTTCAAAAATCTTCTCTTGAATTTTCACAGGTAAAGCTGTGCATTTTGGCTACCAACGTCTCTACAGTGAATCAACGTAATGAAACTCCTAAGTAATGCCACACTTACTTGAAACTATTTCAAACGGAAACAAAATGAACACTGAAGAAGCATGCAAGTGGATTGAGCATAAAGCTCCTGATGGACGTACCTACTTTTATAATACAGAGACCAAGCAAAGCTTGTGGGAAAAACCAGATGAATTGAAAACACCTACGGAGCTCTTGCTGTCACAATGCCCTTGGAAAGAGTATGTGTCAGAGAGCGGAAAGACTTACTACAATAATGTTGATACAAAGGAATCTCGCTGGACAGTTCCTCCAGAGCTCGAAGAAATTAAACAACAAATTGCATTACTAGAAGGAAACCATCATGGAATGATTCCTGAGCCAATGCTGAATGTAATTATGCCAGAATTGGTTCCTATACCAACTGGGTTAAGTCCAGATAATCCTCTTGGTATGGCAGGTATAGCAAATCCTAACAATATTGCTTTACCGGGACTTCCGGGAATAGCATTGCCGCCAGAAGATTTGATGCCCACAGGAATTTCTCTCCCCCCTGGGGTATCGCCCTTACTTCCGTTGCAAATACCATCACCATTGCTAAATCAGAGCATACCGACGCCACCATTGTCTCAGGTGAACAAGCACGGTTCCTCGGCAATGGACCAGGCAATGGCTGCAACACTAGCAGCAATCACTCCTAACATTCCACCTCCAACAATAGTTACAGACAACGGTTCAAGTAAAGAGGTGATTAATGTTAGCGAACCTAAAACGCCAGAAACAAACCCGTTGTCTTTCAAAAATAAGAAAGAAGCAATCGATGCATTCAAAGACCTTCTTCGTGAACACAATGTTCCAAGTAATTCATCGTGGGATGCTGCAGTGAAATTGATCAGCGCAGATCCCCGCTATCCAGCTCTTCGTAAACTTAATGAAAAGAAGCAAGCTTTCAACTTGTATAAGACCCAAAAGCTGAAAGATGAACGTGAGGAGTCAAGGATAAGAACCAAAAAAGCCAAAGAAGACTTGGAGGCTTTCTTGATGGAGACTAGCAAGATGTTGTCCACCACCAAGTATTACCGATGTGAAGAGCTCTTTGGAAATATGGATGTCTGGCGTAACGTTGCAGACAACGATCGGCGAGACATCTACAAAGACGTAATATTCAGTTTGGCAAAACGAGAAAAGGAACAAATGAAGGCCACTAAAAAGCGGAATATGAAAGAGTTGTCGAGCATTCTTGATTCTATCACTCAAGTGAACAACCGTACTACGTGGCAAGAAGCGCAGGCAATGTTGCTAGACAATGTGACCTTCTCCGACGATGCAACACTACTTGGTATGGACAAGGAAGACGCTCTGATCGTGTTTGAAGAGCACATCCGCCAGCTGGAGAAGGAAGAGGAGGCAGAGCAAGAAGTAAAGAAGAAAAGAATCAAGCGACAGCAACGGAAGAATCGTGACAATTTCCTTGTTCTGTTAGATGAGTTGCATGAACAAGGAAAACTGACGTCAATGTCGCTGTGGGTCGAGCTTTATCCTATTATCAGCGCCGATCTACGGTTCTCTGCTGCTGTTGGACAGGCAGGGTCTACACCTCTCGATTTGTTCAAGTTCTACGTTGAAGATCTCAAGTCTCGCTTCCATGACGAAAAAAAGATAATCCGAGAGATTCTAAAAGAAAAGTCCTTTGAAGTGGAACTTGCAACCACGTTCGAACAGTTTGCATCGATGGTTTGCGAAGATAGAAGATCAGCAACTCTAGATGCAGGCAACGTCAAGCTTACATACAATGCATTCCTGGAGAAGGCTGAAGCTAGGGATCGTGAGCGGCTTAAAGATGAGGCTCGAAAGTTTAAAAAATTGGAGATTGCATTCAAATTGCTTCTAGATGCTCAAGACATTTCGCATACAACAGTTTGGGAAGAAATACGGCCTAAAATACATGAAGATGAAAGCTTTGAAGCAATCATTCTTGAATCGGAAAGGATAAGAATTTTCAACGAATTCCAACATGAAAACGAAGAATCCTGCGCTCACCATCATTCCAGGTCGAAAAAGTCTAAGAAGAGCAAGAAGCAGCGCAAGAAATCGCGCACACCAGCATCGTCGTCAGGCTCGGACCGAGACCGCGAAAGGCGGCGTAAGGACCGCGGTGGCTCGCGGTCGCGAAGTCGGTCCCGGAGTTCAGGCAGTCTGTTGGACACAGTTACAGCCACCGCAGACCGGTCGCACTCAAGACACAAGAAGAGCAAGAAAACCAAATCAAAGAAATAAGCAGGGGCTGAATTGTAACTTGGTAATAAGGCTACCAAACCTGCAGGTCAGTTCACAAAAAACACATTTGACATAGTTTTAACTCGAGTTTTCTTTTTTCTACCTCTCAAAATTGTTATTACTTAAATAATTAATTTAGATTGTTATCCCAAAGTACAAATGGTTCATTGCTGCAGATTATGCTTGTAAAAGAGGCAGAATCTTTCACAAACCTCCAGTTGTATCTGAACCTATAGAATTTGAATACATTTTGTGGAAGTACCTAACTTTAACAAAATGTTGCGAAGAGCAATTAAACATATTTTGTTTTGATTTCCTTTAGGGCAGCTGTACGGCCCTGCCATGGAAGAAGTCTGTTAGTACTCAGTGCTACTCATGTTCAAGCAATAGAAATAATTGAGTGTGTTTGATCATTCATATGGTTCCTAGTGAAATTACCAACATACTTCATTTTGAGTAACTTAAACTGTATCATTAAAACCCTTTATGACCAACCCAATCACCTGATGCTTGTGGTTAAAACTGATGTTGGTTGACTAAGGACTACAGTAAAATTAAAATATTTGTGAAATTTAGGACGTAAAATAATATCCTATTTTAAGACTACCGAGGGCAAATTAAAAAGTATAACTTTAGGAATTGAGCTCCACTGAATTGCTTTGAGAAATTTGCACAGTGACTTTTTGTGAATAAGAGTGCTACATTCTCAAAGAAAGTTTATTTTCTTCATCCGACTGAAAATTCAAACATTCTTTTAGTTCACATCTTATCCTGCAAGTTGCATTTCAAAATATTTTGTATATGAATTATGTACACGTAAAATTGTAACTGATATACGTGTCGAATCATTAATGGCAATGTACGTTATGAAGTCATTTCTTTTTCCTGGTATTTTTACCCACCTGCTACCTTCTTAACCACCCACAAAAAGATGCATGAGCCCAGACCTACAGCAATTTGAAGACAAATAACTTTCTACGACAAGGAAGTCATTGGGCAGAGAAATAGGTTGAATGCCAATGTGAGTGTAGGTTTGACCACCACGATCTCAAGAAAATCTGAGTCCGTTTTAAAGTCAGTCGCCAGATACCAGAGGGAAGTTACGCTGAATAATATGCATCTCAATGGATTTCCAGCAGTTCATGCATTATCAAGGACAGGAAGTAATGCGGTGTCTGAGATTTGATATTTTCTTAACTATGGGAGGTTGTATTAGTTATACTTGGAATTTCAGCACCCATACTTGACCAATCCCAAGTCAGTAATGAACAGATTGAAAATAAATTACATACAAGTACTGTGTACAATATTTTATAATCTGAGTTGCATAAAATCTAATTTATAAGACTTCCACAATTTTTCTGCCGCTCAAAACTGACTGAAGTTATCGATAATGTATTAATTTGCGGTGAATAAAGTAACGTGCACAGCCACTGGGTGGTACATATAACAGAACTCTAAGCCGAGTACATAAATTATTAGCTAAAATGTGGGGTCAAATGTGATCGTATTAAAACCAATTAATAAAATTATAACAAATAAAATCAAAAATGCCAAGCGAATCTTGCTAATATAGCTGATTTCACCCAAATAGACTTGCTCCTAAATATGACAATATCTGGGACCATATCATAAAATTCAATGCTAGGTCTAAAATAAATATTTTCTCCGGCATGGTATCTTTGATTTATGATTCCTAGGGAAATGCTACAAGTAAGACTGGACAATTTTATTATTTTTTCTTCCGATAAAATACTGTGACTATAGCTTTAGCTTTGTAAGCGCTGGGTAATGTTTTCTAGTCTTCCTTTCATGTGGGCTAAAAGATCGGCGGAGAGTTCTTCGATAGTAGTGTACCGCGTCTTGTGGAAACTAAATATATCTTTCAGGAAAGACATTACCTGATCCTGGAATAGAAACAATGCATTAATTAAAGGAAAAGCACACAAGGTGCTCAAATTTTCAAGAACGTTTACGACACATAGATCTTGAACCCTGTCGGCGTTAATTGCGGTAAATGAAAACCTCAAAAGATTTATAATCTAACTTTCTCTACCACACTAGACTCAAACAAGTGCCAAACGGTTGCAAGCCGAGAATCAGAATAGTGCATACCCTGAAATGGTGGCACATCTCTCGGAGATTTTCATCAGGCCCGAGGAATCCCCAGGCCAACAGTGGCGACAGGTGCTCAGAGATGGCGTAGAAGTGCGACATGAATCCATTGGGGAATTTGAGCATCCGACGTTTGGCCTTCAACACCGACCACACGGCCGTTGCTAATGCCTGTAAGGAAATAACTGAATTGGCTGTGTTGTTGGGGCTAGTGATGGCTCATCAAAGTATTTAGTGGCAGATGGAATGAAACTACACACATGATAGTGTCGTTGCAATCGTAGCATTCAAAGGGTGAATGAAAAACACTAAAAAGTATGAGCCAGATTTCTGATTGTTATTTGGGGGGAGAAACCTTACTTTACTTCACTGTAATAAGATTGAAGTGTTAAAGGCTGGATAAGAGGTGTGGAAAGGAGAAAGAAAGAGCGAGAGGAAACAACATACCGGAAACTTAAAATGTCATTTTGCGTGGAAGACTTGATGGTTAAAGTTTTGGCCTAATAGTGATAAGGCAAGAACCAGAAATCTCAACAGTAAGTGAACATTGCAACATCGATTACATTTTCAAGTCGCTGGTAAGTTGTGGATTTCCGTTTCCTTCTCCTTTCCACATTAGTTTACTTGACTAATATTTTTATAGGCATGAGCAAAGACTATAGATAGGGGCATGAGTAACTTACAGTTTCCTTAAAGCTGTTGGACAGCCAACGGTTCTGGACTACGGCCGTCACGGAAGAGGGTGGAGTTTCGAGGTCTTCGAACGAATCCATCAGAAAATAGTCCATGACAACATCGTAGAAGGTGAGCGCCTTCACTCCACGCAAGTGAAGCTCTTGCTCGAGCACAGACCAGTTGCTTGGTTCATGGAGGAATTCCTGCATCTCTTCATAAGCTATCAGAAAGTCCTTGGGATCCTGTGCACAGAAAAGACTCACTCTAGAGGACACTCTAAAAGATGCACTCCAAACAAAAAAACGTTCATCGGAATAAGACTACAAGTTACCCACATTCCCTCTCAAAAAGAAACCACATTCAAGGAACTTAAACTCTGGTAATGTTCATTAGATTCAAAGAGTGGGACATTTTTTGGCATACCCTGTCTGCAAATAGCAGCATGTCAGTGAGAACTTGGCGGCCGCAGTCCGCAAACCATTGATACGTCGCCTCCTGCCGGAACAAATGCTGGAAGCCGAGACGAACACAATGAGTCTTGCACAGATACTCAAGGTCGGAGCCGCAGTGTACCATCTCTGTACGCAGAACTCTGAAATAAACAGCAGACATGATATGTTTCATTATTATTCATAAGGTGTTTAATACCCTCCTCAATTTGTTACATAAAGAATAAAGAACAATTTTTAAAGATTATGTGGGTACTTTGAAAAAATTGTGTTCATGTGTGATCTGTGATGTGATGGGCAAAGATTTTAAAAGGTTTTAAATGAAATCTTATTTAAAGTGCAAACCCTTGCAATGCACGGGGTATTTTATTATTTTGAACACTATAGCCGTCTCAAAAGAGGCTGTGCATACTCACAGTCAATCTGATTCTAGTGACGCTCTTCCACGTCACAACCTGCCAATCTCTAGTAACTCCAGTTTGATGTTTGTGTGGGGTATTTCATTATTACGAACACTATAACCGTCTCAAAAATTGATGCCCAAATGGGGACTCGAACCCCGATCTCCACCTATCGCGAGTATTGCTCTAACCCATTGAGCTATTTGGACACTGGCATTTTGAGATGATTTTAGTGTATTTGATGAGAATGACGGATCTCCAAGGAGTAGAACCAAGAAGCTGTGAATACTCACAGTCAGTCTGATTCCAGTGACGCTTTACCAATTGGTTCTACTCCTTGGAGATCCGTCATTCTCATCAAATACACTAAAATCGTCTCAAAAAGCCAGTGTCCAAGTAGCTCAATGGGTTAGAGCAACACCTGCGATAGGTGGAGATCGGGATTTGAGTTCCCGTTTGGGCATCAATTTTTGAGACGGTTATAGTGTTCATAATAAGACAATTTTTAAAGCTGTTCTTGCATTTAATGGCCTGCTAGTGTAAATACTGAATATAGCTTTGCATAAAAAAAAATATATGTATTCTATATACCATGACACTTAATTGAGAAGTATCTGGCGAAAGAGTATGATAATTGGGCATCATTGAATTCTTCAAGGTAATTGCAATTTCATTTTTTTTAGTCTAGTACAATGTGAAATGATTGCCACCTGACCTGTATGGTACCCCAAATTCTTCGTAATGTCGGAGGGCGGTTTGGTATAGGAACAGCGAGTCAAAATCTGGCATGATCTCTGCAAATTCCTCAAACTCCCGGAGGTCTGCCACCTTAAGATAACAGAGAGGACACTCACTTTACAATTATACTCTTGTATCCCTGCTTATCAAATATGCACTCTTTTGAAAGAATTAAGCACATCTGACTTTTACAGGGCACAAAATGAATTTATTTTACTCCACAACACATGTGACAAAAATATTTGGTTTATGTCTGTGAGCGACACTGTCAAGTCTACCTCCATATCGAAAGGCCGAAGTACAATCCCCAGCTGGGTACTGTTGTAAAATGAAAGGCAGAATCGCATACCAAACCCGATCTTCAACATGTAAACAATCACAGATCCACTTGCAGCCATTTGAGATCTGATGTTGCCAGAGGTCAAACACTTTTGTAGTTAGATAAAGTAATTAAGCCATCTGAAAATCGCATTAGGAACGAGGCATCGAAATTGCAGGCAGAGCATCCAAGTGCTTTTCATTTTGTACATAGGAAATGAAGAATCGGATAAAATTGATCCAGAATGGGTCACCTTGTCAGTATAGCCACGCGGAGGATCGTTTGAGTTCGAATGTCCGACTCTGGCACAGAAAGAGGGAATGCATTGACTCCACGAGGAGTGTCTCCCAAACTTCAAATTCTTCTGCAGTTTACGCCGATTCTTCGAAGGATCTATTTTCAGTTTTGCCTAAGTGGCAAGAAATTTCAAATACCTGTTCCTTCATGAAAATATCGGATATTGCGATGGTGTGTTGCCTATGTCAAGGACCATTACTTTTGTTGGAGGTTTGGTCTGATATGACCAAAAGAAATGTCAATGAAAATCGATTAGTGCTTGAAGTGTGAAGTGTAAAGATAGATCCGATCACTTACCTCGTCTTGTGCTGAAACGAAAGACTCCGGAGACCCAGTGATAATCGAAGTAGTCCCATAATGCCTCACCGAACTCTCTGTCCTGAACAGGACAGATCGCTGAAATAAAATGAATTGAGAAAAGGTAAGATCAGCTATGAATTAGCAAGCACGCGATGGAGGATATTTCAACTACAATAAAAGTAATATTCAGGTGTCAACAGAAAGACAGTCTGTACGTTCGAGTCACCATAAATAAAATGGCTTTTTGAAAAGCCAACAGGAGTTTACGAAAACTGCAAATTGTTGTAATAATTACGTTGTAATAGGCCATGCATATCTGCAGTATCTGGAAATTGAAATTGTTCATGCTTGCAATTCTTTTTGACGTCTCAAAGGAAATAAAAGAACGGCAAGGCTTATACGATCACTATAGGCAGAAGTATTCCCTGTCCAAGAAAATATTTACGTTGCAGTACTACCGAAAAGGAATCCACAAATAGATATTTGGGTGATGGTTTTTAGACTCATGTCTACTTAATTTATCCTTAGCACAAGTTTTTAGAAAAACTATTTGAACTGGGTTTTGAATGCTAAGTAAAGGGCTACTAAATTTCGAAATTTAGTAGCCCTTTACTTAGCATTCAAAACCCAGTTCAAAGGGCTACTAAATTTCGAAATTTAGTAGCCCTTTACTTAGCATTCAAAACCCAGTTCAAATAGTTTTTATAAAAAAAGATATTTGGGTCTTGGGCACATCTTGTTAATATATTTTTTGGTTCATAATGGCGTATCCTAGCACAGAGGGATTAGGACTAATTCGTGCAATTGGGCAGCCAGGGATAGCAAATTTTAGTGGTTACAAATATTGATAGTGAACAAGCTTTAAAGCCTATCGACAGTGACTAATATTATTTTGGCCCACCGTTTCAGCAACAGAAATTTTAGGGAACCCTAATAGAAATTTTAGGGAACCCTAAAATAAGGGTAGCCAATAAATATGGTGAAAAGGGTTGACAATAATAAAAAATCGGCGACGTCGTGCGAAGTGTAGACTAACCTGGTCAAGAAATAGCAACTCGCTCTGATTCTGCAGTTCGTACGCAGCATCCAGCAGGGTTTGAATCTCCCTGCAGAACTCTGCCTCCTCGGCGCCGGTCACCGCAAGGGGCACATCTGTGTCGGCGCCCCGGTACTCGTAGGCGGCTAGTGCGTCTTCCCAGTAGTTGACTGCAGTGTCTAACGCCTCGATCCCTACAACATACCAGCCAGACCATTTAGTTGAAGCAGTATAGGCAATCCGAGATACACATGAGCATCGCTGTCCATGGTAATCCAGGCTGAGCAGCGCTAGAGCAAATTTGTATGCCACGGTATACTTGGCATTAAAACAGTGGTGTAAATATAATTGTACACTGAGAACTTTAATTACGACTTTTAAAACTTACACGATTTATGGGTGAGATTAAAGATTCTTTATTAATTGACTGGTACGGAAATTAGTATCCACGTTTCATAGTTTCGCCAAACGTCTAATGTGCACGACTCATATTTCAAGTTGCAAGAAAGCTGGGGCTCTAAGCTAGGATTTAATGGTTCCATTCTGGATGACGCTGATGATTCTGGACGGTTTCATTCTGGTCTGTACGTGAAGCATGAATATTATAACGTTTACCTACTTTTCTAGTCAGTTTTAAAAGACAGTTCTATTTCTACGTGGTTCCGAACTCTGCTACCTTCTCCAAGCGTAGGTTAGGGACCCTACACGAGGAATAAAACGGATCTGCAGACATTTTGAGTTCATAGAAGAAAAAGAGCGAGCGCTTAGATTCCAGTTATTTTGGCAGTTTTCACGTTCATTCCAGGCAACTTATGGGATAGTTCCTCTGGGACACTGCGGCAAACTTAATCACTTGATATTTTTGGTTCACGAAAAAAAAGGAGGAAATGCGACAGACCAAGAGTCGCTCTTCCAAGCTCCGACATTATTTTTTAATGGTGGAGGAACCGCATTTATGAGCACAGAGGAAGACCCGCGGATTAAAATAGTTGCTTGACTTTCCTTTCAATAAATCCCTTTCAACATAGAAAACAAACATGACACGCATTTCCCGAAAATGTTCCAATCTCACTTTCCACAAACAAATAAATCGCCCCCACGCGTTATCCCGCTCTGAAGTGGTCCAACGAACGGCAGTGACCTCGCGAAGGAGCGTCTCTTGACCTACAACCCGCCGAGCGTCTGGCCGTCGCGACGCCGGGGTGGCGCCACCGAGAGGCGCCAGGCGTCGGGCGTCGGTATCGGCTGGAGGAGACTTGCGTGTCCGCTCGTTTGTCTCACGGCTTTTCCGGCGAGCCGGCCGGTGGAAAACATTTCCCGGTGCTCACGCCGAGTTGTGTATGTGTTTATAATCGATAGTTTGATGGCGACCGGGGCTTTATTTGTCCCTGTTAATTATATGGTGTGCCTTTGGTCATTATATATTCAAAGTAAGTTAGACTTCCGTATAACTTACTTCAAAGGGCCGTACGAATCATTTTTAGGCCAATAGTGTAAGACTGTTCGGGGAGTGCAGGAAGATTATGAAGTAATATGTTGTGTAATATAAACTAATGTATTCAAAAAGACCCCATTAAGTTCTTGTATGGTAGGGAAATAAAAAATAGAGACAGTGTATAGGCGTACAATTTCAATTATACTCCTCGCTTTATTGATTTATGCTTTCATTGAAGAACAATTCAACTCCAAGTCTAAAAGCAAACTGCTGCAGACTGGAGCAAACATTTCGCCTCAGAATCAGACACGAAATTGTCCACCCACTCGAATCTGGCGAACGAAGTTTATGAAGCGGCACTAAAGCACAGTTACCCGACCGATGAAGCCCTTACAAGGAGACGTTTGGTCCAACAAGAACTGGGTCCACTTTTCATGCTCCTGGAGGAATAATAAAAACTTGATTGCTCGTTTGATTGATCGATTGATTGATTGAAATACCGTGCAGCCACGATATCCCGCGATGGTATGGTTGGTTGACCTATCATCCGACGACGATTCGTCGCGTCAGTTACCTCGTACCCCTTGTTCCCGTCGTTCCTGAATCACGTGGGAGGCGGAGAGAGGATGAAACTGAAAGGGGTGACTCATACAGCCTCAGGGGCTCTTGCTCCAGACGTGGCTCCCTTGCGCAATACCTAGCGCTGTTTTGTGACTCATTGTGCTGAATTCGCAAGGATGTCGCCCTTTAAAGTTTAAAGTTGAAAATTGGTCAATGCTGTTATTGAGCGAGTCATGTTTAGCCACGGATTCTCTCACAACAAGGTGATTCATTCAATCTTAATGGGTGTATTACGACAGGCTGGGATATACCGTACCGCAATGCTTACATTTTGGTGTCTGTGAATCTCTGAATTACAAATCGAAACGTCTAAAAAGCGAAAAAGAGCTGAAGTGAGTGACACGATATTTAACAACCACGACTCTTCCACCCTTGTTGACGTCTTATTTCCATTTAGAACGAGTTCTTCACCTAAGAAACGACCGAATCCAAAATCACTCTTAAAATTCAAGTCACATTCTTCGCGTGCAATATTTTGTTTCGACTCACGCCTTACAGTATCCTTTGCGACACCTGTGCCGTTGGAGTCCGTGATCAGGACATGGCCTGACAAATGACGACTCAATCATTAGCCGCCAACGAATTACAGCGCAAGCAATCATTGAATAATTCATATCTCTGCTCAGACATCTGCGACGTCGCGCGGTTCCCGGCGTTATCTCGACCCAATAAGGCAGATCGGCGGCGATAGAGTCAAAGTGTCATTACCCGAGTGGTCGCTGCGGGTGCCCGAACGTAGACAGACCACCGCTGCTCGGGAAACGGAAGTAATGCGCCCGTTGCTTTCAATTAGGGGCCATATAAGTCGATACGAGATTCAGGGTTTGGTTCAATTATTGTTTTCATTAATCTCCTCGGGGTAGGGCACAGCCAAAGAGCGATTTTTAATCATGTTCTACTTAATTATTTCCTAGCTTCATATTAATTTCTATAAGGTATAATGGTGTAGAACCAGACAGTTTATTGACAGCTAGAGGTGGGAGTATGAATGCCAAATGAGTTATTATGGTAAGTCGGGCGTATCGTTGTGATGTGTGAAACGCCATGAAAAAGCAACCACCTCGATTGCCTTTATTTGTAGCGTGAAAATCACCTGCTGTCGTTCATGGGCCAAATTGATAGCGAGATTATTCTCATTTAAATGCCATTTGTTTGCATAATAAAAGTCAGGACGAAATGCAGTTTTAAATTACCAAGGCGATGTTTTAGCGAGTTTGGAGTGGGTTGGTATGATGAAGATGCGCCGTTATAAATATGAGAGAAATTTTTTTTGTAATTGCATGACCTCCAAAAAAAAAAAAAAAAAAAACATTTATTGCAGATATCGAAATAAATCATTTTTAGATAGTTAATGATAAAAAGATCAGTTTTATAAACCCAATGCACATGTAATTTGCAGCCACTAATTAATAATAATAATAATAATTTTCATATGAGTAAATAAATGATGTTTCGATTTCATACAAGAAAAGTTCCTGAAATTAGCAACGTGCTTGCGACCCGACATGGAAGATACAAGCATTGCTCTCCTGGGGCTGCCAGCTTGTCTACAGAGCTTGAAATGCTGGACGGATAATTAGCAGGAAGCGCCTACGAGCATCCTGCGGCAAGTCATAACACTTCACTCTCGTCTTCTGCGAGGCACCGCAAGCCCAGTCTTCTCGTGGGAGGAAATGCACCGAGAGTGGGAAGCTCAGAGATCCAATTGACACCCGGACCAAACTTTACACAGCTATTAATCACGATTATCACTGAAAACAACGCACCAGTCATGGCCATCGGTCGTTATAACAGAGGATTCAGTCACGAGAAAACAGTTGTGTGACAATTTTTTTTCTTAATTTGTTAGGTCATGGCCTAATTATAAGTGACCGTGCCATCGTTGTGAACCCTGGAAAGAATGGGCTGGCTCGACCGGCCGTGACCGATGGGCCTGATTTGATTAAAATAATTAAAAATAGCTAAATGTGTATACGCTTTATTTTTTATTTATTTTAAAGTTTGATTGTCTTTACCAACACATTGGTGTCGATATCATTAGGACTGATATGGTAAACAACAAGATGCAAGCAATTACCACCCACAGCTTGTTTATAAAGTATTCTATCGCAACACAGCGCTAGTTTCAAAGATGGTTCAGTCATAATTACGTCTTGCGCAAACTGTTTTCCGATACAATCTTGAGATTGAATTAAATGGACCGCGTAATATCTTCTACATATATATAAATGCAGTGCACAGGAGTGCATTACCAATTACCACTGCAATCACTGTTATTATTTTCCTTCTGTGCACTCAATTAATAAAACTAGAGCGAGGATCGGCATTATAGATAATCCATGATAACGCGCCTTCGTAGTAGAGCCTTTCAATACATTATAAGAAAATCTTTTTTATACCTACGTTCTGGAATTCCAGCTCATTCGGTAGTTAAAATGCATAGCGCACTACTACGCATACCGCGATTGCAATATTGGTCAAGGAAATAAGTAATTGCTCGTGACAGATGAAACTTGATGTAACTTTGATACGGAATGACCGTCCCACAGACGACCCTTTATCAACTAGCGACTTAGATAATCTACCACAGCATCCCTAACAAGTCGTTCTTCCACCATTCATTGATTACCTAGATCATGAGGTTACACAATACCTAAGGACTTTATCTTCGTAATTAAAAATGATTTAAGGAAAATAGAGGTATACAGGGAAAACTACCAGGCGATAGGAAAACCGGAGATTACATAGGAGGTGGCCCTGAGAGGATATTCATTTGATAGCTGTGAGTTGACGATATGACTAACATGTGATATTAACTGCACGTATTACATCATTGGCCGTTACAAGCAAAGAAGGCGAGTGGATTCGCATCTAAGCTCCAAGAGAACCCACACTAGAACAGTTCGCTGAAATACACTCCCAAAATGCGAAAACAAATGATAATGAGGTCTGCGATTCTAAAATAAAAACATGGGTGCTAAACTGGTGGCTTAGCTGTAAGATTTCGATGCGAGTTTTCGATTTCAGTGCGAGTTTGACAAGTCTAAAACGCAAATGACGCCATCCATCCCCAGAGGTCCAAACTAATTCAGATAGTGGGCGTGGGTAACACCGTAAAACTTTGCGGAACTCCCCTGTGTACGATTTATCAATTTTAATCCATGATATCTGTGGTATAAACTAGAGTAGATCTACCATTAGGATCACATATCTATGGACACGGTCGATGCAAATGTCGATGGCTATGCGGTGGCTCACCAGCCGGTAGTTTTGAAAAAGTCATCGGCTTCCCGGGACACTGAGAGCGGCTGCGCATGGGCAGCCAATGGGGAGGTCTGGCGCGCCGCGCGCCTCAAGTTGAGAGCAGCCAGCGTGCTAGCAGCAAGTTCCGATCCACCGATGTCGAGAAGGACCGGTAAACTTGAGCCCCGCGTTAGTTCTCACTCTAGTGTCGAGGTGTATACGTGTGGGTCAAAGAGCGCTCCCTCGTCGAGTGAAACACATTTTGTTTGGACTGAGACGGTGGCAAAACTTCGGTGAAATAAGTGGTGTAGGATTTGAGTTTGGTCCATTGGATAGCTGCGCGACGAACACCCAAGGATTTAGTGGAATTATTTAAAAAAATACAGGTATGGTTCCAGAGAGTTCGCGCTCAAAGAAGTGAACTAATTTAATTTTGTGTTCCCGAGTGTCCCATGTGTTCCTTCCGAAAGTAACTGTGAAGTTCTGCGAAATTCGTTACTTTTGCTAGATTTTATTTCCAGCGGAACGGTACATAAACGCACCTGTGCATTAGCACGCACGTAGGCTTACTTAATTTAATTGTATATATTATATCACATTTAATTGACTAATTATGCGATGACTCATATTATTTAAAGGAGGTGGGGATTTAACGTAGCAAACGGACAAAGAAAGTAATAAATAATCCTTGAAAGACTTATCAACAAGTGCAAGTACACCATGCAGTACCTTACACTACCTTGCAATGGCAAATAGCCGTTTCATTTATCTGCCACTTGGAGAAATAATGGTTTCATTGATATTGAAAATGCGTGAAGCGCAGCCCCCGTTGCCAGTGGAAAACGTACGAAATCGAGTGACAAATTCGCGTGTAAGCTGGTTTTAAATTGTAAGTGGCGTGAAAATGGATTGTCATGACGTACACCGGTCCATTCCGACCTAGCCGGCAGCATCATCGGACCGGCTGGTCATCGATGAGATCATTCGCGAGTAGAATCAGTCTAATCAGAGCCGGACGATGATGCAATCCGGACTCAAAATAATTAACTGCCGGATTGGTCGTTTCAGGTTGGACACAATTTCCTGCCACATACCTGGTCGTCGTTTAGCCGCTTGTGTCCATTTCGTTTAACGCGTTTTTATTTTTTGCTTTCATTTTGCTGCTGTGCGTTCGCAAGAAACGTGACAACCAGATTTTCAAACCCATTGTGGCGTCTATTTGTTTTCAAGGTTCGACTTGCAAGGCGCTGTTTTATTACGCCTAAGTGGCCACCTAATTTCAGAACTACGCATAATTAATGCGTCAACTGCATATTAAGAATAATTCAACTCGCAATGAAGTTTATTTTTGTCAAACTTGAAAGTCATTACAAAAAAAAAACGTAATCGTGACGATAATAGCGATGATATTAAATTGAAGAAAGTGAAATAAAGGGCAGGACACGTGGCCTGCGCGAAAATACTTCAGAGGTTCATTTTGAACTACTGCAGTGATACACTCATTTACATGTCGTTGCCACTTGCAAAGTGGCGATTTAAATTACCGTTGATTGGGTGCAAAAATCGGTTGCATTCAAACCTGAGCCCATTCTGTCTGATGTCTGCACAGACCGACCGTTTAACCCGCTGGCTATTTGAGATTAATTGACCTCCGCTCATGAAATTGACCCTGTGCACGGCATCGACCTATACATGTCAACCAGAGATTCTGATTCTATACATGCTACGGCTTAGACCTCCAGCTCCTTATCTCTAGTACACTGACCAATATAACTGAACATGGATATATTTTTTTAATATCGTATATTTTCCCTGAGCCACGTCCGATTCGCTTCGTGCTATTCTTATAACAAACGCGACGAGGAAGCGTAGGTAGAGATAATAAAGGGCATGTCTTTCGGCAAATCATGCACTTCATCATCCATATCATCATCATTGTCCAGCGGCATTGAACCCCATACATTGCACGTGCTGATTGCAACCGTACCTCTAGGCCGGCCTCTGCCTTTGCGGCAAAAACATGCGCTTGCATCGCTCGAGCGTGGACCAGCCGAATCGGAATGTAAATTAGAAAAAAATGCACGGAACCGTTTGATTTAAAGTTTAAGCTGATTACGACATCGATGCCATAGGGTATGAAACATCTAGGTATCTTCACCGGATGAAGGACTTCTTATAGCATGTGCAAGTGGTATTCAAAAGACTTAACACCAAGATAATAGAGCAGAATTGATGTTACACCATAGAGAAATTATTACACAAACACGAGTTGACCAAATCGAAACGACCATTCAGACTTTTGATATTTTATGGCTACCCTAAATGAATTCCTCTTTCAGTACAGGGAGCAAAGCAACCCCCTATCAAGCACCGACACGTAAAGATGTGATGTAGGTGCCCAGGGGCATTTACCCTTGCACTTTCCAGCAAACGGGTTGTGCGTGAATGCGTTATGCATGCGTCGGCTTTGCCGCCATGCGACGACGGTCTTGCAGTTCCATTCGCAGGTCAAGAAACCAGTCTTCGAGTCGGCGCCGCAGACCGAGACGATTCTGTTCTCTCCTCGAAAAGAATCTTGAAACAATGGAACAAACTGAAGTTCGTTCGTACCTTATATTCTACACGGAAAGCGTCGCGCCTCGCTTCCATTTCGACCAAGTGTTATATTTTTCAAAAACACAATGCACTCTTCGGTGATCGCATTTCGCTGTCCATATCGTTTACAGTTAAAATGACGCAATAAGTTTGTTTTTCGAAACATAAAGGAGCGCGCCCGAACATGTCAAGATCAACACTTTGACCTTCGCGGAGCCTGGATCGATTCCCGACTGCGTAGATTCGTACCCAGTCCCACCCACTAATCTGGTCCACTTCGCCTTGCGGCCTAGTCCGGGAGCTTCAGTAAGTACGATTCGTCCTGTTTGCTGGAAATCATGGAAATTGTTTTGCGAATACTATGTTTAATACTTCGTAAAATGTAACCTCGCCGAAAGGGATACCTAGAAAAACATAATTAACGTACACTTGCCCCTGAAACAGAAGCTGTGTAGAAACGAGATCGTATTAGTACTTATTATTAGGTACTAATTTACTAAAACCATGTGCAACAAAATATGCGCAGTTCATCGAGCCACTTTTCCTGGACCGTGTTTTGCATTCTCAGTATTTCTCATAAATTGGGCCATAAAATTATACAAGTCGACACGTTTTCCTGATGGCATAGTCGGAAAGTAATTTTAGCGTGCCTCTAAGACGTAACATCGCGATTTAATGAGGCCAAAATAGGAATGAACCCAAAAATCGGCAGAAATTAAAACAATAAATTAAGACTCATTCAAACACGAGCTGAACATAACAAAGCCATTTCCTGAACTGAAGGGTTTTTCATATCAACTTCATTACGCAAGTTCCTTTATAGAGGGTGAGTTTTAATCGGCAAGAAATTTTAAAAGTCAAGTCGATGAAGGGGACGATGGTTAAATTTTCACGATTCAAAGAGCACAATTCACAATTGCTCGCATGAAAGGGGGTTTTGTAAGAACTTCGAACACATCTCTTTACTCACTTTATACTGCGTTACGCAGTCGGAGATGAGGAAACAACCTGGATCAATAGTTCCTTCCGCTGTTTGGACTGCATTTTCTGTTTTGTTACAGCGGGCTACAAGAACCAAGCAGCCTTGCACTTGCACAGGAAACCAGATAATCACACTTTCGACTCTCGTACTCGCTGTTTGAGATTCAAAAACACAAACTCAAGAGACTTATTGCTTCAATGCCCAACCAAGCAGAACTGAACAGACAAATACCACGAAAAACGTTAATCTATTGTTGCACTGCAGTCTTGCGAGAGGTAAACCCATCATTCGCCCCCATAACGCGTTTTTTTTTAAACAAGAGGGACCTTTTTCCATTTCAGAATTCATTCTTTCGGAAAATTTCCCTCGATTTCCCAAGAAATAACGGTACGAAACACAAAACACAGCCAGTGCAGAATCAAGCAGAA
Source organism: Protonemura montana (assembly GCA_947568835.1). Lineage (NCBI taxonomy): Eukaryota > Metazoa > Arthropoda > Insecta > Plecoptera > Nemouridae > Protonemura > Protonemura montana. Next base: position 15,531,813 of record OX387602.1, read on the forward strand.
TATCTCTGAAGAGCTAGCACGAGCTCACTACAATGGCTACTGTGATTCGAAAGAAACAAGCAATGCTAGTTCTACAATGCAAGTCTTGCTGACGAGTGCAGCAGTGCCTTTTAAGTTGATCAAGTGCATCACACGTTTGATGCATTGGATGCACCCCCCGCTGAGTGAGTAATGAGAAATGCAAGTGCTCACATGCATGATCAAAATACTCAACTAGAAGTTCCAACAAACTGTTTCACTTTTATATCGGTGGATACATTTCACGCCCATCATTCGTTTCATCAAATTGGTTCGAATTTGATTGCCAAAGATCATCGAATCGAATGGGGTCATACGCGCAGTTGCAATTGCAGTCGTATTAGGGTGAAATGTCTATCACAACCGATGATAACGCCATTTTGGCTTCATGAGAGCACTTAAGTCGTTAGCCGAGTCAATGGTCAACCGAGTGCCATAACTCCATTTCGAGTTTGGAGAGGAATCAATTATTAAGCACCCCTTAGCCGGAGGGGCTATGGTAAGAGCTTGCCTAAAATAGCGAGGTATTCCGGGGCCAGCCGGGTAAAGATATCGGCGAGTAATAAAGAGAAATGCCCAACCGGGCAAGTTTATCAGACTTTGGCCACGGTTTGCTAGGGGTCGGTTATCCGATGGTCGTTGGGCGTCGCGTTTCGTCTTGGATCGAGCTAAAAGGGTTTCCTGGCCCCCAGCCGCGAGGCTCACGTCTTGGGAAGTCGGGAACCGAGGAAAAGGGGAGAAACATTCGCTTTGATAACACTTGGGGCTGAGGCTTGGAATGGCATGCATTGCTGGAAACTACAGTGTGTCTCGGCATCATGCATATTAATCGTTGCTTTGGTTATTCATACGGAAACTCGCGAACAAGAGTAAATATTACGAAACACCCTGTTGGGGATAAGAAAAGGCATGCAAAAGCTAGTCCCATTCATGGCTGGGGTAAAAACTAAAAAGGAAATGAATTGATGGAGATTAAGCTGGTGTATACATGGTAGAATCGCGAATGCAGTTTACGAATCGACGTCTCATTAATTTCATCCTGGAATTATTTCTGCTTCGAGTGTTCCGACGACAAGCCTAGTACGCCCTAACTTGGACAATGCCTCGTGAGGAATAATGATAAGCCCCTGGCTTTGGATTAGACGAGATGCAGGGACTGTCACAGAATCTCAATTCGGTCTCAAGCTCGCTGGATGGACGAATATGATCGATATTCGATAGGCAAATGCTGGGAGCCCGTTTATCGCCAAATACGCCGTGCTCGGCGGTTGGATTTTGGCCACAGAATATGGCGCTGCCCTCTACTTCGGACAATAAGCCGCAGAGTTGAATTGTAATGCGAATTCTAAAAGGAACCGCACGACGGTAATATCGTCGGCAAACTCGGCGCCTCCACATATAAGGCGACCGGCATGGATTTCAGCGTGTCGGAAGCGTTTGGCATCCAACGTAATATGCAAATGAAGTGCATCTCCTATGCAAATTTCAGCCAGGAATGCAGGCGCCGGGGCAGCGCAAAAATTAATCAAATATTTGCGATTCCCAGCAATAAAGCCAGTGTGGTCTTAATTTCTTAGCTCCCCAATTATCACATGAATAAATGCGAAATGCGTGACACTTGGATACGTTTGATACACGCATGCGTGCTGCACGAAGAGCTGAGTGATTAGCATTCTGATCGGCCCAAGTGTCCAATGGACACGCAATTCCATCAACCAGTGTGCAATTATGCCAGTTATGCGGCTTCGTTTAGGGAGAAGGAAGTGCAACTCTCCTTGCATTCAGGACTACCCAAGACTCATCTGCTCCATTCCAGAGTTCCATCCCCTGGAAGTTAGTTCATTAACCTACCCGTATCGCACATCTCCAGCCCGCCGGGAAGGGGGCACGGGTCGTAAAAGTTTCGGGTATACGCTGGGCTCAGGCACGAGGAATTCACGTGGAGGCAACATGAGAAATTAATGCTGTTTTGCTACCAGAGCCGGCCGTGGAAAATTGAGTCCACTGCACGCTGAAATTTAACTAGAGCATCCCTCGTGTGGTTTTAACGACGCAACATAAATATAATCGTATGACAACAGGTCTTATTGCTAAGATAAGTCGTCGGTACCCTCAGTAAAATATTAAACTATAAAATATTATGTCAGCAACCTAAAATATCGTGGATAAGGGTCTAGACGATTTACTATGTAATCACATTTGAGCGACCCAGTTCTAAAAATGCGCTTTGCGACCAATCACAAGCAAGTCTGACATGTCTAAAGAGTTTTACTGCAAGCCGATTTCTAAAATACAATTGTTGTCAATATGTCGGCACTTCAGCATGGCACCCTCACATGGTGGACCCCGAGCGCCACCACAACTTGCCCACGCATAGCAATAAAATCAAATAAAGACCAATGGAAAAAAAAACACCGGAAATAAAATAACGAGCGCGAAACAAGTGGTTGTAAATGTTGTGTTGCAGGCTTTTTTCTGCAAGGGAAATTTACAGCTGCTCGGAAAGTAGAGATTATGTGAAGGTCCGGTGGGTCAGAGGTGAGGCGACCGCTTTCATCCGCCCTCTACATTGTGTTACTCGCACGATAATAGCTTTCCTGAGCCATTAACATTGGTTAAGGAGGTTATACGTTTTAAGCTACCTGTCCAGTATCATGCAGAGACATAGCTAGGGGAGGATGCTGCAGAGATGTGTACACAGGAAGGGAGGCAGGGCGGCGAAGGGAATCGATAAGGGATCGCGTCGAGGGAGAAAGGAAGGAAAGGTAAGAGAGAAGAAGAAGGTGCAAGCTAGCTAGGCCCATAGAAAAGATAAGGCTGCGTAAGGAAAAAAATGCTAACAAAGGGAATACATAAACGTGGTAGAGAAAATGCGAAGAGGTCGAGGGGCAAATGGGCAATAATAAGGGAAGTAGACGGAGAAGAAAACGATCGACAGAAAGGGAGGAGATTATAGTGTAGAAGATGAGAGAAATAAATGGACGGAGATGGGGAGATTCAGAATCGTTGGACACTACACGAAAAAGTCCAGACGACAACACGACGCAATGTTTGATTATTGAGATATTGCATGGTAATCATATCACTTATGACTACTTGGCACCACTGGAACACTAAAAAGACAACTGGCAGTGATGGGTAATGGTAATTTGCTCACTGTATTCATTATTGTTTCTTTGGGAAAGGTGCTAATTTTAGAAGTTAGCACCTTTTGGGAGAGATGTGACCAGTACTGACATGAATGGATGCACGTCTTTGACGAATTTCATTTCGTCAAGAAAGCAAACAGAACGGCATTTACATGAGAGGTGTGAAAGGTCTCAAAGGTGCCTGTGAGATGAGCCATTGACAGCGACAAATAGCAGTGAATGCAATCGCTTCTATAAAGGATAGAAATGTCGGCCAGAATATTTCACAGAGGAAAATCAGATCAAGCCGATCCAGTGATATTGGAAAATCTTGGGAGTCGGTGAAAAAAGAACTTTCCAAAAAGCGTCGAGTGTGCAGTCAAGTTGGAACCGTTCCATTTTAGGGATTCTTAGCCAACTTCTGGGACAAAGGGGACTGGAACTAACAGGAGCACAAGTGGTGCAAATGCTTCAATTCGTTTGTAGCAAAAAGATGATATCCCAAGTAACTGTTACATGGTATTTCTCTACTGGTCAGTTTGAGCTTTAACCATTTAATCAATCCAAGCTGCCGCAAAACAGGTATGTCAAAGTGTTCAGAACTAGGTACTGGATGCTGGATGAGATAATAAAAGGTCAAATAATGTAAGTGTTCTGCTTCTGGACAGTTAGCTATTCGTGTAAGAAATAGACGATCTCTGTTTTCTGAGCATAGGAGTGGGACAACAATCTCCAATCACAGTGTAACAAAGCGAGCCGTGAAGAAGTAAATCGAAAGCTTGTTTTGTAGACAGATAGAAAGAGGAAATGAATGGCTGTGTTATTTTAGAAGAAAGGGTTAGAGAACACAAAAACCTTGGGGCGTGGACGTCGGATTTGAAACTAGGATGCTTGTCTGGAAAATAATCCGTTACCGAAAAGAAAAAACTACAACGTCAACGCTGAGAAAATTATTTAAAAATATGCCTTTTTTCTGGGGGCCATAATATAGTATACAGTTTTATAGCTGGATTATTTTAAAAGTAAATTAAGAGATTGGTGCGAGATTTTACAATGCCTTGCAGTGGAGTACACGCAATAAAATAAAATTTAATAAGTGAGGGGAATGCGGTTTTTTAGTCGATACATCGAAACTACCACAGAAACCCAATAAAATTATCAGATAAAGCTCATACACCGAGGGCTGATACACTTACGGAGGCTTTTTTTTTAGATGCAATCTATACCACATCCTGATTCCATTGCTAATAATCATTATATGTTTGACCATGAGTTCGTCATATCTGTATTAATGATCGAGTGATTTTAATGCACTACACCACGCAAGAAAGTTGACATTATCTGTAACAAAAAAAACATGTCTTCAGGCGCTGAAAATGGCGCAACCTGATTGGTTCTCAAGAAGATAAACACAGCAATTAATCATCCCCTCTCAGCCACGCATTTCGACATCATCCAAGTTTACAAATAAAAAATAATATACTCCAAAAATTATTTTATTGCTTCTAGAGCCGTGTCGGCTGTCGGCGAGTGAATTTAGAACCCAATGGTATTCTTACTTTCATTCGTCTGCAACGAACCATTTTTTTATATGGCACCTATCAACATCCCACTTCTTGATTGTAAAATCTGGCTCTTGCAATCAGTGACAGCTTGCCTGAGGTGTCGACGAACCTATCACCCGATGTCAGAAGTCAAAGTATATAGCACCACTAGCGAGGATCAAAAGTTCATGGTTAAGTCTTGAATTTTGACAACACCGACTTAGAGTTACGTCATTAATGGCATATCTTGTGAAGTGATTGTTACACTTATAAAAAATGAAACCTGGAGATCGGTCGACGAGATAGTTGTTTGCGCCAGGGAGATGGTGAACGGATGAGCTCATAGAGGTGTTAGAAAGGTGTGTAGCTGCATGGAGAAGTGGTATTGTATTGTGGAGATCGTTACGGTTGGTCGTACGTGAATGATCGAGTGCCAGACCTCGTGGCTCTAAAGAAACCGCGGGAAAAGATCTCAGGTAGGTAGAACTGGGAGATCGTAACATGGTGAATGTTTCCACCTGCCTCTGGATATGATCCCAGCTCCTTGTAGACCAATCTAGTCATCGGACTACTGTCTAATTAGTGGCTCCAGATAACCTTTTATGTAAAGTAATTGGATTATAGGCGATTTGATAGAAGCTCGTTATTACCATGTGTTTTGACAACTATTAGTCGATTCCAGGGTCATATTCAGGTGGAAGTCCGATACAATAAGCGGAGCGAGCATCATCTTAGCTAGTTGACCTTGCATCTCATCGAATACCTTACTGGCCACCTCCAACTGAATCTCGGCAAGCACTCGCTTTGCTGGGGTTTGCAGCATCAAGCAATGCAACGCTCTCGAGCTATGGCGAAGCAAAACGTTGTTTTATTTGTAATTATTTGGTATGATTGAACGTTTTTTGGTCGTGATATAAGTCTCAAAACGGCGGGCGTAGCGAGTCGTGACCGTCGGGCCCATTGAGCGTTGAATCTGATCAAAATTATAACGATCGCCGGCCGGCTGTCGTTGGCATCTTTTTTCCACCCATGAGCACATAGCCTCTAATTAAATCCCATCTCTTCGTCATTGTTGAATGTTACCAAGAGAGTCTTCTTATTTTACACTCTTAGCAATGCCGAGAGATTTTTTAACTGTCAGCGCGATAAGGAATGCGTAATGTTTCCCCAAAGGAGACTTTAAATTTGATTTAATTTACGCCACATTCAAAAAACGATCTTCACATAGCCCGCAACACGAAGATGCTTTTAGGGAGTCTTCCGGGATGACTTAAATTCTCAGAGGACTTTACACAAACTTATCTCTGTAGCTTCGCCATTATTTAAAAAAACTCAGATTCGCAGGATGTGATATCAATCTCCTGGTTAGCACAGGATGCAGCTTTCAGACAACTGTCTGCACTTGATAATCAATAGTAGGCCGGTCGGTGAGACTGCAATTCTGCCATTGTTTTTGCATTTAGAGCACGAACACAGTTTCATAAAGCTACGTGATGATATATAATTTCAAGATTGATATATAAATATCCCCATAAACCATTGGCCTCACATCGGATCAGATTCAGGGCAGTGTCTTGATTCTATATTCCTGGCAACGTAAGCATGAAATGTAAGAACCCTTGCCCGGCAAGCCTGGGTAAATAAATGGCCAGTGTTGGCAACGTAGTGAGTCTAACGTGAATCGCCCATATGCCACGGAAACTCACAAGGGAGAAACTGGCAAAGTTTAGGTTGCATTGTTAACCCACTTACTGTCATCTGAGACTGATCTAACTTGCTGCCATGTTGAATACGACCGATAAATACAAATCGAACATCTGGCATAGGCCGTGGCACACAAGATCAAATTGGGGAATTATAAAATCTACACCCAAAAATGGGCAGACCCGCGTAGGACCAGATGACAAGAAAAAAAAAAGTGAATCTGAATCCTTCCTACTTTGGTCACAATCATTGAAAGCATCCAAAGTACCTTTCAGTGACAGAAGAGCAGACAAAAGCTGACAAGCGTTCTTGCGTTCGTCAAAAAGCTGCCTCGTGCTGACTTCTGCTGGTACCAGTCATGAAGGAATGCCGTCTTTTTACTCTCAAGAAGAGCTGATAGCCAAGTGTACATCGCAACAGCATCCTCGTCTCTTTGTACCTACTTCCTTTCGCCTCGGACCAAAGCTCGAACGTGGTGATTCTAATATGCGGCTACGGTGATAATTATATATTTTTTTTTTATAAAGTTTAACAACGACGATTTAATGACAGAGAATTGACGGTGAACGATTGATGAGGGTCATCTGGATGAGCTGAAACGAGGATGTTTAATGGCTTCACCAAAAATGCACTGCAAATGTAATGGATATACTCTTGGTATAACGTTGTCATAGTTGAGCGCCTAATATCTAAGAGTTGACCTATTTTCAGGAAGCAGAACAAAGCTATGGCTCTCATTTTGTCCTGGAAACCACATTGCAGAAGTCTCAATGACAGCGTTTTTAGTCGAGTAAATTGCGGTCAGTTATAATTACTTCTGGGATAATTGCTATCGCTTACATCGGAGCTATTGTTGCATGGCATGCAACTTGTTTACATTTACAACATTCAATTTTGCCTTTTTTGTATGTGGTTTGCTGGTAAAATGAGTCCGATGGATACAATGTAACACACAAACCATTACACGTGATGATGAAGACACATGTAAGTTGTTGGTACGTAGGCGTACTTGGTTTTTACCTTTTACCGAAAAATGACTAGCGAGTAGTTCGCTTAATAAAATTGTTTTATGATATCTTTATTGCCCCTTTGTTTGGAACCTAAATGCCAAGGGGTGAGACCAAGGAGCGCTACGCCCCAAAACTGTGTGCCTGCATTGTTTAAAGTCAATATTTATTCATGCACACACAGACCAGCTCAGAAGAACCACGGTGAGATAAGAAACACCTAAGAGGTTTTACCTTTCCCGAAGATAAACTGTAATGGTCTGCGCCCAAGACTCGATGAATAACCTATTTAAATAACCTAGAAACAGTTTCCACTTATATTATTATTACTTTGAGAAAAATTATGGATTTGAAAAATTCAATGATTTTGACGGCAAACCAACAACATTTTTAAGGGCATCCGAATCTAAGTCATAAGTGTCAAGTCAAGAGTTCGACCCATTCGCCATGGGATCGGTCGAGAGAAGTGGGGTACGCAAGGTGGGACATTTCGACGGCCGAGGCCGAACTACCCTTGGGAGGTCAGGTCACCGTCTCAGGGGCGCGCGAACGCGACAAGGTCGACGCCATCGATTCATGTACCTACACAGCAGCGTCACGCACGCTAAATTTAGATGCTTTTATTATCAAGTACTTAAAGATCGAACAACGACAAGGATTTCGGTTAGAGTGCGCTCTCTGCGACTTGGCAAAATGTCATGAAGCATGGAACAAGAATTCGAAAAAGAATCAATCTTGATGAGCTATAAACAAGGGAGGCCGTATCAATCTTAGTTTTCTGCTTTAGAATTATAGTCATTGAACTCTTTCTCGACACGCAATCGGGATCCCCTTTTCTTCATCGGGTACACCTGCACCCCTTACGTTCCCGCGCGTGTACCCTCCAGGGGGTTGAAAAGGAAACCGCCAATCTATCAAGACGCAATTTTTCCGAACCAGTCGCAACACTTAGTAAAGCTAGTTAGCTGCGAATGCCCTCGGCAAACGAATATTGATTTATACTGGGGGATGCAAAACGAAGGGTTGTCCTTTTTGTTAATCATAGCAGTCAACATTATCACAATCTATTTCACTTTTCCCATTAGTCAATTCTCATAATTGGGCGGTAAATTGCAACCATTTAACTTTTTCCACATGTCGATTTCTATTATGACGGGCTCGTCAAATCGATGCGCATCGGAAATTGATTCACAAGCGATACCGATCATCAATTAAACAAAATAATGGTCCGTCGGTCTCGTGTTCGAAGGGCGACCGCCTGCTGGAAAGTAATGCTGCCTAATAAAACGTACAGAGGTTCGCGCAGGTGTGTGCAGGCGGCGGAAACGGATGCGTGATTATCAGGCTACGACGCGGGCGACAAGTCAAAGCAGATTGCTTCTAGTGGGCGAGGTACGACACCGACCTGGGACACACTTAATGAACGTCTCAAATTTCGCCAATCAACGACGTCGAAATGAGCTGCGTGGGTTGCTGTGTCGATGCTGGTGTACAGAGAGTAGTACGCGTGTGTCATTGTAAACAGTGTGGAGTATTGTCTTGCTTGGCTTTTATGTTTCTAGCTAGCTTTATCTTGGTTGGGCCACTCGCTTTTGGGTTTATCATTGCACGTGGAATTCATTAAAGAGGCGAACTGCCTGAACAAACATACTCGTAATGTAATGTAAATAATAATTCGCAGATGTTAATGAACTTCTACATTGGACCGTGGCAGTGGAATATGTAAACGATTGAAACAAAAAACGTCCGTATTTTTACAAGTTACACAACATTCATAAGCAGTCAGAATTGCTTCGAGAAATGTTCTCACGTCACTGGTAAAATTAACGATGAATGTACTACATTTCAAAGTTTCTTCCCCCTAACACGCCGGAGTAATTAGATAACCGGGTTGTTTATCAACTGCAAAAACTTCCGCTGGCAAAGGCTTGTAGAATCCGTTCCTCTCACGTTCATTGCTAAAACAGGAAAATCTCTTAAAAGTGTTAACTGTGTATAAGCAACGTTCAACTGAAAACATGTGTATATATATATATATGTTTTTTTTTGCTTTTTCCCATCGAAATTTAACTCCTATTGTAAAAGATGAATGCAAAGTCCCAAGCTTACGTCACCACGTACACGCTAAGTACACCATGTCCACCCTCAAAATCCACCCTCAATGTGAAATTCAATAAAAAAAAATCCTCGAAACCCCACCGCTTTGACACCACAAGTGTCGAAATTCAAAAGAAACCGTCGCCAGGTCGGCAAAGTCACCCGCGCCGTTTCGAGACGAGAGCGAGTCGAGAGCACCCAGCCTAGGAGTCCGTCGTGTGCTCACGGAGGGTGGCACCGACGGCGACCAGCCCGACCCGACGCAGAGACCCACCATCCCCACGTGTGCCCGACGGCTTGCATACGGCACAGGGGCGTTGCTATGACTACGCCATTCTAGGAGGGGGGGGGGGGGGGGGGGGCACAACTTGGGACTGCACGCTGTGGTGCAACCGCGCGGCTGCGTAAATATATGAAATTTGAAATTAGCTACCAGGAGAGACACAATATTGCGGCCGCGTTAATAGACTCATCCTTGTCTAGACAGTTTGATTTCAATTGTATGGGTTTATTGATGCACGCCAGCATCCGTAATCTTGATATCATACTGTTCTTGGAGAGATTCCAGCTGCGTTCGCCGCACTTTGTGAATTTCGATCGGGCTTTCGCGAAATCAGTGGGAGCCACTTTTGCTCACGGGCGTTGGATGAAATACTAATAGGAGGCGACGGGACAGAGTTATCCTCTGTGTTCCCCCCGATTGGTTCTATGGTTCTATGTTGCAGTCCGCCAGAGTGGCGATAATTTGTTGTAATCTGGCATCAATCAGTGATGGCCAAGTGCAGCTGCGAGACGCGTGACTGGACAAAGCACGCATTAGACTTTAATCTGATGCGTGAATCGCGATCCGTGTGCGTCGATCTAATATCAGATCGCTCGATGCGTGCATTTATCGATGATATTATGTGTGTAATTTATTGATTCCGTGGTCAATAAATATTAGGCACTTTGTGCAATGGTTGCGCGGTTGACTGGCTTATGTTCGCGGGTATGAATGTAATACATTGCCATGTTTTACTCCCAAGGGGGGCTGTTTGAACTTTGTGTACACGACCTCATGTTCATGGGGTTGTCATTTGTTGTCGAGCGGTAATATCGGTGTCCGCTAGGTACGCGTTCATGGATGAAAATGAAAAATTATCAGACAAGTGGGACTAAAGCCCTGTGTTCATTATTCATGCTGCATACAGCTCAGGGCATCGAACAAAATCCCACCCACGTCCATTAGCAGAGAAAGAATGGTAGCAAATATTCATGAAGTGTGTGTTTAATTTCTACGCCTCAAAATTCCACGGAACCGAATACCCATGCTAGTGAACGTGTACTTGAGTTTTTTGACTTCTGCAAAAAACAATGATGCTAAACATTCAAGTTTTTCCCCTGTTGATTGGATACAAAAATCGACGTCGTCTGTCAAGTCGTGAAGGAAAGAAAAATGTCAGTTGCTGGGAGGGATTTTGAAAGGTAATATTACTGAAACCACCGACAGAGTATATGTTCACCATCTCGCTCGCTGTGCACATGTTGAATAAATAATTATAGGCGATGATTGATGGCAAATGAGCGATTTAACTGATTGATTGTTTCCTCATGAAAGTTAAATGATTATAATCTGTCTTTATTGATTGGCATTCTCTTCGCTCGCCAGTCAAAACGTAGCCTCTGGTCGCAAGGCGACATATTTCGAAACATTCCACAGAGAAATATTATCATTGGAAATGTATGTAAAATAATGTAAACGTAATCATCTTTATTATATTACTACGGACTATTTATTTGCCATTTGCAGGAGAACCTTGAATCTCTCGGCATTTTGCAGGAGTTATGTGTAAACTAGATCTTTATGGAATGTGATTACTATGATCTAATTGCTGGCACGCAGCGTTTGGCGCTGGAAAATAGGACAGGCGAGGGAATATTTAGGAGATAGAGATGCTGTGAGGCTGGCGAGTTATTTATTGTGTCGGTCGGGACTATCATGCCGGAGTACAAAGGCAAATAAATTAGACTTCCAAAAATATTAGACTGATCGAGGAAAAAATTGCTGGCATTTGAACCCAACACTCAAATTATCGACTCAAACAAACGTATAATTTAAATTTCGTTTGAATCGCAACTAATTTGTAGACCTAAATGCGTATGCTAAATTATACCAATCGAAAACAAAATACGCTTACGGTGGGGGAAAGCTTTTGGAAACCAGCGGAAAAGCGAAGGGAAAAATCGCACACCAAATGAACGGCGCCCTAATAGGCAACATCGAATCGAAACTATAAATAGCAACGCACGCATTCCAAAAGAACAAACGCGAACCGACAAAATGCAAAGAGCGAACATCCTATATATGCGTTTACCGGTAGACCTCGCATTGAAATATTGAGTAATCGTGTATTGGCACGCACTACAACGGGCAAAACTGCAGCAACAGGTTCGATTGAGTGGAGCAATGTCGCGAACTTGCGTGCCACGCAATGGCCTATAATAATAGTTCTTCGTTGGATTCACCTTACATTGGGTCCGACCTAGAGTTCACTCACGGCCTCGGGATCGCGAATGGTGCTCACCAAATGCATATGCATGAACATGTGCAACATGCGAATGCCAAAACATGATCTACAAGATAGATAACATGACTTGACGAAATGCGAAATGTTTTGCTGCAGTGCGAAACATGATCTGCATATTGTTGGTTTGGCCGGGTCGAAATGGAGACCATGCGAGATGGTTGTCAGCGAGACAAAATCACAATTTACGTTTCTCCATTTGTTTTCGAGAGTGAGTAAACAGATTGCGATTTAAGCTGGGATGTTTTTATAAAAAAGTAACAATTCTGTTGTTTCTTTGTCGGCAAAAGTGGAAAAGCAATCGCGTCCGTTGTCTTAGTGCGAGATCTGGTCAACTGGAGCATGTGTGTTCTTCTGAGGGTGCACTTGCTACGTGTGTAGCTTGGAACATCCGCGAATATGGCTTCTACTGTCTAGCGACGAAATAGAGGGAGTGTAAAATATTCATGATCCATTGAAGGGGTTTTTGGACCCTATAATACACTCGCAGGCGTTCGTTTGTGCGTCGAACGCATTACACGCCCAGATACCAACCCTTACAAAGTTCCGACATAATACATGAAAAAAATGCCTAACAAAAATCCTCGGACCGGCGCACAAATTGAATTAAACTTCCAATTCCCTGTGCAAACGAACGAATCCAGTAAATCCACCGCTCAAATATCACCCCCCAAACCCCCTTAAATCTCATTTTCTATTTCCCATCCAGAAAGTTCATTGACGCCGTATTTCGAGCACTCCATGATAAGTGTGTTTTTCAAATCACCTTTACGCACGACGGCCAATCTTTATGGCGCCTTTCACACTCCTTGCGTGTGCGTGAGATTACGCATCGCATCGACGCGGCCAGTAGTTACTGTTACAGACTTCAGAGTATACGCATACTACATGCGTGCATCAAGATATCAAGATCGTGCGACATGTCCCTAGTAAATAATACGTGGTCCTAGCATTAAATCAGCCAGGACGATGTCAGATAACATTAAGGCTCAAGTGATCAAGATTATATGTCCAACCCGACCCTCTCTGCATTTTGTGACATTATTATTAAGTTATTGTTACCCGCGGTTCTCGCACGTGCTCTTAAACTTTAAAGAGCATACATTAATATTTTGGGTTAATAGGGTTCAGCGTTCTCTAGCGCACCATGACATGAGGAAGCGTAACACATTTTGTGGAACACCCCCATCACTATATCTGTGTTATCGTGCCGGTGTAGGCATGTTACTCTGGAAGTGCGTCGTTAAACACAACATTAGGTCGCGATCATACGGGACGTTGGACAGAATTCAAGTTACCCGAAAGCTGGGGACGCATTAGTAGGAGGACGACTTCCCCAGCGTGCATTTCGACGAGAGAGGACACGCTTTTGCGTTTATTTTCTCAAAGCGTCTGTTCGGTGTTGACGGTGATTGTTGTATAGGTAGGTGTATTTTCTTACGCCACATGATTTCTTAGGGGGATTTCACGCGGTTTTTCTACGGAATTTCGACACGCCATGACGCATCTTGACACGCAAACGCGTTGCCTTGCGGACATCTTTGTTTTTTCACTCGATATCTAATTAAAATTCCATCTCGGGGCTCATGATTGCTTGTACGAGAACGATTTGTATCGCACATAGGGCTTCCGTGCCAGGCGTTTATCATTTGGGGGGCATTTGGCGTGGACGGCTTCTCGGCTCTCCTGTGTTTCGGAACTGTAAGAAACTAATTCTTCTCCAATTACCCAAGACAATTAGACTAAACCATACCATTAAGAAAGTATGTGTTATTCGTACCTGATACACGTACATAAGGAGTGAAATGACTCACAAACAAACTTTTACGTCAGAAAAGTTCCTTTACAACTTGCACAATTGCAATGCCGAGTGCAATTATAATTTTCTCACAAGTACAGATCGTGACGACGACTTGGACTCGTTCGGAATACGTTACATTCGAGACACCGTTGTACCTCGCACCACACTCTGGAGATATTATTCAGGATCACGTATGTGCATATGTAGCCATTGTACAGGTGGTATTGTAATATAATCGTGTGACAATACAATTACTACATAACTACCGCACTGAAATTAGCATTAGCTATCCTAACATAAGCAATGTGCAATAACAGGGTGCATCTGCATTTGCACGGCTTCAGATTATAATGCATTTAGTAGGTATCTCGTTACTAAATTGTGTAATTCTTTGTGAAAATAAGTCTGTAAAGGTGTGATGCTTCACAGTTCGTGTCTCCAAAACTGTAGGTTCCAATTATAAATTCAAATAAGTAATTTTAAGACAAATTCATTTATTATTGCTTGGTTTCCGCCGTGGTTCGAAGTTTTTCACTGCCGACGTGTGACAAACTGCGACGCAATCCAACTGGTTGATGATTACTTTTTATTAGAGATCGAGGTTGATTAATCCAGTAATGAGCATTATCCTGTGTTTACCAATTTGCCCTTGGTAATGAATATGGTATCATGGTTAGCCAAGTCAAGCTTTGGGACTCTGTTTTGTCCACAGTCGTCGATTTTAATATCGTTTTCGTCCGATATTTGCTTTGGTCGGCTGGTAAAAGAAAGAGCCTTGGTGGATAATCGTTATTTTCTTCAAGATGAAGTCACCACGAGATAGTAATTGCTTTCTCAAACTAGCGATGTTTAATATTCCGCGTGTACTCCACATCTGTCCACTTGTACAAATTATTTTCACGGTCAATTTGAATCGTATCCGGTGTCAAAGACGTTCGACACTTTCAGTACTTGGAACAAACTGTCGTCACGAAACGTTGATATTGGAATAAAAAGTTACAATTGTCGTGCTACAGATCACGCTTTACTATTTGCAGATTCAATCATCACCTGGATGGATCATGTTTTTGCAGCATTTAATCAGCAGCAATCTGACGGCACGCGAGTGCCACCTTGAAATTGATATGGCACGCATAGCTCTCAGCAAAATAATTTGACAAACTAGTTAAGTCATGCACCTTCTATTTGCGGTTTGTGCAATGCAATTATGCGTTTTTGCAGTGAGCCCGTTCCTTGTAAGGAAGATTCCTATGGAGTCACAGTTCTGCAATATAGCAACTGCTGCTACGGGATCGTCGCACTCTAAGTAAAGGTTTTATACCTTGAAAGGGCATCGGGCTGAGTTAGGTAGACTCCCACTAACACAGGCTTAACACAATAAACGATAGATTAGTGATTTTCTGCTACTGCACTGCGGTAGTACAGAAAGGTGAGAGCGAATTTGATACGGGAACGTGACTAGCTTGATTTGTTTACTTTCACGTGCTTGGAGATCGTCCACGATTGAAACTAATTACCGACTAAAGTGTGCGTGTTAATTGGAGGGTTTTGAACTGATCAAGTTGTTGGCTCACCTGGAATAAGAATTTATCGTAAGTGATACCATTGTGATACTGATAGTACCGAAGATATTTGGTAATTAAATTAATCTGAAACGAAGTCAATTAAGTGATCGCTTTCGAAATAAATTCAGAAAGAGGGGGTTCTTAAAGAGACCATAGTACACGTCTTGAAATTGTGTGCCTTCCCGTTGGATTTATATGTGATTATATGTTTTACCAGCGTCACTGTCCTGAAGACGCCAGTGTTCCTATTATTGTTGGGTCCATTACAAGAAGTTGTTTTCCTGCTTACGGACCATGCAAGCACGCACGAATAAACACATATTCAACAAGACTCCTTCAACCGGAGTTACCTGAACTTCTAACTAGCAGACACCTTTTGCCATAGCATTCGCTACCTCATCCCATTATCGCAACCTCAAGATAGCAGGTGTGACCGAACCTTGGTGTTTACCAGGACTAATTGTAACCCTTCAAACATGCAATGTTCTACGTTGCACCAGGAAACACGTGGTATCAAGTCGGGGCCAACGATCCTGTGCCGAAAATGCGCAGATAATTACCCGATCGTGCGTACAGGAATCGCGAATTACGGCGATTATTTGGACAAAAACGGCGTACCGTACCCGAAGAAAATTACCTTTGACAATGATAGGTGGAAGATAAAAACGTTGAGGTCGTACAAGTTAAATCGTGCAAATATCTTCAAACCAACTACCACGATTTTTTTCTATCTTATGAACGGGTATCAATGTCACGTCTTGTCGTCACCATCTTGGTTTCAGAAGACAAATCTCCCAATAATGGCTCATACAATTCCAATCTTTGTATGGATGTATTTGTTACTGCGCATGTAGTTTTGATAAGCGCATTCGCGAATAAAATCCACTCGAGCCCAACCCATCACATCATAATGCAATCAGTCTTCTTTCAAAAGTCTGTCATCTGAATGTTTGAGCTGAAGACATGTCTCCAGCATTTTATTTGCCACGACGACAAGGACTTGAAAAAAATCTCGTCCATTCTTGTATTGCGTTCTTTGCGATTCCATTCATCGAGTGCGATAGATCCCCATCTCGATAACCACCTTCCAGTGCCGTAACCTAACACATGCCTTTGCAGCGCAGCGAGATCTTATCGAGAAGATCAGGTGGGCAAGAAAGCACAGCAACCGCGACGCGACATCGTGGTTACACCCCTTGAACAACCGCATTGCTTTAGGGTAGTGTGACAGCGAATGAGGCGTACATTGAATTGCGTTTACTGACAACATTAATTGTCAGACTCGAATGAAAAGTGATTCTACACCTGGGAAAGTGATAATACGTGCAGAAAAAAAAATACATTATTTGCTTGAATGTGTTTTCGTCAAAGAGCTGTAGCGGTAAATTGTTATCGAATTAATTAGGTAAATATGGTGTACGTTATTGCAAATACATAGGGGGACGAAAAAAAACAGATCGTGTTTTGAATCTCTTTCAGGAGGCTGACCCTAACCGAAACTAACGTAATCAACTTCCCCTTGTCAGTACAGTACGATCACGATGTACTTCAAGATCATCATCTCGAGCACAATGCAACCGCGAAGCACGTTGTGCTGAGTCAGGAACTATGACTGCAGTCAGCAAGAAGAATGCATATTTTTGCTGCAAAAAAAAAACAGCAAAAAGTATCGGTGTCAACACTTGAAGCTACTTGAGAAAATAACGATTTATCAACGTTACCTCGTTTTGAGCACGTTTAGGAAGTGAAACCTAATCTTGATAATGAACAATCAAGGGCTGTAGTGTTAGCCTACTAGCGTTAGCGTTATTAAACTGCAGTTATTTGTACAAAATTTAAATTAAACCGATTATAATTGGACAGCGACTGCTCCATAAATGACACCGTAGATTTTAATCAGTTTGCACACATCTCCTGAATATTAATATCTCGATATTCCCGCCTCCAGGCGAAATCTCTCCTGCATCCAGCCTCCATAGCGGTCGTTTCAAGCAGACTAATCAGCTTAATTATCTTGGCACCAAAAGATGATAGCTAACACGTCGCAATGGCTTTCTGTTCGCAGCTGAATATGGAGCGCCGGAGTTTATCGAACGTTCCCCTGGCGTTTCTGGTCTTGCTGTTAGTGGGTTCGAGCCTCGGGGAGGACTTTGTGCACGTCCGATCGAAGTACGCGCAGCTAGTGACGTCCTCGACGCTGCAATGGGTGGCCGCCAGTAAAGGTGCGAAGCCCGACGGCGCCGTCGTCGGTGCTCACCACAACACCCCTGGTAAGTGCTCGCCTGGACAGCCGATTACCATTAGGTGGTATCATTGGTACCGCACCTTTCCTCAACTGTATGCACTACATGACATGGTTAATAATTTGACTCAACGTTTCTAGTCAAGATATAGATCAATGCCGCCGATCCTGTTTTCAAACCAGTGCGCCGTTAAACAAATCAGATGTCTCAAACGAGGGTTAAATCCATGCGCAACGGCCAGGGTCAAAATTTTCAGATAACTTCAAACTCAAGGGTGGTTCGTATCGGATGTCAATTGATCCGGTGATTTGGCAGAATCGCAAAACGTTTTCATTGTGTTTCTTGGCCCAGTTTCACAGAGCTGGGAATCAGTTTTCCCGAGTGTTACCTTTGGTCACCATAGAGACAAGCGATCGCGGTCAAGCCCTTGGCGACCGGGTAAAATCCGGTGAAAAGCTGCTTTCCCAGCACTGCAGAGAATTGTTTCAATTTACAACCTAAATCTGGTTAACCTGGATCTGCAATTGGCGGTGATAGAGAGTACAGTATATTTGATCCAGCCCTTGCTTTGTCTTTATAGACGTTCATCAATTATAATTGGGGGCTTTACTGATAAGTTCCCCTATGCGAATTGGCAGCCCTAGGTATTGTCTTGTCTTTCATGGAGTGCAGCATTGAATGTAGAACTTTTGCGGCACAAACAAAACAACTGTAATGCGACCAATAAGTTCGAATAACAACGAAAATAAAATAAAAAAACTTGCTTAAAAACTCTAAAGGTCACGTTACGTGACCGCCATCTTCCAAAAACAAGCTAAAAAAAGCGAGTAATTGCGCCGTCGTACGTGTCGTCCCAAAGTTCCCGCTGAAAGAGGACTCTTTCGCTCGCAATTTCGCTCGTGGACGTGAGCCGATAACTAATCGGCTCTCGTGTCCAATAGGTGTCAAGGAGGATGGTGACGCGACTGAGGACTCTGCCAGCGTGACCCAGCGGCCAGTTTACGTGTGTCGCGGCCGTCACAACGGGGTCTGGGTCTCCGGAGAGTTGCGAACGGGCGAGACCAAGTGTCGAATCTCGCTGCTAGGGGTCGTCGCTGCATATGAACGATACCAGGTAAGGGTGTTTCGAGATAATTCGGTACCTAATGAAAGGACACGTTTCACACAATTTTATTCGGGAATTTTCGTAATTGGCAGAATTTGTTATTATTAGGATAAGGATAACTGGTCTACGAATGGGGCAACTTTTGAGAGGCGTTCTAGGACCATTCTCGGATGCGACGGGCTGCAGAATTTTCTGTGATTTCCGCCCATGCGAATGAGACGTGCAATATTCTCTCCTCTCTTCCAGGTCCTGGTGAACGTGGAGGACGCCGCTAGACTTGCTTGGGTGCCGTGGACGAGATTCACGATTATCCCGACAGGGGTGGTCGCGGGAGGTGACACATTTGTCGCGCGGAGGAAGGGACACGACAACGACGGTCTTGGATTCACGTACCACTTAGGGAAACTGGACCCCAGCGCGGGACTTGGCAAAATTTCGATCGTCAACGAGGTGAGTGGAACATACCCATGTGGAATTGAATAAATGTCCGTCCTAGTCCAACACAGTGGATACGAGTATAACCTTCTGTTTATCACACAGCCCGTGACGATGCTGGTTTGTATCTCTAAAGTAAATTTCAATGACATGGGATGAAACAATATATCTGTTCATATCTTTACTCGAACCTTGCTTTATGCTACTGTCTTGACCAGTTCCACTTGTCAACAGATAATCTTTATAATTTGCTGTGGAAAAACAAGGGTTTGTTTTGCCCACCCATTACTATTACAACGAGATGAACTGCCCTGAACCGCACTCATATTACTTGTTTTTCTACCATTTTACGAAGTCTGCAAAGTTACAGGGGGCACGCGAGGTGCCATAAAACGCTGAAAAGTCGAGGTGAAACATAGTAGAGCTCCTGTGTTCCACGCAGTGTCCAACGATCGTGGCTCAATTGCTCTTTCCTCGCATATTTGACTGGGATCTTGTGTTATCCAGGAGGACGCAGAGGAAGAGTTCCTCGAGGGCGAGGTGCTGGTGGAGACGGAGCCGACCCGATACGAGCTGACGGGGGTCAAGTACAATCGTCTGCGCGAACGCGTGACCCGGACACCCGTAGTCCTGGCCGAGTACACAATGCGAAACGGCGCAGGTACAGGTAACTTCCGTCGGTGCTGCAGAGGGCGTTGTTTCAAGGTGGCCGCTATCGACTTACTTAATTCCGGCGGCGGATTTTTAAAGTTATTTGTATTTTAGGGTTTTACGAATTCATAGAGATTTCTCAAAAGAGCAGTAAATACGGTCAAAGTTCAAGAATAAGTCTTCCAAATTTCACAGATTGATAGGACAGTCACTTTCGATCAAATACCGTCGGGCGGTAACGGGATCTTCTCTTAGGCGTCCATTAATCTAGAGGGATTAGGCACCGCAAGCCATCACGGTTACCAAACTGCCTAAAACTTGTGGATCAACCTAAATTTCCTTCATCGGACGTTCTTAAACCCTTTAAACCCCTGTCAAGTTCTGGGCTACCTAAACCCGCGAGCGCCGCCAACTTCGAAGCAAAGCAGAATGTTTGTAGCAAACAGCACTCAACGTGCATTATTGATCGACCCCTAGGACTGACCCTCACAATATCAGCATCCGATGCAAGTTGTGTCTGAACAAAAACGATGTGCCGCTCTTCCAGGTACGGTCGCCCTCAACGTGGATACTGCGTTGGCGTACGACAGCAAGTATTCTCTGCACTGGGGCCAAGGCAAGGGCATGATCAAGGCGCTGCCGACAACGGTGCGTCTCAGTAATGGAACTGTCATCAACGATATCAAATGGGGGCTGCCCGAGGCTGAGGACAGGAAAGATATTCACCGGTGAGTTTGCATTGGTTTTTCACATGTCATAAATCGTCTCTTCTATCGCTCCCTGTGAAGGAAGGGGAAGTTAGACATTGCTTAAAAGCTAGAATCTATTCTAGATCACTGGTGTCAGTAGATTATTGACACAAAATCTAAAGAAAACTTTCTTGAGGTAAAGCTCCGATATTTTTGGAGCGTTCAGTTCTTTGGCAGGGATCGAAACAAGCGACATAGACCGTTGAAATCTATCCACGCTTCATTTTTATAGCAGTCGTCAAAGTTTTCTTTCTCGTCGTTTCAGTGTGGAATACTGGCTCGTGCCCGGTTCGGCTGTGAACGTGACACTGACAGGAAACCACACTGACAGTGAAACGCCCTACGTCGCAAAACTGTTGGCGTTCTTCGAAGACGGAGCCACCAAAGCCCGGTCCATAACCGGTACCCGTCGAGAGATCTCCATGCAAGACGTAACCCCCGTTTTCGGACCAGCGTATTTCCTAAACAACGACACGTTAGTCCCGACCACCACTACCACGACCACCACCACAACCACGACGACAACCACAACCACCGAACCACCTCCTCCGCCGCCCGTCGAACCAGAACTGGAGCTGCCGAAAAAGACCGACGAAGACGACATCAACGACAACACGATCATCAAGGGTGAGAATCAGAGTATTCAAAATGACTCTGACCCTGAAGGTAGCAATGCCGCGTTCTCGCTTAAGAATGAGGAAAGGGTGAAGGAACGCGGAGAGGAGGCTGGCAGTCAATCGGGTGCAGAGAGGTACACCTCACACTACGCGACCACCTTGGTAGCGATGGTGATTGTCCACAGAATAACGTAAGAAGGTTGTCGCGAGACGTTTGATTAATGTGTGAATGACGTTTGATGGCTGGTTGTTTCGTTAAATGTACGAGTGTGCAACTGCTGAGTGTGTGGGTAACGAGATAGTGGCAGCAGATGGAGTGAATGAGAGTGTACATAAGGTGCGAGAGTAGGTTTAGGTGGTAATTAATGATTACAGAAACATAATAGAATCGCTTTTCATTTGTGCGCAGCTAACATAAAATCATTCCTATTTTGATTATTCCTATATTTGTGACGTCCATTGTATAAAAGTGACTTGTGTCGGAAGCATGTAAAAAGAAGTGTAAATACGCTGAAGTGAAGTTTTTATGAAGTGAAGTTTTTCGTGTCGTGCTTTAAATCGTCAATGCTAAGCCTTTGGAAATGCGTTAAGGCATGGGTGATAATTTTTTGTACAATGATTAAATTTAATTGAAAGCTTTCTGTGCGTGTCTAATGGGGTAGATATCGGTGATTGTAGAAATTGTTGAAAACATGCTTTCGGGTCTTTGTCGATATTATTCGAGTTGATTGAATTAAATCACATTTCCATTTGCAAATTATATTATCATCTCAAAGTAAATATAGCAGATCTCGTGGATTGCCTTGTCAAGTATGCGCTGTTGTACAGGAACCCATCATTCCCATTAATACTAGCACTATCAATGTGGTGTGACAGCTATAAAATGATTGCATACATGCTATTAATGTAATTGCATTCTCGTTGCTTATTGCCCCCCCACACAGACCATAGTCTAACACAGAATGTCAGTACCTACTCTGAATTCTTCGAGATCATGCTCTGCAAACGTCTAGGGTTTTAGCCCGTCAAACGAATCATTTTACAGATTTGAATAATTAGATTCTCTTCTCTTATGATTGACACTATCATCAATCTTTCAACTATTCTGGCCAGATAATATCATGCAATATCTTGTCCTTCAAATACCGGTTTCACGATGTTGTACTAACTATATACTTCAAATAAAAATATTGTGTCTTAGGTATCTAAGATTGCTGTCAAGAAATTCAATGTTTGCTGAACTTAGCTTTGCAAATCTATGAGTTGTCAATGAAAAAGTTTTGGCTTTTCTTGCTGCTTGGAAAAATGCTCGGCATATTTTTCGAGAGAAATATTTTGCACAATATTTTCTTATATCGTAAGAGATGTTTAAATAGGTAGACGTACGGTTTGTGTGATAATTTTTTTCCTCTTAACTCTTCTCTTAATTACATTATTCGGTAATGGTCGGTGTTTGTTCAGAAAGTGTTATTCATTTGTTACTTTTTATTGATCTATGTTAAGCCTGTGTTGATATAAATTACGACGAAAGTCTGTACTTGTGGTTGAATATGTGGATGAAGTTCCGAGTGAATTAGTTTAAAACGTTTACTATTACGCGCCGTTAAATTGCACTCTAATTATTAAATAGGCACTCGGAGATTTCGACGCACGGTGATTGATACATGGACATTAACCTGTGCAGATGCACTTTTGAGTCGATCTTGTTCACGTTTCTGTAGCGTCAATTCAATGTATTATTAATTATTACTGTATATGTAAACCGTTCGAAGATATTAGACGATTCGATAATAAAAGAATCGAGAGAGGTAAAACTTGTCGCTAACAGCGAAAATTTGAAGAAATCGCAGTGTAAGATTAGTACAAAATAGTGCGAAGATATTTTAAATATTGATGTTTATTTTATGACATTGTATTGTATATACTATAATATCAATCAAATCAATCAATAGCCCAATCATGTAGCTAAGTAGAGTAGTCTTCAGCAGCGAAGTAAAATAATTGCAGTCAGCTATTTATCCGACTAAAATCGTAGCTTTCTTGAAAGGTTGAGAAAAAAATCTATGTTCATCTATCTAGGAACATATAAATACAAGATATAAATCGATCAAATAATAACTTGTGCCATTCCTTTGATCAACAATAATCATGTCGATATTTCCACTTGAAGGATCGCTAAGATCATCTATCAGAATTTACAAACCCCAATTACTTTAATTAGCAAAAACAACATTTCCACATGGCAATTCTAACAACGTAATTACTCAAATCAAAGCATGTATACCATATTTCAAAGTTGCCTGGTTGTATGTCGTGTACTTGAAATCTGTATCCCGGTTCTGTATGAAATCCTGGAAATAAATCCCGACATCCGCACTTGAGAAGTTGAGATTCACGGTGAAACTGTTTCCTACCCCCGCCACTTAACGTTACCCTACCTCACGACCTCATTTGCCTCGCTAATTTGCCAATTTCCAGCACAACCGCATAGCAAAAGCACTGAACCGACGTGTTTCATGCAGTAACTCAATCTAACCGACATAATGTATTGATGATTCTGTCTGCGGTTACACATCTAATTGTACACATCAATTTTTTATTACGGACGCTTACTTGAAAGTAAGTAATTATTATTTTGATGCGCACACAAGGGTCGTTGCGACTTATTCGATGATCTACGAACAGCATGTGTTATACGCTGTTGACCACACTTGCTTCACATTTCGTTAACCTTTAAGCGAGAAAAATGTCTGTCCGTCAATAGCATTCACTTTCAACAATAGTGTATCGTGATCCGAGCAATTTTTTCATTAGTATGATTGTTGATATATCTGTGTGTTCGCAAGCGTATCTCTTGCGAGTTATTTGGGCGTCGGTCGGACTTTTAGGCGCCGCGACGCCTAGCTGGTGACAAATGTAGCGTGGTGCAAAAAAGGGAATATCACAATTCCATATAGAGAGCTCTAAATCGATCCTAAACCCAGAAGAAAAACATGAAAACGAAAGTGTAATATAGACAGAGAATTAAAGTTTATAGATATCTCTCACTCTATCTTTCTGAAATTTAGTTGAAGATCATTTGTCTTCTTTGCCCGAAAGCAGTTTCTCACTGAAACTTAACCCCTCAATCACAAAACCAGAACAGATCGTAGCTTGCCAGCAAGAGTTGGATCGTTTCATGCGGCGTGGCAGGCTGCAGGACGGGGCAACGTTTTCATCTGTAAGCAAGTATTGTTCAGCAAGCAGGTCACCTCGGAACAATGAACCAATGAATATCGCGATGCTTCGTCTGATAGGCCAATCATGATCACGACACGCGACGTCGGTGCCACAACGGCGACGCCATACAAGAAATAATGCCGTATCAATTGTTGATGTCTGACGATTGATTCGTCGACGAGGACCGACGCCTCCGACCCCCACCTATTCGTGGAAAAGCGTCTGTTTGGATGAGCGTCGTCTGCAGGATAAAACGTGTAATGGTGTTTGGTTCGAGATGAGGTTAGATGTAGTAGACCGCCCACGGGCTGGTATTCAAATGCGCCATGATGTTCCGAGAGTTGGTTGCATAGGTGGTCTTTTCGCGAAATTGGTATTTTATTGGTATTGAGATATATAGGTTCAAAAAGGAACCAGTGGGTGTATAGTCTTAAAAGAACTCTCACATATAATTCGTCAGACTTTTATGACATGGTATACTTCACGGACCGAAATCCGTTAGAGCTAGTCTATTGTTGAGGCAGCTGATTTTCCTTCTTTCACAAAAGTGTATGACATTTGTTTTAATCGTTCTCGCATATATTTTTCACTTATGTCCTGACTTTAGTGGATGAACGACGCCGAAGCCTGGCCGGCGGCGTCAGCATCGTGATTCTCCCACGCCGAAAAGTTCATAGTGTACCATATTGCCGGCCGACTCTGAGCAAACTTTGCCCAATTACTTTCATATCAAGACGGTTTTCTGCTTTCCTAATTCAAAAGTCATGTTAGAACTATTCAAAAGTTTGTCTTCTCTGAAAGTCGCTCTAATTTCACCCAGAATAGACTATAGGGCAAAACTTTTTGCAGTTTTTTCGGGCACTTTTAGATCAAATCTTGGTCTTAAAGTATACAACTTTGTTGGAATGGGAGAGGTCTATGTAAAAATCATTGTCTGGAAGGAAAACTAGGAAAATTGAAGAGAGCCATCTCAGAACGGAGTCTCACAACATTGAGTGCGACACACAATTAGACCCAAATAATGTAACCAGCAGCTAATATGCATTGGGGGCATCTGGTCGAGCGCGAACAGGGGAGACTTAATCAAAATAACGGCCGTATGCAGAAGATCACAAAGCATGACAAATATACAATGAAACGGTGCGATAAGGAATAGGAATCGCTAGGGAAGACGGATCGTGAGGAAAACAACACCAATTGTGGATGCATTATTATGGCCAGCTGTCGATTTGTGCAGATTTATTAGTAGGTGATCTACATCTGCTCAGCCCAAGGGTCAACATTTAGGGGGCCAAGGGCCAGATGTAAGAGAAATTCTTCAAGGCGTACCTATAAAGACGATACACAATAAGAGGGTATGTTATGTGTAAGGATATCAGGGAGAAGTCTAGATACTTCTAGTTCTAAAGCTTATGTTGCAAAGGTTTTTGGCGATAAGACCGCAATGCTAAATAAGTTTTCTTTTTATGTTTGTTTGTTCGCTCGTGCTGTCGAATAAAGAAACATATTGCACGCGAAAGGCGTTTCTTATATCCGATATTTCCCTCACACTTTCCAGGAGTAATCTCGGAATTCACCACTTCCCCAACTCAAGCTGTAATGCATTTGCAAGAATGATGATATTATTCCCTATGCAGTCAGCTGAGTTTAAATTTCCTACGCCCCATGAATTATGGTGCATTATTGAAAGTATAAAGTGCTTGAGAAATAAAGTATAATAAATAGCACCTATATCATCCACCATTCATGTGATGTTGCCGACACGATGGGCTTGTATAACTATTTCAGTAATTACCACTAATAAGTATGTCACTACTACGAACGTGTTTAATTGTGATCAATGGATTTCCATGCTGTAAATGGATGATATTAGTGTCATTGGTGTCACTCACTTCAAATGCATGTGGGGATGGGGGATTGCAGATGACTCGACTTTAAATGTGTTTCATCAAACGTGATTGTAAATGAGTCGATAAATATTTATTATAAAAAAAACACACATGGCTATTTGCAGCGAAAACATTGAATTTAATTCCAATCGAGATAGGAAGTTAATTATGTGGAACGAGACGATTTTAAAACAAATAAACCGTGAAAAAAAAAGCAGCCAGACAACTGTTTTAGACACTCAGATACAAACTATTAAATCAACAACTAATTGTCAGTTTAATTTAACGACTCCTCTTAATTGGAAAATAACCCTCCACAATGCTCCACGAAATTCGAAAAAGCCATAAAAATCCTCTTTTTATGCGTGAGGATCTCGAAACGTTCCAGCACACACCCTTTCTACCAGCGAATGTTCTCAAGTTCCGATTTCAAAGAAGGGGTTGTCATTGGAAACTCGTGGAAGGTGTGCCATTCCGCAGCTAGCTGCCATCCTTACTGGCGCTATTCATCAAGTTCACACGCAGCTAGTGTTAATTGCCGAGTGTAAGACATTACCCTCCTCGCCTTCCGTTGATTACAAGAGTTCGTCGTATATTGTTTGGTCGTGATAGTGCTAGGCTTTTAGCCCGGAGGCCCAGGGCGGCCAAGAGCACTTCAGTCATCACCGAGATGTGCACTCTGACACCAACTGGTATTTGGAAAATACGTGGCATAAATAAATAGCAAGACATGCAGTCATTTTTGCCGAGTTTTTAAAGCAGACTTTCGGTGCATAGAGAATGAGGATGAGTATATCTTAGCTGGAAATGTGTTCAACGAAGCTGATCGAGGAATCAGGGGGCTGTGAAAGTAAATTCCATGCCTCACGTGCAATCTGGGCAAGATAAATCAACATGTATGCACGGCGATTCCATTTTGTTTTGACAAAGAGAACTGTTTCGTGGCGTATTTGTAACACACACTGAGGAATAACATTACAAGTGAGTGAGCAAAAATAAGCTGTTGAAATTGCTAAAAACATGGGACTGAAAACAAAAAAAGGGTTGAAAACACGAATAAAAGCGCAAAACGACAGGTAAAATCCACGCTTTCGAAAGCATGTTGAGCGAGAAATCTAATTACACGAGTGTAACCCGTGCAAACGGCGAGCTCGATGTACAGAGTAAACAGCGCCATATATGAATGGCAAACAGCAATTGCTCGCCGTGATAAGAGCTTGTGTCATCAATTAAATCAACGCCGCTACACTGGATATGTCTAAATATGATCATTTCGGGAACTGGTCCGGTCGGCGGGGTGGGCTCGTTTGTGTTTCGGTCACGTGGGAACTGTGAGGGTGTATTTCATAACGCAGTAGTTTAAAGGTGTTAACAGCCACGTATATACATAATTATTAATCGCATGTTCGGTCCACGCGTTAATTGAGCTATCCTACGTTGTCAAGGGTTGTTTGGCGATACATCATGGCGAGTTCATGGGACTTTAAAAATATTCCCAATAAGTATGTGGGATGAAATGCAATAAATGTAACTAACATCTGATATCATAGACAAAAATCCAATGATATCTGACAAAATTTGCCAAAAATAACAAAAGAAAATCTAGTTGTCTTTGAACTGGTTGACCCTTGATTCAGAATCCGCCGTCCCCTCTTGATAAGTTTTGCCTGAAAGAAGACAGATTCTCTGAGGAAACAATCTCCTTACAAGCGCTTGGTTTGATTTCACTCCTATCACGATGATGGATGCCTTGATTGATGATGAGCAATATCCCAGCACTTCGGTCCCAAGCCGCCAATCGAGACAATCTTGACCTGAGCTCTGCAGCGAGCAAAGGACGTTTAGCTTGGCTGATTGATCACCAGTCAAGGTGGAAAGGTAAACTACCTATTTGTGTAGCGATCGGCTCGGGAAGCCAGTTGAACTATTCGGTAATAGTTATTCTGAAAAGAAATATGTGTCCATGGTTTATCCACTAGATCATAACATTACGACAAATTTATTTATCTATCTCGGTATAGAAATGTAGCCATTCATCATATTCATAGGAAAGAATTACGTAACATTGAAACCTAATGGAATTCGTGAACCCACATCAAAAAAATTGGAAAGAGGCAATCTTACAAAAACATCAACGGCACGCGAATGCTCAATGACGTTGCAGCCATGTTGCTTACCCAAGTGGAGGTGCCGAGCCAGTCATGCCTCAGTATCTTCCGTTTCCCACCCTCAAATAAACCAACCAAAATTTGATGACATAATCTAAATTCTAATTAATGACACACGCCTTCTGAAAATGCACATTTTGAATGCACGCATTTTGCCATAGATTAACACCCCATGGTCGCGGTTAGGCAAACGCGGTTTTTGGACGCCATGCAATTTGTAACGACGCCGAGGCTTACGACGCCCCCCCCCCCCCCCCCCCTCCCCCCTCGAAACCGACGTCGGACGACCACGGCAACACGTGTAAATTGGTTGCTCGTGTCACGAAACCACATGAACGGTCGGGGGTTCATCCTATAGCTAGGAGATCTCCCCGTTAGGTTTCATCACGAAATGGAGCGGGCATCATTCGCTGATCGCATGAACCACGCAAACTTTATGATTGCAAAGTATTGCTGTGAAGGTACGTGATTCTATGATTTTACTGCAGTGTCTTAGCAAAGTTTTAATGCTGTTCGTCTAGATAAAAATTCGGTCGGTTCGATTGCGCGGCGCAATACTTCAAAGGACCACCACTCAAGGCACTTACATTTTATGCAAATCGCAAAGAATGACATTATCATGAAACTTTTTGAGTTATTAGAGATTTGATATTGATTCTTTGTGTGTTTGCGACAGCGTAATGTGAGGTAGAATCACAGTGTTTGTTTTGTAAATTCCATTATGTTCTGGTTGCAATCTTCTTGAAGCGACTAATGGTGCGGGACTAATGAGTGCTCATGAAAGCATGTTGCCTGTCACGAATAACAACCCTGTTCTATTTAGCTTCCAGCATATCTATTGCGTCTCAGTAAGATACGAGATTTTTCTTCTATTTGGAAAATCTATACAGGTCAGCATTAAAATGGCCTCGGAGGGAATTGTAGAGAAAAAAAAATGTACGGGTGAACTGATCGATAGCAACTATTAAACACAAAAATCATTGACTACACCTAACCTATTGTGAAATTTCATTTTTAAAAACAGATATCACAGTAGATATATCATTTTGATGCAATATTAACCGTAAGTACCATCATTTTATTCGATCGTTATTATTAAGTAGGTATTAACTTCGACAAATTCTAAGTTTAAAAACTGAAAAACACTAAAATTGTGTTACTGCCACATCTGACGACACGCCCCCAGTGGTTACGTTATGACACATCTATCGTTTTATCGCTTTATGAGCAATTTTCAATCCCATAACGGAATACAATTTTTAAATGGAACTTTAAATGTCATGTCTGTCAAGCTGCAATAATAAAGCGGTATTCTGCATTGTCATATCTCTGACGTATGTTTGGACATGCACTTGTGTAATTTTACTATCATAGCAACGAGCATGACATCAGAGCTGTCAATCATCGGAGTCATCACGGACACGCCAAAACCATCAAAGACCAACTGAAATCCGCGTAGGCAGCTATCAATTACCATAAAGTCAACTCGGCTCATCGCTAGAAGCAACATCGAGTGCGAATAGTGAGAATATTGGTACGACCTTAGGGTTTACAGCTTGTAACCAAATACAACCCAAAAACACTCGAGTGAATTGTAAAAGGTTTCGAGTGACAATTAGAAGGGTCTTTGTTCGATTCGTGTCTATATTGTTACATTTCAACCTGTCTCGATTTGACCACCTAAGCCGTGTTGTCAACTCACATAACTACCCCTTCCCATTGGGTGATCACCAGAGATAGAATTGCAATAAAATGCAAAACATTCAACAATGCAGCTCAAACAATCAATTCTGACTGCCAACATGTTTCAGAGGTAAATATTGACTTTTAAAAATGCCTAAGCCTGATTTTTTGGGATACACTATGAGACCAATGTATGATGGAAGGCTTATCCATAACCTGACTCAACATCATCAGCAGTTCCATTGACAGAGAACTTGACGCGGCGCTCTTCAAAAGAAACTACAGCATTGTATTGCGTCATTAGCTACCAACAAATTACACTGGAACATGTAGTTAGTGTAACATGGACATGCGATTATACGGCTGCTAATTGATCACTTATATGATGTACAGTAAGAGAGTGCTGCTTGTTTGCGCTGTTTCTGAAGTCGCTTCTCGACTTGTGCATGCTGCGTCGAATAGCGTCGCCGTTTGGTGCAATTGCGCCGCAGAATTCTGTCGCAACTCGCTATGATGGCGAGCAAAGGGAAGGAACTCGGACGCGAACTTTGGCGCGGCAGTAAACCAATTAAAGATTGTCACTTTCCTGTCGTCGCGAAGAGTTCGCTTTAATGGACTTCTTGCCGTTGATGGCTCTATGATTGGTTCACGAGAAGTTGTAATTTCCTTGAATAACAGTGATACGATCAATTACATTCAATTTAAAGGCAATTCCGGATTGTAAACGGCGCATTGTACACTT
The DNA here is from genome assembly GCA_947568835.1 of Protonemura montana. Taxonomy (NCBI): domain Eukaryota; kingdom Metazoa; phylum Arthropoda; class Insecta; order Plecoptera; family Nemouridae; genus Protonemura; species Protonemura montana. The sequence goes on from OX387602.1 coordinate 15,562,742, forward strand.
TTGTGATTATATTAATGAACCACTGACTGCGCTTTTCGGGTGTCATCTGGTAATTATAATACAATTTTAAGAAATGAAGCAGTAGAATTCGGTGGCCGGGCATTGTTAATTAAAGATATTCCCTTCCCCTCCCGCACACGAGAAAAATAACGCCTTTTCTTCTCAAGAGATTGAAAGTTGGAGTGGTCTCACCCCTTTTATATGCAAATAAATCAGACGAACGAGAAATATCAGATTCATTGTTCGCTATTTTGAAGATATTTCGCATCACTCATGACGAGTCGTTATCCACGAACCTTGAATCGCAACACACCAATACAAAATTGTGCTCTGCATTGTATTTGAATAAATCGCACAGCTAATCCCCAAAGGAGCCCACCCCCTTCTGTGTCCATCCACCCCCAATAGCCACCCCGCCATCCGAACAACCTGAACAACAATCCGACAGAAGCAGTCTCGGCAAACAATATTACAAAATCGATGTGCCCAGCAATGGTCCCAGCATGAACTGTACAGACTCCAGAGAGATGGCCCTCGCCAGTCCAGCAATCCAGCTGACTGGACACACCATCGAGTATTGACAGACGTCGCTCTGCGGCTCGAATCTCGCAGCATCGAAATGCGGATCACACTCCCGTCGAGCTCCATGCGATCTGCACGTGTCCTGCATTCCGAACACCTGACAGTCGCCGGAGTCCAGCACTCACTGGCTGGGAGGCTAATTAGTGGCTTGCTGTTCCATTGTGTGAGCGAAACTAATCAGTTATTAGCTGTACATTTCGCTGTCAGCGTCGGCTATGATTGAGCTGATAATACGGAATAATTCCTCGGGAAGGGGTGCGATTGTCGCAGTCAGTGTTCGAGAGTTTAAGCAAATCGATATTTTATAATTAAAGTGCAACTAATACCAAGCTAATGGCAAATGATTTATTTAATGAATCTACTCACACTGATGAGTGGCTGTAAGGCGTAAAAGGTTCTGTTGGTAAGGAGAGTTGGAAGGGCTGTAGATACAGTACCTACAGTAGTGATGTGGAATGGAAAATTATTAACCCGGAAAACTTCCTGGAAAGTTACCAAATAATTTTGCTGGAAAATGTATGGTGTGAAAAAAAAAACACTTTTTATGGGGATTTTTTGTACCTAGCTTTCCCCTGATCAAATCTTAGCTTGGAGAACATCAACAAGAAAAGTTGAATTTGAAATATCGACAGGTGCCACATTAGGACCATGCTCAATGCTAAAGTTTTGTAGCTAATGCAGGCTATGGTCTGCACTAGAAGGAGATTGTTACACTAACTCTCAGGGATAGTTTCTGCCAAGCTAGACATTGGTAAACTCTCTGAATCACTGGGTCAAGCTTTGTTTTCTGTGATCTAGGTAGCAATCTCTACCCAGTTGTCATCATTGAAATTAAATCGATAACAATGTCTCTTACAGGAGCAGATCCATGATTGATATTTCTTCATAATTTTATATCCAAAATGACTCAGGGCATGTATAAAAAGAAACAATTTGGCCAGAACAGTACCACAGGCAGCGACCATTGATCAATTTGTCTATTTGAAAACATATTGCAGACTTCTCAAAAACAGTTCACAAAACACAACAATCACAATTTTTAAATGAACCCAATAATGGCAAAGACAAGTGCATTTCAAAGATCACTTTTTTCCAAAAAACGTTTCGGACTGGAATAACCTCTATAACTGACAGATGAAATTATGAGCAGCCTGGAAATTATTGACCATTTTCTTGAACGTTATTATTTAAGTAACCAATAAAAATTGTGTTGAATGTATACTTATATCATATATGTAAAGACTTATCAAGTTACTCATCAAGTTACTTTTCTGTAATACCCTGCACAGTAAAAAAAATATATTGGTAAATTTTGAACACACACTGCCAAAATTTCTGGACTAAAAAAAAGAATGTGGGGACTCACCCATGAGACCGAGCTGTTGTGGTGTGAGTCGTGCAGCGGCGTCGCCCAGCCCTGGACCCCCACCGATGACGGAGCCAGCAGGCGTGCCACCGGATAGCCAACCCGACGCCACCGAAACCACCGAAGAGCGACGGTGCAGAGCTCGCCCACCAGGGCTGGCGCTCCGGCGACCCATCGCCGAACCGTGCGCGCTGACGTCTGCAAAGCCAGGCAACACATTTTAATCCAGCTCACTCATTCCCACTAATACTGGAACATGTATCTAGCTGTACATTACGCTCAAGCTTACATCTATAGAGGGGTAAGTCTGTCATTTTGTCTTCCACAATCAAGTTTATTGTTAGTCAGAGTCAATTTTCTACAGCCTCCAACACGTGGGACCATCAGACAGCGCTTGGGGCTGTCTTTTTGAACAGACTTCTACAATAATAAACTTAATTAAGGCTTGTTATATTGATACATGTATATCAATTCATGATATTAGCATTATAAAAGTAAACTGAGTATTAACTGGTCTTAAATGCATGTAAACTGGGAGAAATAACTAAATTTAATTTCTTATCGTTCGAAACGATGATGCCCTCATTTCTGGAGGATGATAATGTTTACTGGAATAGTAGTCATCAGCAGGAAATTGTTGTGCAGTCAGTTTAATAATAGGGCTGAGAGACCTTTGAAATGCAATGAATGCATCTACCATCTATTTTACTTATTTACCTATGATAATAAAAATTGCCACAATTGATGATCCTTGGATAAACCTTGGATGACCCTAACCTACACCAATCTATAAAACATTAGATGAAGTAGTACATGGAAATTTATTGGCTTTCAAAATTGTCGATCTAACCGGGAAATCAAAATTCGCTTCTCTTGCTACCAATGTCGAAACTCTACATGCAAAGTTTCTTGTACAAAATGTTTTTGAATGGAAAAATGTTATTCAAGTTCTAATTCAAAAAAGCCCTAAATTTCTAAAGCACCTTCACTGAAATCCTGCCCAAAGCTCAGCAGCAATTCCTGCACAACATTAAAAGTTCCATGACGGAATAATGATATCTATTAATCAATGTTTTATTTAAGACAAAAATTATGTAAAACAATACATCCAAATAAAAAAGGGACACAGAAACGTTTATTTCTTCCCAAGAAGTCTCCTCCATGAATCTTGTTCGAATGATAGATCGCTGAGCAGTTTTTTATTTTCTAGAATTCTGATTTCATTTAGATTTACGTTCTTTTTCTCTAAAGTCTCTTCCCTCTGCAAGCTTCTGCACCGAGCCACTCTGCAATTCTCTTCAACATCTTCCTCGTCGCTAAGAATGCAGCCTGCCACTTTCTTTGCACATGTCTTCAATCCCTTTGCAGCGTTGCTCAACGAGAACTGCCAGGAGCTAGATGGGCCGGGAATTTTACTTTCTCTTTCATCCTGCTGTACATTGCATGGGTTGTTTTTCATTTTTGAATATCTTCTGTGGCAGCTGACATTCCGTGGTCTACTCTCATTGAAGTTGCTGGCCTCCCAAGCATCTAGGCGACTTTCTCTCAGCCTTTGCCATTCTCTTCGTCTGATTTCTTCCCCAGAATATGATATCCTGCCATACTTGAGCCTAATTTCAGTGTCTTTTTTTGCGTCGTAATGTGCACACAAATATCTGTCACGTATGAAACATTCTGCAGGAGTATAACTCCACGAATATTCTCGACTGTTTCTTGGGTAATTTCTTGATTTAAGAGGCTCAGAAATTATCTGGTTCATTTCGAGTATATCTGGTGATCTGTTGCCCCAGATTAGATCTTGTCTATCATTTAAATATACATTTTAATCCTAGTACCTTACATTTTTCTTTAAGTTTACATTCACGAGAAATTTTGAAGCCATGGTTACTAGCAAGAGAGGCTTAAGCTGTACAACAAGAATAGAAAGACATTCTCTTCTGCCTTGTGTTACAGTTACAAATAGCTGTAGAACATTTTTATGAAGGGGATTTACCTCCATTAGTACTGCTCTTTGAGACTAGAGCAGAAGGGTTGCCTCTTTTTCCAAGACGCCGAGCAATGTCTGGATTGACAGGTTTTCTGCTCCGGCGACGTAAGTAGCGAGCAAGAAGACCAATGACAGCAACGCCGAGAGTAAGTGAAACAGCAGTTATCTAAAACCCAAAGATGTGTGAGCAAATCATTCAGGTACAGGTAAGTACCTATTTACAAAAAACATTGTGCAATCTAAAATTTAGAGATAGTTTGTTACTTACTTTTTGAGGGAGAGATAATTGAATGTTTTTCAATGGAATGAAAGTATGCAAAACCGGTAAAACGACAAAAGTTGAACTCCCAGGTATTTGATTATTGAAAGACATGACGTTGCCTTACGGTATTAATATAACACGATCACACCCAAGTGTGTTAAGTAAGAGGAAAAGCAATAGAGTTATTAGTTGCTTATTGGGTTTTATCGCACATGACAGGTATGGGCAACAGCATTGCCATAGGTCCTAACCTCAAAACCGGCATTGAAACCTTTATTCTTATGTCTCACTAATCGTTAATCAATGTTTAAATGATTTCGACAGGAAATATTTACATATGGCTTGATATATTTTAAGTAAGAGCACCTTTTTATATCAACAAAGCCATGTAAACGTGAGAATAAAAATATGAACGTGAAAACCACTGACTCTCCCCCACCTTCATGTGGGTTCGAACTCGAGACCACAAGGAGGTAATTAAGCGCCAAGTACAAAAATATTCAAGTTAAAAAATGCCCCCGTTGTGGGTGCATTTTTGTGCATTTTTTTTCTGGGTGCCAGTAATCACGTGTTTATTCCCATTTAGATGGTGTATTGATTTATTTATAGATAAGTACAAGCTTTATAACATTCTATTTACAATATTATTTTCGAGAGAGAGAGAAACAGAGAGAAGGAATTTCATTGAAAAATTGTACTAGCCTAGAAACTGAAAAAAAACCAATGAATTTGAAAGCAAATTACCTACATACACATCATACACACTCTATCCACACTCTCTGTAAGAATCTATAATGGAACATACGAAATCAACTACGGCAGCTGTATTAGTCGAAAAGAATGTGATAAAAAGCTCGTGCGTTAGAGCATTCAAAGATTTCAAAGTCTTCCTAAAGCAACATTTCTCTTGAAATTTTAAGTCCCTTCCCTAAATAATGCCTCTGGAGGCAGAGATGAAATGCAATGAATTGGACACAGTCTCAGCCGCACTAGACTCGTGGGATTGAGCAGTAATAGACGTCGCATCTTTTTGGATCCCGCCGAACATGATCACTTCTCCCTTGCCGGCCACTAGCGAGTAGAGAATAGTTTCTTCTGGGCCTCCCCGTTTATCTTCCTTGTAGGGCAACCACTGAACGAATCCGTCTGACAACGCCGTTGAAATGTCCAGGGTGAACAGCGTCATCGGGTTCTTGGGAGAACGAGCATCTTGTCGTGGTGGTGGCTTCCTACAAAGCAAAAATAAAATATTTAAAAAAGCAAGAAGCATGTTATGAAATTACTTATATCAAGCCAAGAGGCATGTCAAGAGCATACCCATTTATTTTAAAACATTGAAAATAATGTTTAAGCTTGTTTATAGTGTTCATAGGTTAGAGTAAATGAAATATTATAATGATATTAGATTATATTAGAGTATAATGAAATATTAAAGCTTGTTCTTGTGGATAAAATAATGAACCCTGTCAAATATGCAGCCTACACTCAACATTCATCAGCCAGAAACAGAAAGGCACTTGGAGTTAACTGGTCGGAATATAAGAAGCAAGAGCGCTCACCGAGGTGGGGCCGCCCCTTGGTTAAGTGACTTGATGCGTTCCTCCATGCGGTGAAGTGACTCTAGCTGGCGCTGGCGGTTGCGTGCCGCGTTGCGAGGAGGTGGGACATCATGAAAAGCTGCCATCGGAGTATGCCGTTCTGGCGCTAGCGGCTTGAACACGTGGCGCACCTCCTCAGCTGGCGCAACAGCAGCATCGGCGGCAGGGCCAGCTGCACCTGCCGTATGAAGAAGGGGAACAGGGAAAACTTTTAGATACAAAAAGTAGTTAATTTGATGTCAGGCTGATTTTTACAGCAAACTAACTACAAAATCATTAGGAGTGAATATCACTAAAATATTGCCATATAGAGCAACTGTTAAATTATCTTTACAAAAATATTTATAGAGTAAATCATCTGTAAATATTAAATTTGATAGTCACATTATTTGTTTAATACTTTAAAATTGCTTTGAAAAAAATTTAAAAAGTATTCATTAGTTTTCAGGATGTGCTTTGTAATATTTATTTATTTATTTCACAACTTTGACATGCATTTCTTTATAAATGCTATCGCCATCGGATGTTGCTATCTTATTTGAATATTGCTATCTGTGAATGTAAGATATTTCACTCCAGATGATGTGGATCCTAGAATCACACCTGGGTCAAAAATCAATCAAAAAGGTATAATATAATAATTAAAAAAATCTATTGCATGCTGAGAATTCTTCAATTGCCCAAAAATTGCCAACAATCAATTCTCCAGCCTGTAAGATTACAGTACGGCAGTGATGCTGGACAAAGGAATATGATAAAGTAATCCAGACTTCAGTCGGCACCTAATCATCCCTTCGATTCCCAGTGTTCATAGCTTTGCAGGATTTACCTGGCAACGGCTGCGGAGGGTTACGGGCCAACGAGCCTCGCTGCCCGTTCACATTAGGGTCACGGTCAAAGTTGCGCTCGGGAACTTGCTCTGCCGCCCTGCAACCCAAGAAATGTATCGAAAGCATCAATTACTTAATAGTTCGTAAGCAAACAAATATTAACAGATTTATGGGGATGCAGAATTAAGAAATGGCTTTGGTATAATATAAGTTCAATGTATCACTTTCAGAGATAATTACGGTGATGTACAATAAAGATGTGCTTCAAGCTATGCTTCTCTCAGCTGTCCTCATCACAACCCTTGGCTGGTAAGCAGCTAATGACAATACCTCTTAATACAGATGGTATATAATGGGCAAGGTGTGTCAAAACTAACACTGGTAACAATAATGTCTAAGGAAGTGGAGAGGAGGTAATTTATCGTGCATAAGACAGAAGCCAAAACGTTACAAACAGACATCTTTTGCAGCCGGCCTGTCAATCTTTGGTAAGTTGCGCAGCTCCTCCCCAGGAGATAAGAATTTAGTCAGTCTTTGTTTATTCATCCCAAGCATTCCAAGGGCCAACTGTGATTTTTTGTGCTTAATGACACTGATGCGCCGGTTTGACAACGGGCCATGTGGCACTGGTCTAATGGTGTCTGTGAATTTGCGGGTGATAATGAGGATTATGGCAAACCTTACCTAGATTGGAAGGGAACAGGGAAAACCCTCTGCCACACGACCCACTCCTGTCGAACCAAGTCGATCACCGGCAAAATGTCCTTCATTAGGAGGGTACAACGTGAACAACAGGATTCCTCTACAGCTCTATGGTGTCGAGAGGTTGGTAAGCAATGCGTATGAAGTTGTTGTAATAACTTTCATCCCTACAATTTCATCCCAAACAAAACTGGTCACATCCAAGATGGCCATCTATCCAATTCCAGACTAAGCGCAGTGTTGCTCAACTTCGATGATCCCATGGGAATTGGCGTTTCTTACACGCCAAACTGTTTAGCAATGTTGGTAGACCAACTACCGGCAGTATTGTTCGTGGAAGTTACCTGCGCTGTGCTGCGCCCTGGTCAGGGAACTCGTCGTCTCGTGGCGGGACCCATACGTTGGCAGCGGGCGCGTTGCGCAGGTGTGACGGCGTGTTCCAATGCGCAGTATATGGCAGCGCGGGTGCCCCCGACGAAGGGTCACGACTGAAAACTACCACGCAATCGCCGACCTGTAAACGTTCAGAATGCATTCGCTTTTGTGCTTCTTTCTAATTCTTTTGTTTGAGCCTTTTTAATCACCTTGGGTTTGTGGTTTAAGGGCTAGATTTACAATGTGCAGTTGGATAAGTAGCATCAGGCTTAGATAAATATAGAAAATCCTGATTGGCAGTGACCATGGAGATTAATCTTTAGCCTAAAATTGATTATATAACTGAACATTGTAAATACTTTGAAATTGTGCGGAAGGCAAAATTTTACATGGAAATATTACCCTGCATGCTGGGTGGCACCAAATGTGCTGAGCCCCCCAGTGAGGATTGCGAACTTGCAGCTCCTTCCACTCCCATTCCCGGTCGGTAAGTGTCAACAACCACACGTCGCTGTAGACCATGTTTGGACCCCCGCACCCACCTGTCAACGAAAAACACTGCCCTTGTATAGCCAACTTGCTAAGAACCATTAGATGTAGAATAAAACAATTTGTTACAGAAACAATCATGAGACAAGGAAAGAATGTGAATCATACCAATGATCAGGATGTGTGAATCGTCTAGCCGGATGTGGGACTGTCCGTACCGAGCGTGAGGTTTTCTACCTTGAATTTCCTGTTGGTGCCAGGTAAGCAACTCAAAATCAAATACCCAAACGTCATTTGAGCTGAAATAATAATAAACATAAAGTTAAAATTGTCATTTACATACATACTTTACAAAAAGATGTTTAAGCTTGAATAATTCATTTAAAAACAGTAATTAAGTAAATCTACCTTCCATAGTGGCCTGGCAATACACTCGTTTTCTGCAAGCCACCAAATATGACCATCTTTTTATCTTGGACTGATGCTGAATGACCAGCCATTGATGGAGGTTTGGTTGTCGCATTGATTGATGTCCACATGTTGGAGTATATTCCATAGACGTTTAGTTCATTGAAAAGTCTCCATGACTGATGTAGTGGGTAAGGTGAAGGATGAGTCCAGCCTCCAAAAAGCACTAGACAGTCGTTGTAGATTACAAGAGACGCACATGCTTTTGGAGATGGATATGTGCCTATTGTAAGAGGTCTGACCCATTGACGTTTGTTCAGATCAAGACGCCATAGGTCATTGAATGTTGTACTGGTTGAAGTGCAGCCTCCAAAAACATACATAGAGTTCTTGAAACGGCACGCAGAGTGTGAATACCGCCGTGTAATGGACGGTGCCATATCTGCTGGAGTTATGTTTTCCCATTCTATATTAAAGTTGGATATTGCTCGAAGAAGCACCTTTCTGGTATGGTACATAACATCTGAAAAATGGCATGTACGTTTTGTTAGTTCACTTTGCAGGTTATGTACGAATTAATAAATTCCTCTTCCACTCATTACCGATAGATGTTTTTATAAAGATAGATAACAAGTATACAACTGTGGATATTTTAAATATTTAACATCTAAACAAGGTCTTGCGATTATTAAGGCTAAGTACTAGAAGCCAAATGTAGGCATACAAACACACACTTACGCTTGGCACTTTGAAACCATCTTTTGCACACCAAAGAACATTCTTCGAGATCTTTATACGGTGGAACTAAACTGAGAATATACTCCAATACTTCATCTGGTAAGTCATCTATTTTACAACCAAATCTATTTACAGACGTTTGCAGCGAATTCAAACTCATGTTCTCACTGACACAACCGAGCACGTCTGACATCGCGCTTGTACAAAAAATTTGCTGCGCTCAACGATCGCGCTGTTGACACATATAACTTAGCCAGGAATACGAACCGAGTGTAATTGCACTCAATAGTTAAAAACTGACTAATAAACTATATTTCTAGAAATATATATAAAAAGAAATTTATCAAAGCTGAATTTATAATTTCAATAATTATCAGTTAGTATAAAATTATTTTTATCTACAACGATTTTGTCCTCAAGTCATGTGAATATTGGCAACATTGTACAAACTTAGTGGCCTGAACGTGTCCTGTCACTGTCAGTTACGACATTTGAAGAGTCTTTGGTTTGAAACAAATAATTTTAGCCAAATTTTAGCGATTGGAGGTGTACCTTGTGCAGTTGATAGTTTTAATTAAGCCATTCTGTAGACTTGTAGAGTATGGACATAACCAAAATATTGGATTTAAATGAATCTAAGCTTCCGCAATCACAAAATCTCGAAGACGATGTTGTGCAAGCAGTACTTAAGTCTGGTACGGACTTGCGACAATATTCCCGAGAGATTGAAAAGGAACTCAAAGATGTTGAAAATAAATCTATACAAGACTATATAAAGGAAAGTCAGAACATAGCAAGTCTCCACAACCAAATCGCAGCATGTGATAATATATTAGAGGTAGGCGTTTCCTAAGAAAAAATTTGCAACAGGTGCGGTGCAAAACTCATTGCTGCGAGAGAAAAACTCCTGCTGACATAATTTATGTTTGATTTACTGTAGAGGATGGAGTCGATGCTTCTAGGATTCCAGTCCGATTTGGGAAGTATTAGCAGTGAGATTCTTTTCCTGCAGCGGAAATCAGTGACTATGAGTCTTCATTTACATAACCGGCAAGCTGTCCAAGGACCACTTTGCAAATACATTGATGACATGTCTGTCTCAGAACCCCTCATAGTGTATGTTGTAGTTTATTTAATAATCTAATTGCGGGTACATATCCTGTTTTTATTTATATATATATTTTTTTTTGTTTCCTGTACTCGATATCATTAAGTTGATGTCCTAGATCAGGATTTAATAATGAAATATTCACAAATGATTTGTTGCAACAATGCACTCTTATTTACACATTTTCAGGGGAATTCTGGATTTTCCAGTCACCGATAAAGAATTCCTTGTCCAGTTGGCTTTGCTAAACAAGAAGATGACTTTTGTCAAAGAACAGAGCTTCAAAGAAGCTAAGTCTTGTCAAGATGTGAAAGACATTTTAGAGAAGCTGCGGATAAAATCAGTGACAAAAATACGAGCATACCTTCTTGAGCAAATATCCAAATTTCGCAAGCCGATGAGTAACTACCAAATTCCACAAAACAACCTTCTTAAATACAAGTAAGCTACATTTCTTTAATTCCCATTGGTAGACAAGCAAAAGCAAACAAGGAAACAAAGTATTTGATAGTCAGATAGAGAGCATGATTAAGTGGATAATTACGATCATGCATTCGATTTGCCTCGTCTAGTTTTCCCTAGGCCTAATGTTCAAAAGTAATCAAAGTAAAATGATTAAGGAAATTGTGCAAAGTAATGGTATCTCTCTCATTTGCCCCTTATTTCCTCCACCTAGGTTCTTCTTTGAATTTTTAATCTCAAATGAAAGAAATGTTGCTCAAGAGGTTTGTGGAGAATACATAGATACAATGAGCAAGATTTACTATTCGTATTTCAAAGCTTATTCATCGCGGTTAGCTAAGCTACAGTTTGAGGAGTGCGCCACCAAAGATGACTTAATGGGTATGCAAGTTACCACATATCTTTCAAACTTTTAAAGCACAAATCACATATTTTTCCTCTATGAACAATGTTCTTGGCGCAGGGATCGAAGACACAGCGTCCCGAAGCCTGTTCCACAAAGCGTCGCTAAAAAACAAGACTACAGTATTCACCATCAGCAGTCGTGGAGACGTTCTGAATGCACAGCTCGAGGCACCTATAATCGTCCCTCACGCAGCTCACAACAAGAAGGAGAACCGGTTACCTTTCGAGACGTTGTTTCGCAGCGAACAGTTTGCACTAGTCGACAATGCCTGCCATGAATATCTGTTTCTTACAGAGTTTTTTATGGTGCGGCCAGGACCCCCTTCCATGGACTTGTTTACTCAGATCTGGGGAAAGACCTTCAGCCTGCTAATTGTGAGTTTTCAACCTTTTTTCTACTGAACTATTAAAGAAGCTGTATTGCTCCTTTAAGTTATCAGTAAGGAGTCAACTTTTTGTTGATCCAGATATGTTTATCACATGATTAGGAAAGAGAAACTAAACATATGGCAAGAAATACCCAGAGGTTAAAACCTACCCAGATGTAAAATACATTTTGTTATATCACTTAACTGTATAAGAAAATATAATCTTTATTAAACTTCCTTGTAGCTATCAGCATTATATTAAGAAAACTCAATAAAAGACATTTTTTCAATTTTTAGAAAAACCTTGAAGTGTTTGTAAACGAGTGCTATGACTCGATAGCGTTGTTCCTGTGCGTGCATCTGATATTGCGCTACCAAATGCTGTGCCACAAACGGGCGGTGCCAGCCCTGGACCAGTATTGGGACACGTTGCAATCAATACTATGGCCGCGTTTCGAGCACATCCTGCGTCTCAACATTCAAAGTGTGAAAGACTGCGATCCTACCAAGTTCAACAAAGAAATGGGGCCACATTATGTAAGTCAACTATGATAGAAAGCTCGTTTACACTTTTTATCTGATTATATTCTTAATATCTGAGTCTTGTTTTATTTAGATTGCACGCCGCTATGCAGAATTCAGTGCTGCAATTGTAGGAATCAGTGAAACATTCCCGAGTGAAATGGTAAATCGAATTCTTGCTGAACTTCAAGAAGAAGTTGAACTCTTCGTTCTTCGAATGGCATCTATTTTTCCTGACCGCAAGGAGCAACTCATATTCCTCATCAACAACTACGACATGGTTTTAGGTGACTTTGAAAAAAGCAAGATTTTACTTGCATTTCAAAAAGACGCAGACATATAAAACAATAGGGACTATGTTTGATATCGTAGGCAATGACAATTAACAGGGAAACGTTTTGATCCAATAGGCATTTTGATGGAAAGAACAAGAGACAATTCAAAAGAAGCGGAAAGTTTTCGAGAACAACTTAACAGTCGCAGTAATGAATATGTCGAGCAAATTCTGTCGCCACATTTCGGAGGGATAATGCAGTTCGTTAAAGAAGGAGAGTCGTTTGTGGAAAAAGGTCAAACGGAGGAGCTAAAGAAGCATGAAGGTATGAACTCTGACTTATTCGCCCTCTCCTGCCACCTGATCTCATCTAAAAGTCGCTGGAACTTTGTCAGTTTTCTCATTGACCATGACGTGTACTTGAGAGTAGCATTACATACTTATTTCAGGTAAAGCATTAGCCTTGGTGCAGTCGTTCTCTAACGGATGGAAACAGTCGCTAGAGGCGTTGAACCGAGAGGTGATTGCCTCTTTCCCGAGCCTTATAACCGGCTCGTCGCTTCTGCAGCTGGCTTTCGGGCAGTTGGTACAGTACTACAATCGATTCCATAAGCTACTAACACCGACCACCAAGGCACAGCTCACCAATATTCACCACATCATGGTAGAACTAAAGAAATACAAAACCAGTTTCATACCCTAACTAAATGGAACCATTTTGCTGTAACTGTAGAATGAAGCTCATGCACATAGGTGGAGAAGGATCTTGTGTGCTTGTTTTATGCAATTGCACATTACTAGACTAACTTACTAGACATGTAAGCTTTAGAAATGTGTTATGTTTATATGAATAATAAAGCAGTAGATATGTAATAAATAAATTAAATTGTGCATTTATTCTGCAGATTTGTTTACGCTCTTAACACACATTATGAATCTAGGGGTTATCACTCGTCTATGTTCACAATTTGCAGTAAAATCTGACAAAGACTAGTTTCAGCTGCCAACTGACACAGGTTTCCAGTTCATTTCTCTGGCAAGGCACATGACTCTGCATACACATAAAAATTAAAATATATGGATCTGAGATCCAAGGATAATCTACATCACATCACATCAAAATGCACACTGTCTCCAAGAAGAAATTTCAAAAGTAGAAATGCAATGATATGATATCAAATAACACTCGTCAATAAAATTGTTCTGGTTACAAAACTTTTGTATAAAAAATGTAAATCCTGCTGGTTGGCAGTCTTAAAGCGGTACCGACCAAACCATACACAGCGTAAGCTATAAATAGCTTTTTAGAGGTATTCTTTGTATGGTCAAGACATTGCAAAATCAGCTAGTCAAATCCTATTTGTCTACCCATCAGTAATACATCAGAGAGCAATTACAATCTGAATAGATATGTATATAAGTAGATTTGTTTAGCCATTCCCAAGTTTAGAGGATGAAGGAACAAGTTGGTGTACATTTCATAGCCATATTTTAAAGATATTATATATCATATCGTATATCTCATAAATTTATAAATATATATATGATATAGAATAGTTTGAATGTCTTCTAGCCATATCTAATCTAAATTAGCAATGATAATTTGATCAATCACGCTAACATTCTTGTGCCAGTCGTAATGAGTAACCCCACTCACTTCGACTACATGCAACTTTCCTTTAGAATCCAAAGTCTTAAGACCAATGCTGTCGTTGGTGTAAATTTGACGTAGCCTTAAGTCGACCACTTTTTCTTCATGATCGTAGAAGCCAAAGTGACTCGACTGCCATGGAGTAATAACTCCATCATCTGGTCCTCCGACCATGATTAGCTTCTCTAGTTTCACTATGCCTGATTTGAAACCATCACTGCGTATTGATGGAATCTCATTATTGAGAAATGGAAGGAATTTACTGTATGAGAAGTAAAGGTCTTGCTCGTGAGGATCATTCCAGTAGTTTCCAACGGAGGTATGCTGCCCAATTACTGAGTAGAACAATTCGTATGCAGTCTTGCAGGTAAGAGCCGGGAAGAAAAGATTTAGAAATTTTGCTGCAAAAATATATTTTAGATTAGTTTTGTTGATAGATTTTGTATGCAAAAAAATGTCACACTAGAATATGAAAATGAGCTCGAATTCAGTCCTTACTTCCATATTGTCCAGCTTGGGGTGAGCTCAAAGATATGAATGTTTTAACATTGTGTTCTGGATATTGTTCCAGAATTGAGCGTGCTAGTAATCCACCCTGAGAATATCCTAGGAAAAGAAATAGGTACACCTGTTGGCTGGCACAATTTCTAGTAATTTGTCATAATATGGCAGGGATTTTTTTTTTGTATTTTATACTCGGTAAATTTACTATTGATTCTGTCTAATCAATACCAAGCCATGTGACATGAGGTTACCAATAAGGATATTTACCAATAAGGTGTATTCCTTCGGGGAAACGAGCAGATATTTTCATCAAGTCATTTCCCAGCTCTACGACTTGCTGCCACATTGGGGCTAAACTTGTCCAGCCGCTGTATTTATTTGTTATAAAAACTTCAGTCTCTGGGTGCAGCTGAAAGACAAAATTTGCAAATGACAAAGAATCGATCTCAAAGAGTGGCTGTGCGATGGTAATATACCAGTCATGTAATACTCGGTCAAGTAGAAAATTGGCCTGTAATGTCACTTTTATTTCCCATTGACTTGTATTTGACTTAAACTTTCTATTTTTAAATAATTTAGGTGGCTCTCTGAAGGCAATTTTTCTTCCACATCACCACCAGTGATTCTTACTGCAAGAAAAAGTGCATTCACAGCTTTATCCATTGGTGGCACCCAAAATTGACAGCTAGATGTAGTCTTTCGGATTAAACAGTTAATCGCAGTCGAGGTGTCTACGTTTGGTCTCGACTTACCATTTTAATGCGATCTGCCATAAAAAGCATTGTTTCATTACCGCTCAAAACCCCATGAATTATGACAACGGGTTTGTACGCATCGCATACTGATTTGAAACATAAGCTCAAAATCAGAAATACACGCAATGCTAAAAATACTAAATTACTGCATTTACACCTTGTGTTAATGGAATGGATTTTTATCTGCATTGTGGGAGAATTATTTTCTTATCACCGGTATTTAAGGCTTATTTATCCTATTTTGATCGAAAAATTGCTCGAAAAGTCTAGCCCAAAGAGTCTAGCCTATACGTAAACGTCGTATGCCCTTTCGGCTACAATAGAAAATACTAATCAGCTGTTGCATTCAAAAAAGACTAGCCAATCATAATGGTTCTCTAATTCTAACCAATCACAAACCAGCTCTAGAATATTCCGGAATGTTCCGAGTGCACGAGAACAATCGAAAGAGCGCGCGAATGTTCTAGACGATAGGAGAAATAGTTAGAACTCGGATTCTAGTATAAGAAGCCCTCGCCGTTTGGAGAGCCAACAGTTTCACCGCAAACACCGAGAGATACGAATTGAGGTAATATCTGCCATCTCAGAGTTATCTAAGCGCAGACTCTTCGATTTAAGAAATTATTGTGAGTTGTGATTGTGAAGCAAAAGTGATTTTTTTAGTGAGTTGTGTTTTAAACTTGCAAACTTTAGAAGATAATCTTTTGTGAACGTTTCGCACATCCTTCAAGCAAGATCATCTTCGATATTTGTAAGAGTGCTAAACATAAGACTAATGGCTCCAGCAATTGGTATCGATTTGGGCACGACCTTTTCCTGTGTTGGAGTTTTTCAACAAGGGAAGGTGGAAATAATAGCCAACGACCAAGGTAACAGAACAACTCCGAGCTTCGTTGCCTTCAGTGACACCGAAAGGCTTATTGGTGATGCAGCCAAGAACCAAGTTGCCATGAACCCAAAAAACACCATTTTTGATGCCAAACGCCTTATTGGTCGCCGATTTGACGACCCCAAAATTCAAGACGATATGAAGCATTGGCCATTCACTGTAATCAGTGATGGAGGAAAGCCAAAGCTGCAGGCAGAATTCAAGGGGGAATTGAAGACTTTTTCTCCTGAAGAAATAAGCTCCATGGTTCTGGTAAAAATGAAGGAAACTGCTGAAGCATTTCTGGGAACCACAGTGAAAGATGCTGTCATTACAGTACCAGCCTATTTCAATGACTCTCAGAGACAAGCTACAAAGGATGCTGGAGCAATCGCAGGGCTGAATGTTCTCCGAATCATCAATGAACCAACAGCCGCAGCTCTGGCCTACGGTCTTGACAAGAATTTGAAAGGAGAACGAAATGTTCTGATCTTCGACTTGGGAGGTGGAACCTTTGACGTATCTATTCTTACCATCGATGAGGGATCCCTGTTTGAAGTTCGAGCCACTGCCGGAGACACCCATCTCGGTGGAGAAGACTTCGACAACCGCCTGGTAACATTCCTGGCTGATGAATTCAAGAGAAAATATCGCAAGGACATCAAAGGAAATCCCCGAGCCCTAAGGCGACTGCGGACAGCAGCCGAGCGAGCAAAACGTACACTTTCTTCGAGTACGGAAGCCAGTATTGAGATCGACGCTCTTCTTGATGGCGTAGACTACTACTCCAAGATATCTCGTGCTCGCTTTGAAGAGCTTTGCTCAGATCTTTTCCGAGGCACATTGGAACCTGTGGAGAAGGCTCTCGCCGATGCCAAGATGGACAAAGGGTCAATCCACGATGTTGTCCTTGTAGGTGGATCAACTCGCATTCCGAAAGTGCAAGCCCTGCTCCAGAACTTCTTCTCCGGAAAGCCTCTGAACCTTTCCATCAACCCAGACGAAGCTGTGGCTTATGGTGCGGCTGTCCAAGCAGCCATCTTGAGCGGCGACACGAGCTCTGCCATCAAAGACGTACTTCTGGTGGACGTTGCCCCATTGTCACTTGGAATAGAAACGGCCGGTGGAGTCATGACCAAGATCATCGACCGTAACTCAAGGATTCCTTGCAAGCAGACTAAGACATTTACCACGTATGCTGACAACCAGCCGGCTGTCACCATCACCGTCGCTGAAGGAGAGCGGGCAATGGTCAAAGACAACAATCATCTCGGCAAGTTTGATTTGACCGGAATCCCACCAGCACCACGAGGTGTGCCTCAGATTGAAGTCACCTTCGATCTCGATTCGAATGGCATTCTCAACGTTTCTGCTAAAGACAACAGCTCTGGAAATGCACGGAACATAACGATCCGTAATGACAAAGGACGTCTATCGCAGGCAGAAATTGATCGCATGCTTTCTGAAGCTGAACGTTTCAAAGAAGAAGACGAGCGACAGCGTGAACGAATCTCGGCTCGCAACAATTTGGAGAGCTACGTTTTCAATGTGAAGGCAGCCATTTCTGAAGCTGGCTCCAAAGTGAGCGAAGATGATAAGAAGAAAGTCCAGGAGCAGTGTGAGACCGTGATCAAGTGGCTGGACTGCAACACGCTTGCCGAGAAGGACGAGTACGAGCAGAAACTGAAGGAGGTGGAGGCACAGATGCGGCCAATCATGACCAAGATGCACCAGCAAGGAGCCGGAACAGGAGCTACCTGCGGCCAGCAAGCAGGAAATGCCGCGAGGAACGGGCCCAATGTCGAGGAGGTTGACTGAGCAGTGAAAATTTTTCACATATTCAATTTGCAATTCTATTACGGGTTAACATTTTCCTGGGTTGTAGTCGCACAGAGAACTGATTAATTTAAATTTTTTACTTAATTGTTTTTTTCCTAATTGAAGTAGCTGGATTCAACTTTTCCAGGAATGTATTACATTTAATTTTAAGTTAGACACAGAAGTCATCTAGGACTCTTTTCTGTAAAATGTTAATAATTGTCATAGTTGTATATGGTATTTATTTGTTCATTTTTCCTTACTGATGGGGTGGAAATAAATCTGCCTCTCTTTAATAAATAGAATATTGAAAATACCTAGTTAGTTTTATTTACCATGTGTGTGTGTGTGTTCCTGACTAACTATAGATTTCTTTCTACTTCTTCTGCCTTAACCAGTAAAGTCCTTTCTGAGGTATAAAAAAAATGGACAAGAAACCCAAACCAACTTAAAATATTAGTTTAAATAAAATGTCGATTGCCTGAGCTTGGTCCAGGGATATATGGTGCTATAGAGAGATGATAGACTGAATATTGACAGATACTGATTAGTGAAGTAAGACTGGAGAACCAAATAAGGTAGAGAGTAGCAGAGCTTACACATCATATTGCGTACGAGAAAGAAAACGAGATGCAATTTATGAGGTACACATTTATTTAACTTTTAACAAAATGGCCAAAGGCAATTTATAACTACATAACATCAAAACAATAACATGTTTATAAAGATGTTTGTCTACAGGCTGATTAGTATTTTAGTAAGAAATTAGGAATTTCAACCCATCATTAACACATATTGGTTAATTTCTAGTGCCCAATTAATAGTTCATCATTCCTTTTGGTATGCACATTATATAATCATTGGGTAATTACTGTGAGTAAGGGAATGTTTTTTATGTTGACACATAGGAGTCTCTCATTTTTGCCATCATTCGAGACTGTGTTTTGACTTGATGAACTATTTCTCCCAGCAAGCTTCAAACCTTCCGCTACAATAATTGACCTCATAAGTAACACTAATTGACAGATGATGAAAACTTAGCAATTATTTCATATGCATTAGTATTGGTTTTTAATTAGCAAAAAAAACAATACAATGCTAGTAAGTTTCAATTGACATGCATTGAATAGAATTGAGACTCAAACATTAAAGATCATGCTGCAGCCATATTACACATACAAGTTGATATAATCTCATCTAGGCTTGTGAGTACGGCTATTGAGTATGCTATTTTTGATATATAAATGTATGCATTAATTTGATTGGTTAAATGATAGCAATTGACGTAAGTAATAGTTGATACGTGTACTTTACATTAATTTACCATAGGCAATGGTTATTGCTTTACGTTTAACAATCAGTAACTAACAATAAAATACGATAAAATTGTAAAAAAAGACAACTATCTAGATCGTACTAACACAGATTACTCCAGACTTACCTATTATTTGAGTCAATCCACACATCTTGGGGTTTACATTTCATTAAAAAATCAACGCATATTTAAGTAGCATATGTAGTATGCTACTAATCTACAGTTGAATCCTTTATTTAGTCTTTGGGTACGCACCTTAATTTACTACACTTACCATTTACTGTAACAAATTAACTAGTAAGTAAGCATTTCAAGAAAAGCTTTAGGCACTTTGCCTTTTTGAGTGCCCCTTTCACCCATTAGGTAGTCGTCATCATTGGAACCTTCGATCTTGGACACAGCAATAATCTCGTCGGCCATGAGACTCAACTCAGTGGAGTCACGAGCATCGTAGTCGTAGATGGCTCTGGCTCGCTGTGCCGTCGAAACCGGAGACTCGGGCCCAGATGGGAGCCGGCCGTCGGGGGACATGCTGGACAGAATGGCAAAGAACGTAATGTTACGCGGCGCTAGCACGTCTATTAGCGTGATGGGACTTGCCTCACTTTAAATTTACATCAGCTGCAAAATTCATGCTTAAAAGCCAGGTTTTTTTTGCACCCAAATAGCCACAGACTACCGAAAAGTTTCTTTTTAGGGAAAATATCATCTGCATATCATCTTGTGTACACAAGAATTTCTGTATAATTTTTTAACATTTGCCTAAGTATTGTTTTGAGTAAAATATGTTTTAAAGGCAAACGTAAACTTTTAAACAGGCAAACGATTGGTTGTAAATCAGAATAGTGATTCAAGTCATTAGGAGGAGTTACAATGTTGCAAGCGTGGATCTCTCTTCTGTGCTAGTTTGTCATGTTGAGTGCAGGTTCTAATCAATACTCATTTTACTGTGTTTATTGGCATATATAGTTTTATTCTATAACAATAAATAACATTTGAGATGGAAATCACACTCATAGTGAAATACTGATCAATACAGATATATACGTATATATATATATATATTTAAATATCAAATTGAAAATTCGTTGTACTTTTCTGTGATGTGTATTCCTTCGAAATATCTTTGTTTTGAGATAGGTACTAATAGAATAATTTCCACTTTTAAGTAACAAGTATCTAACTGGCAACAATAAGTAACCTTATGTGCCAGGCAACTAGAGCCTACAACCCAGCCTACCTACCCTTCAAGCAATGTTTGCTACGTGGTGTTACGTTATCAACGTAAGGCCGCTCATAGTAGGCAGTTGCCCTCTAGCAATATCACTAGGAGGTTATTGTCCATTAAATACTTAGCGATTTCTTTAAACGACCTAGTCCCGTACTTGTTAATTACGAAATAATTTCGAAGTTGAGTTAATCATTACTGACTATAAATTGTAAAATTGTTGATAAACAAGAGTAAAATTGAGATATTATGTGCTGAATTAAATATGAATTGTTAGCCATTTGAAATTTAGTGCACAATCGTAAAGAGACTTATTTCTATAAACTTCATAGACATGGTAATCATCTAGGGATGCATGAATCTTAACAGTGTTTAGGTCATTTTCTATTGTAGTATGTTAAAGAAACGAGTGTTTTCTTGTAACCACTATGTGAACACTAGGTACCTGGAAAGTTATTGGAAGTAACAGGATTGCTCTGCATTGATTTTGAATAATACAATAGTCGAAACTACTTGCAGTTACCAAAAAAGTGCACTACTACCTACTACCAGCCAACTAACTATCAAGCAATTACTGCAAGATTACCAAGCCCATTCCTTTGCATTGATCATTACAAACAATCTTTGCAACTATCTACTCATCGTAAATCCACTCTAAAAGTAGTACATTATCTGATTTAATTTATAGATGCATTAGAGTTACATGTCAACTTCTTTCTACTCATGGCTATTCAATGCCAACAAATTTATGGCTAGCCTTATGGCAGTTCTGTAAATGGACAGCATATACTGGTTTTATTCAATTCCTAGAGCCGAAAAAAGAACAATAAGAACAGACAATTTTTGCAGATGCAACTTTGAAATAATTATTATAGAAGCAAAGAGTAGAGAAAGAGAGACAGTTTACGAAAGCAAAAAGTTCAGTTATTAGAGAGCGGGAGAGTGGCTGCATCAGAGCGAGTGGGAGAAGGAAGTGGAGTGATGAGATCCACTTCTTCACTGTTGAGACGTAATTTGGGTGCAGGTTTTACGTCACTGAAACATTCAACACAACAACCATCGCAGTAGGGAAACACAGACAGAGAAACAGAGAGAGTAAGAAAAGCAGCAAAAAGAGTCTAGGCTAGTCCTGGATTTTAGCAATTTTTGGTCAGGTAGGCAGTGAGAGCAGAGACTCACCTAGAAAGCTCGCGTTGGAGATCTTGCATAATGCCGTGGCACTGTGCGTGATAACGCACTTGTGTCTGAACAAACTCATGCAAGCTGCGTAGGTGGCTAGCGTGGCAGCTGTTGATTCCTTCCAGAAGTAGCTTTGTGATTTCAGCTTGGCGATCAAACTCCGACTGTGCCACACGTAGATCTTTTTCTGCCTGCACCACAAGAAAATGGTTTTGAAGAAAATCATGAAATCGCAAAAAGAAATTTCTAAGCTAGCAGCTACAATTCCATAAATTAACTACATTTTATGAAAAATTACAAATTCTGTTATGATGCTTTTATATCAAGATGCGGTTCAGGTGCTGATTATTTCAATTTTATACAAGCTTGCCAATTGGCAATCTATTTTTTTGCAGAGCATAGCAAGACTTCAAGTGCTAAGACAACACGTACTATCATCACTACAGCTACTCCAACAACAATCACAGACCACCACAGTAAATTTTACCTGCTCGAGTAAAAATTCAGGGCTAATGCCGTCCTTCTGTTGTTTGCAGCAGAAATAAAATATAAATTGTAAATAAGCTTATTCAAAATGAAATTTCTTTACCTGCCATCAGTTTCCAGACCAAAGTAAAGGTTGCATCAAAGTTCGGAAAGAGGCAAAAAGAGTTGGAATTACGTTATTTACCCTAGCATAAAATACAATAAGATATGCTTACAGATTGCTGCCCTTGCATGCTCCTAGCTTTCCGAACCCTGTTCTTGGAAGCATCTAAATCCAGCCTGCGAAAAATTAATCAGTTTATCAAATTCGGTCAACACAGTGCGTTACGATTGACTTTAATGTGTTCCATTGTCTGGGCAGGACGATAAAGCGTGAGACAGCCAACAATAAAAAGTGGTTTTGGATTGGAATAGGATGTATCATAAAAGTGTGGGTGGTATGTATCAGATAGGGATACGCTAGTTCAGTGTTGAATTTCTGCACTCAACATTGAATTAAATGTAATTATTTGCAGGAAATGACAATCAGACTACTCCTCATTTAGCACTCTTTCATTAGACGAAATATCATTTATGCCTTGGCTAGCATAAGCAAGAGTTAAAAATACACATAACTCACCTCTTGCTCTCCAAGAGGCTTCTTTCCTTGAGAATAGTCTTCATTTCTCCATCAAGGAACTTCCTCAGAGGCTGAATGTAGCAATGTTCGGCGCTGCTGATGTAGTCGCGCTCGGCATGGCCAATTCTCTGCTGGCACTGTCCAACTTTTATGAGAGCGCTTCCATAAGCAGTCCCTGGGCCAAACTCGTTGCCTCCTTCCATCATGTCAAGGCCAAGGTACTCTTGGTTACTGAGCCGACTTGGGCGTTTTTTATCAATTTTTTCAAACAAAAAGTCTTCTACTCGGTTTCCAGGATTTGGAGTCAATACTGCTTCAGTATTACGCAGGAATTTTTCTGTCCACATTTTTGTCGTGTCTGACCTTTCTGCCAAATTTTCAAAATGAGAATCAAGTTCGGTTTTCTCCGACGTCCCTAGTTTCTCTTCTGTCAGCTAAAACAGAATCAAGAACTTCGTTAATAACATGATTAACACACAGAGTAAAAATAGAACACAAAGAACTGGGATTCTTCATTTAAATTGACTGGCAAAAAGGGGCTGTGCCCATTCTGTACCCCAATGCAAAAATAATCACAAACCTAATGAGATTAAAACAATTAAACCTTATTTGATTACCTGAACAACTCGGCTGAGGGCTGAACCTGCATCTCTCACAAACTTTTTAACGTTGAAATCCATTTTGAATACAGTGGAGAGTAGTGGTGACCAATATGCAGGTTAAAAGGCCTAACCGACTGACATCTCCTCAACAATGTAACAAACTATCAAAATACCATCGTGCGTACTGTTACGTATTCCACAGAGAATATAAATTTTGGATAAAATTTTATTTTTCAACGGCAACTAAAGGATGTTTCAAGTAAATCAATAAACGTCAACAACCCCACTTCTGCGTGAGACTGGCTGAGCAGGTTGTAGTTTTTTATCAGTAAGGCCCATGTGCTTCCGCGCACAGTGCTTAAAGATGGCAGCCACAGACGACGATATCTTGACGCGGCGTACTACATTCTCTGTCAATGATAATATTAATTGGGTTCCACTAACTCTTACTCTTGTAGAATATCCCCAAGGTACGGAGCTTTTCGCATATACTTTTAAAATGTTCTTCTTGTCGATATCTTAAAGAAATCTAGGTACCAACCAGTACCAACTATCTTGAGGCTGTCATTTGCCATGTCAATGCACTACAGAACAACAATGTGAAGTCTCACACCTCCAGGCTGTCTCCTGCTAGAAACTTAGTATTATACTAATATATATTTTTTTGTTGACACGCGCTTGTATTGACTAAATTCTGGAACTGTAATGTAATGTTATCTACCGAGCACATTGAAAAGTTAGGAGTCAACTGTGCACCTGTGCTAGGCATTTTATATTGGAAAAATAACACATATTTGCTCATATTTACAGGGGATCTGTTAGGAAAGTTTCTAGCCTTCGTTAGTCTTTTGCCCTTCGGAATCATCTCCGGTCTAGTCGGTTTAATACTATTCCGAAGAGATTTACACACGGTACGATAAAATTAAACACATTTCTATGCATTGATTGAAATCATGTTGTACCCTTCACTCCACTAATATATATTTTTTTAATTTCAGATAGCTTTCTTAGCTGGTACATGTTTAAATGAGATTCTCAACATTGTACTCAAACACATCTTCTGTGAAGCAAGGCCTATACTTCGTAACACTCAATCACTGTACAATGAGTATGGAATGCCATCATCCCATTCACAATTTATGTGGTTCTACACAACTTATTTAATTTACTTTGTGTTCATTCGCCTGTATCACACAACCAATAACACATTCATTGAGAATGTTTGGAAGTCAGCTATAATATTGTTAAGTGTTTTTATGGCAGCATTGGTCACAATTAGCAGGTAAGGCCAAAGATCCTAATAAAAACTACTAATCTACCTCCTTATCTTTACTTATAATATTGAAATATATATTCATTTTTCCTGTTTTTGTTTAAGGGTCTATCTGCAGTACCATTCGTGGAATCAAGTTTTCTACGGAGCATTGACAGGCTTTACCTTTGGAACTTTTTGGTTTTTTGTGACTCATTTAATACTCACACCCATTTTTCCATACATTGTCTCCTGGTACGTCAAGCTAACAAAATTATGTCGAGCACATCTTTGTCATGATTTATATTTTATTAATGAAACTCTTATTTCTGCAGGAGGATTTCTGAGTTTCTTTTGCTGAGAGACACAACTCTGATCCCTAACGTACTTTGGTTCGAGTACACAAATAGTCGACAGGAAGCTCGCGCTCGAAGTAGGAAGCTGGTCTCGATGAAGTCTCAATGACAGTTAATCGAGTCTGGTTTACTTGGCAGTCTACTTCATTACTACTGGGATCGGAAGAGATAGTACAGGCCCCCAGACGACAGATGCAAACAATTAACTCCAATCACTCTCTTTGACATTTTTATCACACTGGCTGGGTGTTTGTAACCACTGAATAATGTTTTTTAATTTAATACTGATGTGTAGTGGATATTAGCTCCAAAGACTTTTTTGAATAATTTTAATATAAAAGGTTTCTTTAAAAAAGATTTTGTATTTTTGTCTCTTATTTTGTACCTGCAGTAACGTAAGAAAGCATAATGGAGAAGCTCTGTTAATTAATTTAACTATCCCATGGCTTCCAAAATTTAAATCTACCATCAAATTGTGTGTGTTCGATAGAAATACTGATTTCTAAGTTGACAACAAAAAAAGGCTGTATTGAAAACATTTGGTTTGTGTTCGGCTGCAAAATTAACAAAGTCTGATGCAGAAATCGCCCAAGTTTTATCAGACTGGAAATTTCCATTAGGTACTGGTATCGTACTGTTTTCTTAAGTTTCAACACCTTCCTCTCCAACTACTTGAAAGAACATTTTCATACTTAGCATGTATTTTTTTTATTTTGTATCAAAAAATAATTTTACTATATTCTAAGAATTGCATCTGCCGCGTTAGTAATGTTAATTGTACACTCATTTTAGGCTCTATGCTGATCACAGTTGTAACAACAGTAATTTGCTAGCACATAATCACACACATCAATTTGAATCACTCATACATCTAAAAAATATTCAGGAAGCAGTTTCTACGTTTATAACTCTAGTGTTTCAGCACTCGGCTGCAGGCGTAGCCGTTTTCTAGAGCAGACCGTTGATGGCATGAACCACACCATTGGTTGCAGGCGTGTTGTACGTGACTACGCTGGCGGTGTTCACCCGCACTTGTCCTGAAACATTACACGGGCTTGTTTAGGAAATGATAGTGTACTTGAATCTGCAGTTTCGGTACATTTTGGAGTCGCATACCTCTGGCAGGAAAGATATTGTATTTTGCAATGGAGGGTGGCTCTGTATTTCTTTTGTTGCTATATATAAACCAAAGGTATGTGACCTCAAGGCAAATCTATGCACTAGCAATGTATTTTGGTTGTCATATATATTTTAGGAAATCACAGAAACTTCCTTCCAGGAAAGCCAGTCACCAGGATCAAACCTGAGACCTCAGAAATGAGTCCTATGCTACACTGTTTGGTAAATCCAGTTTTGAGCAGCATCCAGGCGTCATACCTTCGTTCTTGAAGACTGTGATGGGCTGCTCATCGAGCATGGACTGGCGTTCCTGATAGTAACGCATGCCTGCACTGTAGAGCGCTCCCGGCGTGATGTGTCGCAAAACAAGTGCCCGAGCCATCTCTGTGTCGGTCATGAGCCGCTCGGCGTCGTCGTCGGCAATCACGGAGAACGCATCATCAGTCGGAGCAAACAGAGTCACGCTGCTCGTGCCTAAAAAAAGTGCGACAACGTGAAGACAGATATTGATACTCTCGAACTTTAAAGAAATATCTTTGTGAGAGGAGTGTGAAGTGTCTTTGTCTGCTTTGATATCTATGGAGAATGGACTGGTATCTGAATATATAATAGGTGAAATCAAAATAAAACCAGTTAAATTAAACCGTTTGACATGTTTGCTACAATGTCTACAGTGTCAGCTGCACTTGTACAGAGATCTTTCTTAAGTTGCAATTTGCTCAGTGAACTCTGGTTGCTTTCATTTAAAACATTTGAAATAAGATCTTCTATTATTATTGGTTGTTCCAAGGTTTTGTCCAGTATAGATTGCCGTCTTCCTCATTGGGATTGGAGACAATCCTTATTTTTCAAATGAGAACTAAAACAACTCATCTAACACTCTATCGCCCCTAACGACCAAACTCACTGGTGATCAAGTCCGCTAGCCGAGCAGACTTCATGGCACGAAGGAACTTAGTGAACCGCTTGGCTCGGTCAGACTGCAGAGTCAGGACCAGGTCTCCAACCGGCAGGGGGAACATGACTCTGTCAATGGCGTGAGCAATCCCTTGTGGCAGCGAGACGTCCTGGTTCTCCGGCATTACGCGCGCACCGTTGATGGTCACAATCTGCGTCAGGGGTGGGCATGGTGAACAAAAGAGGCAGCCATAACATGGAAAATACTTTTGAGGCAAGAAAATTTGGAAATTTTTCTTAACCGTGACAAGTCTGCAATTTTATATTTGCTTCGTGATCCAGAGCCAGCAAATATCAACACGTCAGAAAACCACTTTATGTGTGCTTCACAAAGGTTTTGTAAATTAAGCGTAGGGTATCAGAAATCATGCGCCTTATAAACTTTCAGATTCCCTATTACCCACTCTGCATTCGGTAGATAATTATTTGGCCCGTGGTGTAACTTGTAAGGAATGAGTTCTTATGCCAGTTTTTTTATTAGACGGTGGCTTTTCAGTTGTCCTTCAGTTGACATTAAATTGTTCCCTCGAGTTGATATTTGGGGTAGGGGAGTTCACACTGTTTTACGGCGGAATTCATGGATCTCATGTATTTTATGGTAGGCTGTTTGCATTCTTTCCGTTGAGTTGCATCTATAAGGTCATATCATAATATTCATATTTATGCCATTGCCCTGAAGGTCTATCATTGGCGAAGTAAAACTGATTTAAGATTTGACCGATCACGTTAAGACACGTCAGTAAATCATCATAAATACGAGATAGTCAGTTTCATTTCATAGTTTACCGAAATCAACTTATCTCAAACGATGTCTATAAAAATGCCCACCCTCCTCCAGCTAAAATGTGTGACTGCGCCCGAGGTTGTTACCTGCAAGTCGTTCCATTTGCCGTCCTGCGAGGCATAGGTGTTCACTCGTAGCTGCGTGCCGGCTAAACTCACACCGGTCATCTCGTTGATCAGCGAGTCGATGCGAAAAGCGCCCGGGATAATGTGATGTAACAGCAACTATGAAAGGCGCAAGCAAAACAACACAAATCAAAAGTTTTTCACGGGTCATTTCAAACGATTCGACGTGTACCCACACAACACAGTGATGTTGTCACGATTGGACAGTGATACCATTTAATGTTTTTAATGACATCCTCAGGAACTTGCCCACGTCACATTATTATACCATTGTGATGTTGTCACAAAGATCATTTGTCTCAGAATTCTTTACACATTCATATGCTTTTTGATACCATTAATGGTATCCTCAGGATGTGTTTTGGGAATCGGAAAGGAACAAAGGAATTGAAAACAAAATACTTTTTCGATTTTCCATACCATTGCATATTAATTCGTAGGCAAACATATGATAAAGAAACACAAATTATATATATCCAATATAAATTAGTTAATGTGGCAATAGCGATATCCTCAGAAGCTTGCAGACATAGCATTATTACATCATTGTGATGTTGCTTAAATATTCGCTCCACTTTTTGTTACATATTTGTATACATTTTGGTACCATTAATGGTATGCTAATGATGTGTTCTAGGGGCTGGAAAGAACCAGGCAAATTAAAAATAAAATTATATGCATAAAAAGCTATTTTAATATCAAGGATAATATCAAGAAAATTTACTCGACTAAATTTGTTTCTGGAACTCGATAGTTTTAATATCGAATTTTGAAGTTATTCTAGAAACAAAACCTGAGCTTTACATTTGGTCTTGTTACAAAAGCTAATTAGATGCAAAGCAAGAAGGTAAATGTTCATTTACACGGGGATGCCACTAATGGAATAAGGCTAATACATTTTGCAACCCTGTGCGGCTGCTTTGGTTTGGTTTGAAAAACTCATTTCTGTTAGTCGACAGTCCAGTGGACTAGCGACTAATAATTTGTAGTCCTTGTTCCACTCAATTAAAATAATAACGTTAGGCCAGTGGAAAAACGTCTTACTATTTGTAGACCCTCTTTCAATTTATAAGACGGGGCTGACTTTTTTTGGTGAATGAAACGTAAATTGAAATAGGTACACACTGAACCCTGGAAATTAGTGGGCAATTTCATTTTAATTTGCTTGCATTCACCAAAATATTACTGACCATCTTTTATTAATTTCAAATGCGTCTAAAAACTGTCGACGTTTGTCCACTGGACTAGCGCGAATTACATTTTAATTTTAACCGAGTGGAACATGGACTAAAAACTGTTAGTAGCTAATCCACTTGACTAATGACTGACATAAATTAGTTGTCATTCCACTGGAATACTGACTAAAATAGTTAAACTCTCGTCCAGACGAGCACAGCGGTGTACCGAACATTTTTCTGATTCTTCAGAAGTGAGATGAAACAACAATGTTTTTAAATATCTTTCAACATTTTTTAAAAGAAAAATTTCGCAATTGTCAGGGAAAGTTGTATCAAAAGAGTTTTGAAGATAGATTTTCCTAATTACTGATTACTCTACTGCAGAATCCTCGCTGCTGGACGCGGCTATTTGATTCTTTTTTGCTTTGGCAAACTACTTGATCCTTGTACCAGCGTGCAGGATCCAGTTTTTTGCTTTTGCTTCAATAGCTGCATTGGTTGCATCAGGTAGATTTGGCATCTTTTTAACAGCAGCTGTAACAAATTCAATTTAAGTAGAGGTTTTGGTCACTGGGGTACCGTGCAAAAATATGTGAAATAAAAAGGGAATTCCACAAAAACCTTGATTAGAGAATTTCGATTGGAATGTCAAAAGGCATACTCAAGATTGTCAGTAAGCCATAGGGAATAGTGGGGTAAAAATGAGATACACAAAAAGAGACGGGTGAAAAATAAAAGGACCGGCTTGTTGCCCTGGCTTAAAAATAAATTAATGGATATGTGAACTTTGATCAACATTCATGCATAAAAATAAGGCACATAGTTGTAACAAATTCTTGGTGTGAAAAAATTCTAAAAATTCCAAAACATGTTGGAAATTATTTCCCCTTTTTCCATTGGAAATGGGTGTAGTTTTTAGTGTTTTTGCTCAAACCCAGGGTCGCCAGAAAGTTTCCCTGTCGATTTTGAAACTATTGCTGTCCAAAATACAACATCACCACAAAAATGTTTTAAAAGCACTCGTTCTACAAACTTACCAATTATTGATGCCGTTAGAAGCAGATTTGAAAATTTCTTCTTCCCTGTCGCCCCATCCCAAGTGAACTTTACGGCGACTTCGTTTGCGCAAACCATCACCAGCAATCGGCGCACAGCGGAGCCGATGTCCACCCCACCAACTTCAGCCATGTGTTTGATCTAGTAGGGCATAAGTAAACATTATCAAAGAGGCTACATTACTAAATTAATGCTATTTCACTTTTGCACAATTGCACTTACCAAAGCTTTTCTTAAGCCCGACTCATTTCCTAGCTTTGCCTCTAGGCTCTCGAGTTCCGACAGGGTTCTCAGGGGGAAAACAGCTGAGAAATAGTTGGAGTATTCGTCCTCTACCTCTCCTGTACCGGCACCCGACATGAGTTTTTTCAAAATGGTAGCAAGTGTGTCGTACATTTCTTTCAAGCCGCATCTTAGCAAGTATAGTTTTCGGTCCACTGAACGTTGCCATTCTGAAAGCAATTATGTTAATATTCCACAATTACATTTAAAATACAATAGGTAATAGCTTAGTAAAGCATGAACAATTCACCTCTATCAGAAGATGACTGATCTACATGGACACTCTTCCTATGTTTTGATGCAGGCTGAGCAATACTGGGTGTGTCTAGAATGATAACAAATAAATACATCATAATTCTGGCCTAAAATATATACTTGAAACATAACATAATAAGTCGACACAACAGCATCCACATTTGGAAAGACGTTTTGATTAATAACAGGCATCAGCAAGAATAGCTCTAATGTGTTCAGCGGAAAACTTGTCTGTATCCAGAGTGCACAATAACAAGCCTTTGCCTAGATAGGTAGATAGGTCCGACCACACTGGTTATCACAGCACTACCATGCTGCCTTATGTTCTGTGCACAACTTCAATGTGTTATAAAGGGGGTAAACAGATAAGGACTTACAATCCTAGCAAAATAGTACAGCCCCCAGCCACCATACCTTATAATATTATCTTCTCAGGAATTGCTCAATGCTAGCCTAAAAGGCAGGATTTCCACTGATTCCACCAGTCTAGGTAGTGATGATTATAGAGGTTAGAATGGCACGTTGTCGCAGTGTGGACACCTTTATCTAGATAAGGCAAAAAGAAACAACAGTCACTTAAGCATGATAACATAAAAACCAATTTCATGTGATATATAATTTATAACGATTCGAGTACCTATAAGCTTTGCAGTAAAACCAAATGTTCTAACGCCGGCTAGTAGGCACGGCCAGAGGCACGGCAACTGATGCCGGATGCGCCCTAACCTGTATTTCACGGCGCTCTGTGTGGATGGCGTGCCGGGCGCGAGCTGTTGGCGCGAGACATTGCGCATACATTCAAACCATGTTCAAACCACTTCAGCTCATCATAATTGTCTCAATTCACTCAAATAAATGAACAAAATAAATATCAGAAGGTAAAATTTTGTTCTAATGCAATGTCAATACTTACTTCTTTCTTTACTTCACACTTTCAGACTGATCTTCTAATGATTGCCGGCTGCCGAGTGCCGAGACATGTTGCCAGTCTGTTTCAGTTTGACCAGCTGTGTGTAGGAAGCGTGTCGCAAGTTTCATGGTGGCGGCTGCCATTCAAACCGCACTTTTTATTATTAAATTGTCACAATTCTGGTAAAAATGTAATCTTTGACATAATCAACAACATGCGGTAGAATTTGGTTATAATTGAAAGTATATACTTCCATCTTCCTCTTTTGGCAGTTTCAAGCTGGTCGTCTAGCGATTAGTATAAATGTTCGTGTTTGAACACAGAAGGCGACCCAAGAGGTTATGCTCAGCAGCCGCCTCGATCTCAATCATGACCGCGCAAACAAAGTGTGGACGCGTAACATTTAATGGTATTTTTAAAATACCATCACAATACAAGTAAAATGTATAAAGTTCGTCAAATCAAAAAGCATTAATTCGTATTTTTGTGATATCCTTAAAATTTATATTATAAATAGGGTAACAAAATAGCAAACACTTTATTATGGAATGATATTGTAATCGAATTGTGAAGATAACATTTAGTGTTCTAAAACACTAGTGTTTCGTTTGCAACCTCCTCACAACATCAGTGTGTTGTCTGGGTAGTTACGGAAAAAATGCCGCGAGCTTAACGGCTTTGCGAAATGGACCTTTTTTATAAAGTGGATCATGGGGGTCTGCAATTAGTGCATCGCTTAACCAATCACAGTCAGCACTCCCAAAGAACGGGAAACGTTGAGATGTTGGGTGATTCATCATTTACTTTACTGGCGAGAAATAGCAGATTTTCACCTGTTATCAGATCATCAAAAATACTCGCTCCGTGGCGAGAGGCGCGTCGGAATAAATAGTGCCTGACGTTGTTGATCACGAAACGTGTAATTTAACACGATTAGCGAATATTCAGCTTAATTAACCAGTATCTAATTTACAGTACATTAGGCGAATTAAACTTAAATGTATGTGTGTGACGTCTATGAATAATTTTTGGTAAATCCATGCTCTGTGGTTTACTTTCCATAGGTAATGTTGATTTACATATAATTAGTATGTATTTATATTATTAAGTTATTTTGGAAAGTTGTTGAAAAGTGAGACGAGCACATTGTTCCGGCATGACTTTACGAACGTTCACACAATGATCAAGATTTCAATCAAAAAACAATCAAAAAACCATTCAAGATGGCTGACGGACAGGTGACGTTGAAACAAGGCTCTCGTATATCAGTGAATATAAAGTGTAATAGATGCCGTAAAAAGCTCTCAAACGGTGTAACATGTGTATCGTGCCAGGAAAGCTTCCATTTCAAGTGTGCATTGCCCGAAGTTAGCATAAGTGACCTAAAAGTTAGTGATATCTGGAATTGCCTGACGTGTACCGAAGTGAACAATGACGACCGGGACATACACGACGAACCTGACGTCACCACAGCACTGACACAGACGATGACAGGTGAGCTGCCTGCACTCGGGAAGGCCCTAAATCTCCAAGAAGAAGTGCAGATGATAAAGCGTGACAACAACATTCTTGCCCGGCTAGTAATCAGTCTCCAAGAAGAAAACAAGCTTAAAACCGAAAAAATCAAGAGGCTAGAAAGCCAAATAATCACGGAACGACTAGACACTGCTACAACTCAAATTGAAGCAGCGAAAACCAAGCCTAGCTTTGCAGCCATCACAAGTGGAAGGAAGAGTGAACTGGTGTGTATCAAACCCAAATCACATGGTCAAGATACGAGCTGCATAAGAGACGATGTGACACAGCACATCAACCCAGCGAAATTACAAGTAGGTGTTTCAAACATACGGCAGAGTAAGAGAGGGACTATCATGATAGAGTGTGCGGATGCCGCCTCAGCCAAATCCCTGGTAAAGGAAATGACCGAAACCCTTGGCGAGAAATATGTATCAGAAATAACCCCCAAGTTGCTGCCAAGACTGAAAATTATGGATCTCAACCAAGACGATGATACTTTCGATATATGCGAATCAATCAAGTCCCAGAATAATTTGACTCCTGACGATAAAAATTTCTCGCTAAAGGTCATCACCACCGTGAAACGCAAATCTGGGTCATCATTTGTTGTCATCGAAACCGATCCGCTCACTAGACTACGCCTGCTAGCGGAAGGTAAGGTCAATGTACACTGGCGCAGACATCGGGTGTATGACCATGTAAACATCACACAATGCTTCAAATGCGCGGGACTCCATCACACGGCAAGGGAATGCACACGTAACCAAGCCTGTATGAAGTGCGCGGGGAACCATGACGCATATGACTGTATGGAAACTGACTTGAAATGCGTCAACTGCACCAGGCGTTTGCACAAATCGCAGACAATCACATCCACCAGCAATAACCACGACGCGAGAAATAGAGAGTGCCCGTTCATTATGCGAGCCATGGACCAACTCAGATCCAGGATAGCGTACAGTGTACAATAGCAACTAGCCAAAATTCCGACTCTCCCTATCAAGGCCAACGGGGAATCGCTCAGCATCCTGTCGCTAAACACAAGGAGTGTGAGAAATAAGGTAGGAGAATTGGAAATAGTACTCGAAAATCATTCCCCCGACCTCGTCTGCCTATCAGAAACGTGGCTAACAGAGGAAGAAGAGCAAGCTACACGCGTCGAAAACTACAACCTCACGAGTGCTAAAAGCAGGGCTAACGGGAAAGGAGGAGGAGTTGCCATACTCTTCAAACAGTCAATTCTAAACGTCGAAGCCATACCAGCCATATCAGCATTTAGCGTAGACAAAGACTTCGAATGCTGCGGAGCTAAGTGGACAATTAGCCCTACAATCACATTAGTGATTATCGGAATCTATCGATCCCCACACGGCAACCTGAAATCATTTTTTGTAAAACTGGAACAAGTCCTCGACTTCCTGTCTAGTAACTTTGATCATAATGCCACTCGAATCTCTATCGCAGGAGACTACAATATCGACATGTCGTATAATTGTAGGTCGCCGGCACTCGTTGAACTCCTGGCCCTAATGAGTTCTTTCAATCTATCAGCAGCCATCGACAATTCCTTAAAAAACACCTCATTGGCAACTAGAATCACAGACACGACGTCAACCACAATAGATAATATTTTCACCAACATTAGTAACTTCAAATGTAGCTCGCTTGATCTCACAATATCAGATCACAATGGACTGCTATTTCAATTTATCGAGAAGACCAAGAGCACTGTTCCTACGCACACCCTCAAGCGAATATACTCTCAGAGTAATATTGAACACCTCAATCAGCTACTCAGCCAAACAGTATGGAACGAAGTTTATGAAAAGCACGAGGTGGATGAAAAGTTCGACTCCTTTCACACTTCATTTATCCAAATGTTAAATTACGCGATCCCCAAACGGCGTCAAGCAAACAGGCTGTCTTCAAAAAGCTGGGTTACGCCCACCGTACGAACATCGGCTGAGAACCTCAGAACCCTACACATTAGCATTAAATACACTGGCAACAATTACCTGAGGAAGGCATACAATGCAATCAAAAAAGAACACAGGAAAGCTAACAAGACAGCGAAAAGACAGCGCAATGATGACCACATCGCCGGCTCCTCCAACAAAGGCCGAGCTTCTTGGCGAGTAATCTCAGGTACGGTGGCGACAAATAAGAAAAACAGACCGCGAATTTCCCTCCTAGTTGATGGCAAGATACTGGATGACCCCATAAAGTGTGCTGAGTTATTTAATGTGCACTTCAGCGAAATGGTTCACAAACTACATGAAGCCGAGACCAACCAGGCCAAGCCCACGGCAACGCACAAACCTACAGCCAAGCGCATAACCACACCGGGACAACTCTTCCTACACCCTGTAAGTCCACAAGAAGTTTTTAATGTAATAAACCTCAAATGCACCAAACACTCGGCCGGTGTGGACGATATTCATAGCTTCCTTTTAAAAGCCTGCTCCAAAAACATCTGTGTTCCACTCTCAAACATCATAAACTCTTCGCTGACCCAAGGCATATTCCCAAGCAAGCTGAAAACGGCGAAGATCATCCCGATCTTTAAGAAAGGTAACAAAAAGCTTATTGAAAACTATAGACCAATCGCCCTCCTACCATCACTCTCCAAAGTATTTGAAATACTATTCCAAAATAGAATGTTAAACTTCCTAGAAAAACACGACCTCCTATCCCAGAACCAGTTCGGGTTTCGCAAAAATAAATCAACTACTATGGCCATCAACAGCATCCTAGGCCCGATATATGCCGCGCTTGACGCCAGATCTCCAGCCATTGGCCTATTTTATGACATGTCGAAGGCCTTTGATAGCCTCGACCACGAACTGCTCTACGAGACCCTCACGCCCATGGGAATCAGGGGTGTCGCCTTAAGCTGGATTAAGTCTTTCTTAATAAACAGACGACAGTTTGTCTCACTCGAAGATGACTCGGGATCCCGCAACGCATTATCAAGCGAGAAGACCACAAATATCGGAGTACCACAAGGCAGCGTTCTGGGACCATTACTCTACATACTGTACGCAAACGGTCTGCCCAAAGCTCTAGGGAAGGGGACAGTCGCAGTCTACGCCGATGACACCAGCCATCTAGTGATTGAAGAAGACTCCGAGACCCTATCCCTGACAGCAAGAGCAGCAGCAAGAAACATGGAAAATTGGTGTCACTCTTCCAAACTTATAGTAAACTCGGATAAATCTACGTACCTGCAGTTCCATACACATCAACGACCACTCCTCTCGAGCCCACTAATCCGATTACGCAACAGAAACCTCGAAGAAAGTCTGGAGACCAAGTTTTTAGGCATTATCATAAGTAACACGCTAGACTGGCTCCCACATATCACACAGGTTGCTAAAAAGCTGGCGCCAATAGTCTTCCTACTACGCAATCTCAGAGCTGAAGCCAGCCTCGCCACTCTGAAGTTAGCCTACTTCGCGCTCTTTGAATCACACCTCTCCTATGGTATCTGTTTCTGGGGCAGCTCACCGCACTGTAAGAAGCTATTCAACATTCAAAAGCGGGCACTGCGAGCGATGACTGGCGCCACCCGAAGAAGCAGTTGCAGGCCTCTGTTCAAGGAGTTGGGAATACTAACAACAATCAGCCTGTACCTCTACTCCACGATCATATCAACAAGGAATAACTTGGCCAATCGCATCACCAACAGCGACGTCCACGGATACAATACTCGAAGGAAGAACGATGTCGTCACCGATGCCCACTCTTCAGCGATATACAGTAAAAGCCCGGACTACATTGGAGCTAAGTTCCTTAACATGCTGCCAACTGAGATCAAAAACGAGAAGAGCACGCCTTTATTTAAGACCAATCTAAAGAAGCACTTACTTAACAAATGTATTTATTTAATGTCCGACTTTTAACTGTATGCACCATATATTGTATGACATATTCTTATAACAATTATTGTATTGTTCAACAAGAATAAATATATTTATTATTTATTATTATTATTATTATTATTATTATTTTGGTACCGGCATTGGGACAACAAAGGTGCATTGTGACTCGATTTTTGGTCGATTTTGCAGCGAGGAGCGCTTGCAGTGAAAGCAGCGCTGACAGACAGGCGATCGAAAACATGTATGTGATTAACCGCACGAGAGTCCTCTACTTAATAATGGAATCCCATCCCAGCGACACAACTCGAGACAATTTCGCCGCCGGCCGCGAAAACACACACACGTCTTGAAATGTCTGGAGCATTCTTTTTAAATCGTGCAGAATGCCGCAAGAAATTAGCAATAATTAGCTAAATCACGAGCTGGGAAGTCTCGGATGTTGACAAACGAAAGTTTTCTTGCTTTCTGCATACAATTAGCATAGACTATAGGCCATTATGACCGCCCACAAGCTATGTCACAGGTAATTTCCTGTAGTCACTCACCCCGCTGAGGAGGCGAGGGTTTTCTCTGAACTTGCTCGCTGCTTTTTCTGGTCCTCCGAGTTGCACGAAAAGCGCCCTGAAAGCCTTGTCGGTCGGCGCGAACAACGTGTACGGACCTGGAACATGCGTTGAAACACACTGTCGGTTGAATTCAAATAAATGGGTGCAAGTTGTGTTGTATGAATGTGTGTATAAAGGTGTAAGCGTGACGATTCTTATGCCTTGATTGTGCGAGTTACCTCTCAAAATTTCAATTAGGTTGAGTTGCGGTCCGCTAGTTGCAGCGTATTTACCCCCGCTTACTCAAGCGCGGGCAGTGCGTGATTAAAGTGCACGGATTTCGGTGCTCACTTACCTAACAGACGTATCGCGAGGTTTACTATAGTTTCCGGTACTAACTTGATTCAAATCCTCGGGCACCGCAAATTCTCAAAACGTATCATTTAAATTAAAGCGAAAGATCGTGGTTTTGTAAGGATTAAAAGCAAACAAAATAATCGATTACCTTTATTATAAAGCACATTTTCCAATCCCGATTCTTTTAGAAATTTGGCCATCGCGAAAAGCCCTTTCTCCTTGAGCACGTCGCCCAAAGTGACAGAGGTCAACTGATTCGGGTTGCCTGTCGGACCATGGTTCGTGCTGTTGCCCGTTGATTCCTTTGCTGGCAGCCTCCGATATGGTCTCTGCAGAATCTGGTCATCTTGCTGCGCCGGAATAACCGATGACTGCGCGTACTGCGTCTTTTGAACGGTTGCTTGCTTCGTAATATTTTTCACGCGACTTGCGCTGCGAATCGAGACGTAGTTGTCCACGGAGGAACTTGGAAACGTTTGGACTGTCGGGAGGAAAGCTGGACGCACGGTCTTGATTGGATTATTGGATGCTTTTGATGATGTTGATGTTGATAATGACAAGAAGATACTGCCAGGTTTAACAGAAGGCCGAGGTGGCAACGGCTGTGATTTAACTGGTGCGTTCGGGGTTGGGAACCAAGGGTTTTGAGAGTAAATAGAAGTGGGCTTGGAGTCTGCAAGAGACGGTGGTACAGAAATCGACTTTGTTATCTGGACCTCAGACGCACGTGGGTCGTTGCCCAAATTTTGCGTTGTTGTGCTCTTTTCTATTCGATTATTCGGAAGGTACGATTTTGGCAGGTGAAATATTTCTTTCGGCACCGAAGCTAACGACAAGTTCTTCGTGGCAGGGGCTGAAGTTGGCGTTTGTCCCAGAGTCGTAGATGGAGGCAACTTGAGATCACCGTCCTGAATCTTCTTGATAATAGAACTCACGTCTCCCCCCGATTGATCGGTATTATTATTCCCTTTGATTCCCTGGACCTTGAACGTCCCATCTGACTGCTCTTCAAGGAAAACAAATGTAACGTTTTTGCCTGGCAAATTTGTCGGCAGTTTTCCGACGTCCTCCAGACCCCCTCCGTTATGCCGAATAACCTCATACTGCGCCCCTTTCGGGAGCACCCCCTTGGAGATCTCCTCGAAGGTCATCTTCCATGGCTTAGCGGTGGTCGTGAGGGCCAATGACACCGTTTGCACCACGTTAGAGTCGCTGCTCTCCAAAGATACCTGGCCGCCACTTTCATTTTGATTGATCGCGTTCGACGGTTCACTGGTTTGCTCGTCATTAGTAGGCGTCACCGATTCAGAAATCGCCTGCTTCAACTTCCGCAGCAAATCCTGTCGCTGCAGCAATTGCTGTGTGAACTGCTTATGCAGTTGTTCCTGCAGATATTGCTGATTCTGTTGTGGTTTTGCATTCAGTTGCTTTTGCGCGTGTTGCGTTTTATTCTCGATCTGTCTGAACAACTGGTGCCTGCCATTGCTGAGGTGCAAATACGCTTCGGCTGTCCGCTGCGCTTCAGTGATTCCCGTATCTGCTGTCTTGACGACGCTTTGCTGCGACTCCTGAGCTACTAGCTGTGGCCGGGGATGGTAGGGAAGCTGAGGTACCAGGAAGTTGTTTTGGGTGATCACGTGTGCGTGTTGGGGCGCCGGTCCGGTAACGACTCGTGGAGGACGAGGGTGGCTGACCGTGGGAGTGGACTCTTCGATTGGAGGCTTCGAAGTGTGGTGTTGTTGGATGTCGCTCAGAATCTGTGTCTGCTGAAGATGAGACAGCTGACGGGGTAGGGTGCGAAGAGAATTCGCTTCCGTGAAGCGGGCTGCTTCCTCGATAGGTAAGATCTGAAAGACAAAATGGAACACTTTGACTAATAAACTTGTACAGGCAAAAAAAAATGCTTCGAAAAAATGCAATTCACGTTTAAAAATATGACATGTCTTCTTTGGCTCATAGTTCCCATATAATTATTTCCCGGTTGAAAATTCTTTTCCATTGAAAGCAAGAACTATTTATTTCTAGTTATATCAGATCTTAACAGCTCTCAATGGACGTGAATCGAAGAAAGACATATGGGTATAATTGACTTTAATTTACTACCATCCTGATGTTGATAGGAAAAGAGATTGATAGAGGTATCATCAATCATACACAATTTATCGTTTTACACTAAGTGATCCACAGTTAGAGAGACAGCTTTCTTGAAGCATAGGTATAGTTGTGATATTATCTATGTGATAGTTGATGGTCAAGTTATTCAACATGGAATAAAAAATATATAATGGCTTTTTCCTAAGTGACAGAAACCTGAAAATTGCGATGAAAGTGAAGGGGGAACCGTAGCGTCGTTCGTCGACTCGACCTTTCAGCCCGTCTCCTCGAAGTACTTGCACTTCATCTACATGCTCAGCTTCTGTTACTACTGAAAGCGATTATACGTAGTATGTTTTTATTTAATCTAGAAAGTTGCTTGGTTAAATCAGCAGTTTGTTGGTAGTGACATTCATAATAATATTCTCTTATAGGTTCGAATAATTGCTGTCGTCGTAACTTTCTTAAAAATATATTAACATTATAATTGGAAATCTGTTGAAATGGAATTGTGGAGAAAACGACGTTGTAATATGAGCTCAAGACAATACCACCATTACATCCTTTTATAGAATATGCATTTTTGAATGTCATTGGAGATGAAATTGAAAAAAAAATCACATTTATTTTGATTATGGAAGGTTTTCACCGGTTTTTTTCAATGGCCAACAGCGCATATTCCAGGATCACACGTGGACTTCGCCTATCATAATAAACCTGTCACTCATCGCACTTCATTGTTAACATTACATTAGCATCTATACAATCTTGACAATTATCTGTCGGCACGGAGTATGACTTAATTATTACTCATCAAATAACATGCACGTGCAAAGCATGTAACGGATGTAAAAACAATTAACCTACCTTAGGTGGCAAAACATCTTCGGCCTTCCTTGCAACCAGTTGTCCCCCGGCATAGTTCAAACACAACGACAAAACGAACACTACCGCACACCGAAAACCGATCGACTTCTTAAGCCTACACATTTTCAAACAACTCATTATTCCATTAAAACGCTAATCACTTCACACTCATCTCACTAGCAATCACAAACGCAGGCACTGAAGTACATCCATTGTCTAAAAAAACAAATAGTTTGATAATGAAATTAAACCAGACAATGGACGGAATTACAACGAGAAGTATTGATACACAATCAAATGGACTAATAACAATGTTGCTGTGAGACTGCCGAGAGGTGTAATGGTCTACTTTCGGTGGTAGTTCTTCACCAAGTGCGCTCCATGTGTGCCGTTGCGCGGAATGACTATGTGGATCAGAAAATCACAAGATCTCCCTTTCCAATACAACATCCTCCTCTCGGTGGGGGCCATGTCGCCGAACCTAACGCCAGAGGAGGGTACAGAGTGAAGATGCTCCAAGCATCTTCTTGGTCAATCTAGGTTAAGCGAAATTTAATTACAATATCAAATAAACGCAAAAATTTTGATTAATATTTGATCGATACACATTAGATTGATTTCTTGGAAGATTACCCCCTGGCAAGATTGGTTGCAATTATATGCAGAAAGGAAGCTGTTTATAATAGCCGAGACGCTCAGCTGAGATGAATTTGAAGAGGCATTTCCTTCCCATTCATCTCTCGCCATGCGTTTCTGGAGCACCTTTACGAAGCCGGTCTTCAGTGCATTTCAAATCACAGTGAGTACAATTAACGAAAAGAACGTGAATCGGTCAACAAGTAAATTAGGGTACCTACAAAGACTTTCAATAGACGTCTTGCAAATTTGCTTAGTCAGAAGAAAAGTGAGTAATAAAAGCGTAATTGCTAGGTAGCACTGCAACATA
This sequence comes from Protonemura montana, assembly GCA_947568835.1. NCBI lineage: Eukaryota > Metazoa > Arthropoda > Insecta > Plecoptera > Nemouridae > Protonemura > Protonemura montana. Next base: position 15,604,725 of record OX387602.1, read on the forward strand.
TTGAAGTAAATTAATATCGTTTTGAGCATCATCATCATCTGTCGCCTTTCTCCAGGTGCTGTAAGTGTTGTTTTTTTCGTTACTCACATCGGCGAACAATGCGGATGTACCCTAAAGAGTGATTCTTTCGAGGGGTTGGTATTCAACGCAGTTGGGTGCATTGTATTCACCCTCTACTACACGCTACCGCGCACTTTTCTGCGCACCCGCCCTCTGCTCGAAAAATCAATATCAAAGTCCAGCTCCGATTATTTGATACACACAGACATTTCCATTGCAACATGACAATTGTATTTATAAACAATACTGTTCAAGAGCTTTAAAGTGTTGTTCTACGACATAAAATACTTGTGTAAGTACACGTAATCTCTAGGAAGTGCGATTTGATTGTTTGCAAGGGCTCAGCGTGACCAATGTTTCAATTGTTCGTTCCCGAACAGTGCTCTTTGACTAGAAAACCTAGTGAAATCCGAGACACTTTTTGTATGCGTGCGCGACAATCATCTCAAACGTTGTGTGCTCTCAAAGAAGTTAAAAACACTTAGATCCGTGTTGCACATCAGCAATAAAATTGACCCACCACGGTCGTTTGACAGGAATAAAACTATCAGCGAACTAAATTACCATATAGGAAAGTCTTAAAACGCTTCAAGAATGAATTTTATTACCGTGATGTTGTGTTTTTATTTTCATTGCTTCTTATAATAGCGACATCGGATAGCATGTCTATAGCAAACATGTTGCATTAAACTAATATTTAGTCTGAAAAGATAATTGTCGGAGAGCAGATGGGTGTAGACGTCGTCCAGCATGGAGGCAGTGCGGTCCAGTTCGCTGGCTGGAATTAAAACAAGAGGACACGGACCGTGAGCTCCTATCGCCTGTTCGCTTAGAAGGTGAGTAAAACAGAGTGAATTGATAAAGAGTAATTAGCTACAACAGAATGTTCCGACTCGATTCCGAACACCTTTAAATAACAACACCTGCCAATTACAATTTACATATACTCAAGAAGTGGCAGGGCTTTAAGCATGTGTACTGAATCAATTAAAAAAAAACAGAGCGGAAAGGTTCAAATATTTGATTTTAAATTAAGTTTCGCCGTCACGCTATTTAGATATAGTCTAATCAAGTTTGTAGAACAAATCTGATTTTCTTGTTTCAGACGACACCGTAAAATTGCTCTACAACCCTTGAGAATCGAAAAACTATCTAGACCATGGTAAGCAAATAGGGTCAAGTTTTTTGATACAAAAAGCAAAATTGTTTTCAAATTGCTCTCGCCAATTCGGTATATTGTTCTTGTTGCAAGTGGTCGGATATCCCTATTAGTAACATCAAATTGACACTCTCACCGCTTTGGCTAAAGCGTTCTTGTTAAGCGGCTGGCTCTATTTTAGTAGATGTTATGTTTCAGACCGGGTCAGTGTTAAAAAACGTAACGACTGCTTGGTTGGCTTATGAAAGACCCTCATACAAGTTATCGTATCTTAGACTAATTTAACATTAAGGATGGGGAAAAAATGGGAGACAGAATAAATCTAATGAATTGAAAACACTCGCAATAATGTTGAACCAGTGGTGATCGGGAATGTTTTGCGAGAACCATGGTGTGAATATTTGTTTAATAGATTTCTTGTGCAAATCATGTGTGACACGTCAATGTCAAATTTAGCCTGTGAATCACCCGAAATTGGCTGTGTATTACAAAAGATAATCAATGCCACTGACAGATAACAATTTTGATAACAAAATACACTATGAATCAACTTTAGCTCCCTACAAACCTACAAAGTTCCTGGGACTAACCCATCCAGACTGCTCTACCCTACCCCTATAACCATACCGTGACTCGAAGCAATTTAACAACAAGCAAAAAAGGGGAGCTCACAAAACATAGCTAATCTAGTGGCGTGCGGGGACGTTTATCTAGGAGTCTACGGCGGCGGACACAACACAGCTGAAGAAGGCCCTAGAGTGGGAGCTGAGTCTCGACTCACGTGACCTTCGCTCGCACGCATGGTACCATGGGGCGATCTCACGCATGCGTGCCGAAGAAATTGTCGAGCGTGATGGTGACTTTCTGGTGCGTGACTGTGCATCGCAGCCTGGCAACTACGTTCTCACCTGCAACTGCAGGTCACAGGGACTGCACTTTGTCATTAACAAGGCAAGAATGACTACTTTAATACTTTTAGTGTTATTTGTAGTTATTTATAAAGTGTAGTGTTATATAAAGTGTTTATTGACATGCTCTGCTGGTGCTGGCTTGCGATTTGTGGCGGGATGTGACGACTGGTGTGTCATTTGGTGAATCAGGTGTATTTATTCATTCATCGTTCGCGATTTCATTGCATGTATCCAATAATAGAAACATCATTCACGCGTGGTGGAATTCAATGTGGGAACAATAATCACCTCCGAGTCTTGACACTCACACCACATTAACCTCACCACATTAGCTGCACTCCATCCCATTTCTAAATAAACACATCCCTGGCTCGAAATGAGTTGTGCATTACATTGGAACTGGATTCATTCCTTAATCTGATGAAAAGTGCGTGTGTAGTAGTTATTAAGACAATTAACAGGAAGGGATTGCTGCTAAACAGAGATATAAGACATCTTTTTTGACTTAGAGTACTGCTATTCCAATACCTCTCGAAAACTAGATACTTCCTAGATACTTGCTAAAAAATTAAAATTTCACTATTTCTAAGTTATTAGTAATATAACATACAAACTTCAGTCAAACAACGGACCTTCAGTCAAATTCTCGCAAGTCCCAAGATAAGTACTTTGTGGAAAGGTCACGACCTTGCAAGTCGTAGGTTCAATGATAGGCTGGAGGGTTGACAACCACGGTGCTTCTGATATCGTCCGCTAAACCGCATCAATTTGGCTGTCCCATCAAATATAATATGTAAAAAGTTTGTACAGATGATTTAGAATTCTAGACATGCATATATCAATATACTCGCCGTATTCATAGTCTTATACATTTGTACAAGCAAACTTTTTAAACAGGTCTAAAATGTCGACTGAAATGATTTACGCGGTCAAACCTGTTTTTATCACTAAGTTCCAGATTCTTCCAAAATCTCTTTGTTAGCGTGGATATCTCCGTTCAGTTCAATAACTTCGTCCTATCGTCTTCCAGGTGGTTCTCCAGCCAGACACCGTGTACGAGCGCGTGCAGTACCAGTTCGAGGACGAACCATACGACACAGTGCCCGACCTGATCACGTTCTACGTTGCTTCCGGGAAGACGATCACGTTGGCTTCCGGCGCCCGAATCGTCTCCCCGCAGAACAGGCTGTACCCTCTCTCATTCTACGTCACCAAGTATGGGCTGCAGCCACACGACATATCGCCACTGGCGTCACCGCTGTCAGCGTCATCCACAATGAGGTGGGTGGTATCAAGTGATCCTAGTATGGAACATTCCTTGACTAGTGATCCTGGGAAGCGATTGCATATCCTTTTCTGCTGCGAAATTGATCGTTTTCATATCGCTGCCAATTGCTTTTCGTTTGATCAAACAAAAAGAGGAAAGGGAGCCAGACTGGAAAAATGTGCGACCAAATCGGGATACGAATCCGGGACCTCCTAATTGCCAGTCGGGTGCTCTACGGATTTTTTACGCCGTCGCTACCCTAGACTTGATAGCTCTGGTCTCTCTTCCGATATTTAAAACTTGCCTTTGTCAGTTATTTATGAAATCAAAAAAGGAAACTGTAATTACACACTGCAGTTCATAAACTAGTTTGGTCAATTTATTTATATATTTTTTTTCAAAATGGTCAATTGAGTTTTTAGCTAAATGGCCCGACAAAGTACAATTTCACACAATCCCAAATGTTAGCCATCTCTTTTAAATAAAGAGAAGGCTCTGAAAGCTGTTTGTTGTTTGTCCAGTTTTCTTTAAACTGACGGGACAACCTTGCTTCCTGAGTACACAGACGATATTATCAGAGATCTTCTTTACGAAGGACTGGAATCGGAAATTGACTCATTCAGATTGGTTTAGATGAAGAAAACGTACTATTGAGGTGCTATCCTGTTACCGAAGAAATGTCAAGATATCAATTCAATTCAATTTCAATTTATTTGTCGTATGGTCAAATTTACATTGATATTGACATTGTCAAGTTTAAAAACATTAAAACACTAAAAACATTAAAAACATCAACACAGAACTATAACTAGAGTAATGTACAGAACTCGTTTACTAAATAAAAACATTCCTCAATCAGGTACTTTTTAAGGTGTGAACTTGATTCCTTTTTTTTCCTTAACATTATTTGGGAGTGCATTACATAGTTTTGCTCCCGCGTACATAGGGTCTTGTTTTTTTAAATTCTGTCCTTAGTTGTTCTGTTTTGAAATCGGCAGTGTTTCTGGTAAATCGTGTCGTTTGATCATTTTCAAGTGTCACGTGATTTAAAACATAATTGATTGTACTAAATATATACATACAAGGTAAAGTTAAAATGTTTGGTTTCCTTAATACCAGCTTACATGAGTCTCTATTATAAACTTTGGCTTTTGGATTAGTTCTTGCTCCTGAAATGCATCTGATCGCTCGTTTTTGGGAAGTGAACAACCTCTTTGAACAATGGGAATTTCCCCATAGTAGAATTCCATATTCAAGTTTAGAATGTATAAAACTATAATACACCATCATGGCAATATTTACATTTGCAATTTGTATCAGTAGTTGTTAGAGCCGATAGAATTGTGGAACGTTTCAAATGTGGAACGTTTTTGAAATCGTCATTCAGATAAGATCTTGTTAGCGAAAAACTTGTCCTTTATTTTGAATTTTGTTGAATTTCCTAGCCAACAGTGAGAATATTTTGTGAATGCGAATATTATCAGAGAAATCATTTTTTTTCGTGTAATTTCATCTTTCAAACCGTGGAATATAGTACAAGAGATTCAATTTTATAAAGCTAAATTTGCAAAGAAATTGTGAATCGACGAATTCAATAGTCACCTTCACTATGAAACAAAATCGTGCACTCTCTAGCCTAAATCTTCCAAGCGTTAATCCTCCTCGGAAGAGGTTGAATGTCACAGTTTACGGCCCGTTTAATGATACAGCATTCGATCACGATAGAACGGAATATGATATCGTGATTACGTTTTGATCAATTCGTATACCTATGCGAGTGAAAGCGTGTGTTAATTATGCATTCGCGGACGTGGGCAGAACGCATCTCGAATGGTCAGTCTGTCGCACAAGCCAAGGGTCACAATACAGAGTTCATCAACATTCTAATTTCATGTTGGTTTGCGATGCAATGCACCAGGTACACATCACTAGCACGATTTTCACGCAATTAAAATCTTGGTTAGTGCAACAATTATGAAGATCGCTAAAAGTGTCGAGTTCTGTTTCCTCCTTTCTCCTGCATCGCCGCTCCTGCACTGTTCCATTGGAAATTGAGATGGCATTATTCAGTTTTACTTTTGGCACTTTTATTACTCATTTAGGAGAGAAATCTTCTCTGTTTGTATGTGTGCAGAAATTGAGCTCACAAACTCAAGAGCATCACTCGCTTTTTTTTCCTCAGTATTCATTGCTGGGGAATACATGAATAAATTGGTCATGCCCTTTTGAAGTCCCGATTTGTATCGGTGTACTTATAATATAAAAATTGTAATTAAAAGTAATGAAAGTGTTACAGGTTAATTTATGAGAGCAAATTGATAGTAATGTGGTGAGATGGTCTTTTATTTTTAGCTTAATGTGAAGAAACGGCAAGGGGTCGACCTTGAGAGTCATCGCACCACATGCTTTAATGTTGGAGCATTCAAGAGGATAATAATAGAGACAATTTTAAATCTGCATCAACTAGAAAAAAATGTATACTGCTGAATAATTTTAGAAAAATTAGAAACTTCCAGGTAAAATAACACTAAACACACTTGGAATAATTTAATCTGGTATTGAGGGTTCCTTACAGAAGCTGGTTTAACAGGGTTGATCTCGTTGGTCCAGCAGACCAACTCGCTGCCTTCGACTCTCGTGTACTAACCCAAGTCCTTCCCCTGTCCAGGTTCAGCCCGTACAACACCTACCGCAGCCCCGGGCAGTCTCCCCCGCGCAGCAAGCGCGACATCCCTCCTCGGCTGCCCAACAAGAAGCAGCGCAGCCACTCCATCACCCCGTTCGAGCTGCACTCTCGATCGTTCACCCTGCAGTCGCGCCCTTCGAGTGCAGACAGGAGCAACAGTGCCGACGGCGTCCTCCCAGCGAAACTAATGACGCGCTCCTTCTGCCACGAGCTGCCCCATTCCACACACTCTCTGCCCAGAACGCCTGCAAACTTCCGAAACGAAGAGCAGCCTCTGACGCCAACCTCGTTTAAATCGCACTTCTCGAACGACCCGTCGCTGAGTCCTTGCCTGGAGAGAAACAGATTCACTGACACAAGTCTCGACGACGTCTCTGATCAGCCACCCCCGAAACCTAGTCGCATCCCGTCTCTAATCGCCGGTGAGCTAAAAGATAATGAGCCGAAAGGACACAGCAGAGAGAACAGTTTCGGGAATGGCATGGCAGAACCGTTGCCAATCATCCCGCAAGGAGGACGATTGCAAAGAGACTCGGACTCGGGAAACGGGTCTGGGGACTCAGTTCTCAGCGCTGCCACTGGAGACAACAGCGAGGTTGTCCAGCATGGAGGCGTCATCATAAAGAATCCACGACACAGTCAAGTGTTCATAAACCAGTCGCTGCCCATGTCCGGATCGCGGATCATCGAGTACGACGCCTCCGCTGAGGAGGCTTTGCTGTACTCGTTTCCTAGTCTACCGCAGCCGAACTCGATGTTCGATCTGGACACCTTTAGTACGCTGCTGTTGCCGACGTCCGATAACAAGCCGTTGGACGAGACGGCGCTGCAGGGGGTGAAGATGATGCTGACCGAGTCGGGGTCCAGGATCATCGCCAACCATCTGACGAGGGTAGATCTGGAGCTGACGGTGGCCGAAGGGCTTTCTTGTCTGGAAGGGGACGTGGCGTTGGGGGTATCTTGTGGCATGGAGCTGTGCGCGCTGCCTCATGGACATCAGCTCAGGATGGATCTCATTGAAAGGTGAGCACAGAATCATATATGTAGTGGAGTCGGGCAAAGGCATTTTACTCACTGGTAAAATAAGATTTGATCAACGTTGAAAAACCTTGTCTAGGAAAAAATATTTCATATCAATTTTGATGAAAGCTCGTTCTTTTACCCGTGGTAACAATGAGATAGCAGAATTTAAAAGCGCTGTCCAGGCAATCTCAGGGTTGGCGTAGGTACCCAACTTTGAATCTGCCTTTGAACCTTCTATACTTGGTCATATTTTTGGTTTTTAAATTTAGTAAAACTCACACTTAACCTTGGTTTCTATGCTTCCAGGACTGAGTGTTTGAAACTCCTTGTAGTTGTGACCATCTTGACCTCATCCAGCGAAGAAACTCGCGCTGAGATGTTAAACAAGTGGATTCAAGTTGCCATGGACACCAAGGCAGCTCTAGGAAACTTGTTCGGTTTCTGCGGCATCATGATGGGCCTTTGCATGCCACAGGTGTGAAATAAATCACGGGCTAATTGGAAGGCTTAAGCAACTCAACAAAATGGAGTTGGAATAATTTCAAAACCAAAATTGCAGGTGCAACGCTTGGGGACGACTTGGCACGTCTTGCGACAAAGATTTACGGACAGCGCCTTCAACTACGAGGCAAAACTCCGGCCGATGCTGAAGAGCATGAACGAGTGCACCAATCCTCAAGCGCCAAACACAACCATTCCTCATCTCTTGCCATTCATCTTGCTGCAAGAGTTGACGTTCGAACATCTGACAGGTAACGTTTGATTTGATTAAACTTGATTACAAACAAGCGAGAAAATTAGCTCGAATCAAAACGACAAATGGATGGACAAATATATTAGACTTTCTCTCACAAATCAATTTTGACCTGTGGTTCATTTTTGTCTAATCAAAACTTCATCTCGTTACACTGCGCTAGTAAAACAAAGCGAGAAACACTTCCAAACAAACGGTAATGCTCGCAAAATATTGTATGCCGGTGCGTCATCCTTGGGAAAGAAAGTAGAAGTAAGATCCAACCCGTCTAGTCCGCGCGCATAATAATTCACATCTCATCACTGCGATGAGAAGTCGTGACCGCCAGACAAAAGAGGGACTGATTTTCGAGCGTATTCCATCTTCTCACATTCTCATAACGACGGCCATAAACTCCGAGAGATTCTCGCGGACTTTAGCAGCTGTTGAGTTTATGATGAAATTATTCGTTTATGGTGGTAGCTTGTTAAAAATCAAAGCCTATATTTTTTACAGATTAAACAGAAGTAACACACTTCTCAGCTGAAAAATGTAGAATTATATGAAACCTATAGTAAGAAAATAATAAAATTGTTAAGTTTTTTTATGGCAGTGAAAAAGCGGAAGCCGTCCGTGAAAACGTGATCAAGGAATTTGAATCTGAACGGTCTACCAATAAAACAAAAATAAAATGCAAAATCATGTAAATTATCGGACAAGATGTTTCTTTTCTTAAGCTTTTACTTCGTTACTTCCCCGTGATGCTTCTATAGTTACTTTTCTAACGATGATGAGCTTAGGGGTTACAGAGTAATTACCCAGAACTGCTATAGACAAACCATGGAATGTATTGGACATACCATTGATTAATCAAACCACTATTTGCAATTACTTGAGAGCATGCCTGTGACTTGTCGATTCATTCACGTGAGACTTGTGCTTGTCGACGAATGAGCAGTCGGAAGAGATTGCCATTCTTTGACGGATACCTACATGATTTCCCTATCGCGTGAAATCGTGATTCACTACACCTTACCTATGCCAAAGCACAGTCGATATTCACAGACCGCCGTCTCTGTCAGTGCTTCATCTTTCCAATGAAATAGCAACACATAACTACCTACCACCAGTATTTGAAATTTACCTGTTGCAGTACTTACATCGTATTCAGTTACACGCTGTAAATTAATTTTCTCAATAATTGTATTGCCAACGAGTAAGCATCCTTTCCAATGACTTTCCTCAATGAGACATTTTTCCACATTTGAGGATTAAATGTATGGGGATGCTGATTGCAGTTTTCAGAAATTCACTGCCAAGTTAGTTGAATAGACCAAACCACGTAAGACACGCGATCAATATTCGTTTTTGGAAATCAGATCTTTAAATATGAGCTATACTCAACCCTCTTACTTTTTAAATCATGACTCAAAGAAACCTAAATAACTTGTTTTGCCAAATATAGGGACAAAATCTGTTATTTGTTAAATTTACACAATGAAGTTCACCGATCTATCCCCCAAAATGTGACCGTCCCCTTTTCTCTCAGGTTCCCGTTCAAGCGACATCAGTAGCACCATGTCCAGTTGCCTGGGTTCCTGGGAGATGGCGTCCGACTTCGGTTTGAGTTCGCTGTTCGCTCACATGGAGCACGCCCGCAAGAGCGCGTCGTCGCTGTCTACTTTACGCCGCAACTCTGAGATTATGCTGACGGACCTCAAAGGTGACCTGTTGCTGACAGACGTCTTCCGCACAGAGTTTCAACTCAAGTTCCTATGGGGAAGTCGTGGAGCAAGTGTCTCCATGGAAGAGAGACATTCTAAGTTCGAAAGGGTGCTTACCATGATGTCTGAGAAATGCGAGCCGTCTATGCCGTTGTCGACGGCGTAGTCGACCTTACAGCTGACATGACTTTTGGTATAGGTGTTGTTTTAGATTAAAATTTTTTAAGCTTAGGGGCTTCGTGTCATTCGCAAAAGCAACGACAATGCAATTTATTTATAATCTGATTTTTTTTCATCGTTTTGTTTCATATTTAAGGATAAGAAATACTTACATAAAATGTAAATCATGTAATGAGAAAATATAGTACCGCAGGTTAAATTATTAGTACCTTTGATGGCAGCCACACAAAAATCTATGCATAATCAGTACCATGGACCAAAACGATCTTAGCCAGAATTTTGAAATGCTAGAATAAACGCACATCAGAGCAGCACTTTTTCATAATCATTCGTTTTCTACAAAATGACGAGACAATAAGCTAGATAAATACATCGATTAAAACTGCCCAGTATTTCCGATACTATAGCGAGAAAGAGAAGTGTGTTCCAACAGATGTCCAAATATCAATTTTGATTCTTCAACGTTTCTGAATAGTGTTCAATGCATAAACAATTGATGTCCATCTAGATTCTGGGTGTGGTACTTTTATGGCGTGTTGGTATTTCGATCATAACTAATAATAATATGGAACGACTAAAAGTTAAACAAAATTTGACTGTTTATTACATTGACATAGCCACAAAGTATTTAGCGATATTTCTTCTTCTTCGATCTATCCTTTATTTCTTATTGTCAATTAAAAACTTAAGTCACTAATCCAGCAATTGGAAGAGCCAAATTATTGTATAATCGGAGGGTAATAAAATTCCAAAGAGGCAAATAGGCCCTTTTTAGTAATCAGTGCATTATTTATACCAAAATTGTGAGTGACGATAATAATTTTCGAATAATTTTTAACTACTTGATGTGATAGCTAAAATATGTTGTAGAAACAAAAATATGTAATCGAATCAAGAAGATCACTTTGAATTTGGAATACTAATCAAACTATAAACAATCATGTAGATTGTAGTATGCCATCGTTATCATCTACTTAATAGTGCAATATAAAATGCTAGAGTGAAAATAAGTCCTAGCTGCCATATCAGTCGTTAAAACACCCTTGAAACTGACCCTGGGGAGGCAAAAATATTACCGTTACATTACTTACAGACGCTTCCAGCGTGTAGCTAAAGAAAGTCATTGTAAATTATTACATTTACTTTATTATAATGTCTATAATAATAATATATTATGCATCTGTGACTAGGTGTATAAGTAGTGGAAGGCCTATACATGTAAATATTCACCTCTTTTTCCTTATATTCATTAGAAGTATAACCCACCCCCAAAGACTGGCAATTCTCATACGATCTTGTACGAATGAGTTGAATGTAACGAATATTAAATTATTATGAACAAGAAATATATGCATTACTGTTTACAAGTTACCTTTCGTCATATCCATTCCCCACTACATATATATATATATATATATATATATATATACATATATATATATATTATTTTTAACATAAGAATGCGGTTATCACTTATTCCAAGAATTAAGAATTAAATTTGTTTGTTACAAAAATACCATACACGCAATTTTAGGTGTGGTTCATCTAAAGCTTGCTATCGTGCATGCTTATCAGTAAGTATACTCAACATTGTTAACCTGCAGAGATTCACGGGGTAGATAAAACCAATGCCAGGTATTACCTGACCATCACGATTAAGCGTGGAAAATGTAATGCGAGTACATCTCCCGGGATTGTGCATATCCCCCTCCCCTAAGGTCGCAGGTCTCTTTTGGGCGAGGTCCAGAGAACGACTAATGTGATTCGAGCACGATTGCGATATTATACATCATGCCGGCTGCTGATTAGAGCTCACCTGGGATTCAATAATTAGCTTACTGAACGAAAAGTCAGGGAGTGAATGGCATCACAGCTATATTGGCTACTTACTTGGTCGAAAAATCTATTTAGCTTCATTGAGAACAGGCGAAATGTATTTTTTTAAATTAAGATGAGAAGAGAAAAGAAAAGAAAACATAAGCGTGACTGAAATTCGCAAAAATAAATTCATCCGCTTATAATGGACTTCGATTTTAGCTTCCTTAGTCCCTACGTTAGTTTATTTGATAGCCGGGCGAGTCCCACTCATTAAAAATGTAAACAGCGTGATAATGAAAAGACTCAATAACAATTCAGTTAAAAATATATACTTGAGTTACGCTAGTGTTCAACTGATAGGATTTTGCTACCTGACCTAAACCATCAGTTTTGGCCTCGACAGTTTCATTGAGGCCAAGGGTTTGGGTCAGGCAGCAAGTCCCTACCAGTAGAACTCTAGCGGTCATAACCTGCAGACAAGTGCTTGATTTTTGGCGGAGTCATTTAGCTAACGGCTTGCTAGTCGGTGAGCTTGAAACTATGTCGATTATTACTTTTCTTCTATCCTTTCTAAGAAATCAGAAGTGTGTGATTCAGTGTTACTACAATAATGGTTCAATTTACCGAACTTTCGTTGCATCGCCTTCAGTGATTTACAAACGTCACAAGCACAGACGCGAGTCACCAGCTGTAGCGATGGAACAAGGTAGGTGAAGAATCTCTCCTGCCTGTCATGTATGTCTTTAGCTCGTTTAAAACCATGCAGAGTGGTGTGCATGCAATACTGGGGTGCCCCTGCATTGGGGTAGCGAGGGCAGGGACTAAACGGCCGGCACATTAATGCACGAGCAGTGTGCATTAGGGATTGATCGTGTGTAAATGAAATTCCTGGCACTAGGAATGTGTCAAGGGTGCCATACGAGGCTGTGTAGCCTCCGACTTGCTTTCCCATTCAGCTTGATTTATCGCACATAATTATTGCTATCTTGATTTTGGTGCAAGAATTTCTCGGATTTGTTCATTTCACCAGTCGTGATATTGTGTAAAATTTATTGAGATGATCAATCCAAGAGACATGCTCGGGTTGCTGCTTCTGAAACTGGGTTCAGGCGGTTGAACTTGTTCAAATTACTAGACATCGGGTTTGTTCGGTTGATTTTTGCGCTAAATTAAATCAATAGTGAAGTTACATATTCCAATGCGATACGAACGGAAGAAAATTATTGAATGACTCATGCCATCACGAGCACACAGGTGTTTTTCAATTTTAATAAAATTTTTAATAAAATCCAACATTCAATTTCACTCGCAACATCAGCTGAATGCTCCTATTTACTTGATGGCTAGAGTGAAATGAACCTCATCATCGTAAGGTATGGCGTTCTATTCCATTAAAAGCATATACACCAACAAACTGTATTAATACTTGACGACATTACATTTACATTACAATATCTTTTCGCTAGATATTTTGTTGAGTATACAACAGTGGGATATCCCGAGGGAGGCTAGAAATCCCCGAAGTGTAATCCTTCTATTGTCTGTAGTCAGGACTAGCTCTACAATAATGTTGTCTTCGTCATAAATCATTTTACAATTTGATAACGTCGTAGAAAATTCACGAAATAGATGCAAAATAGGAGAGCTTGTACAATATTACATGCTATAATACTGTCCTTGGGAATGATGTTACTCCTTGGTGAAATTCTACGTTGACAGAGATGAGTCCTAACCATCTACGACTCGTTTAAGCCCTGCGTTGTTTGCGTTGACTATTTAAAAACTAACTTGCATTATATGCTAAACACGATTCGTAACTTCAGGGTAATGACTTCATAACTTAAACCCCCATCGTAAATCGAAGAGCTAGAAGGCAAAACCGACGCAAAACGTTCACCTTTTCTACTTACGAGTTCCTAATATATTTAATACGCAACAATTTATAGCATTGCATTTCCAAGCAGGCCTGCCATAAAAAAATATCGGTATATATTAAACTATAAAAAGTGACGATTGAAAATAAGGTTCTCGAATGGTGGACTTGTACGGTATTCCCTGACGGCGATCACACGACACCAGCGGACCGGTGGAAGTCATGCGGCCGTCGCCGGAATATGGAACCGATGGCGATATGCGATATTATTGCATACGTGTCCATCAAGAAATCGAACTGGCAATGGCGAGTATATTTCCCCATAGAAGCATCAGTTGGATGCCATTTGAAAGTTTAGATGCTGAGATGTTGTTGTCTCCTGGGTCTTCCATGTCTTAGCGGAGGCAGCAACGCGGTCGTGGTGGCGGCTCTTCATGTCTTTCGATACACCAACTGAGCTGAGAGACAGTTTTTAAAGGTTGGACTCGAGGGACTAGTTTAGTGCTTTTTCCCGATCAGCTACGCGGTCGCGGCGAATGCCTGGAAAGCTATGCATAAAACGCAATCCAAATGATATCTACGGAGGATGAAAGCTAGTCCAATATGCCAACGAGATTATTTTATGACATTCAGAATGGGAACGAAACGGAATCGTGAAGAAATTGATATTTAAATAAAATATATGGTTTAGGGAAAACACTATCTTGGTAAAAAAAAACGGAGGCTAATGGATTTTTGTCGGTGGTGGACCAACGAAAGTCAAAGTGATAGAATATGAAACAGCACACATGCCAAGGACATCGTTTATGTTTAGGAAATGCCGAGACGTTATTCGGTCGCATCTTCAATGTCCCCAACGATCGAAGAAGAACACGCTAGTATGAAGAAAGATGATAAACCACGCTGTTTTAAATAATCACGATATTTAACATTTAACTCTCACATGGAGTAAAAATGGCAGTAATCGCATGAAACGTCGTTTGCTATTCTCGATCGAGTTAAACATGCCCGTATCAAATGGGAAACTGCATCGCAAAGATCCATTAAACGGAACGAACGACTCCAGACATAAAACCAAACTTAGAGAGATGGACATTATCTTTTATCTAAATTATTGATCAGATTCTTTAACCATAGGGTTGACTTGTTGACGTATTGCTGGGCTGAAGCTAGTGCAGTATTTAGCCCCATTCAACGGGGCTATAACACCGTTAACTGTCGACTTTACTTATTTCATGGGATTCGGCTGGCTTGTTCGATAAGGTTTTGCTAAGCTTAACGACCTGTTGAACAAGATCAATCTCAATTATTTATCAAGGTTTATCATCAAGGTATAACTGAAAGCAATTATTTGGATATTCTGCCCCATAGTGATAAAGACACAATGAAATATTTAATTGTCTCCAGCAACATTCAGTTAGTGATCGTAAACTTACAAAATATACCACAAAAGTTTTAGTCTTTTACCAAGAAAGCTTTTGTGGAGAATAATTGCCTTCAATTGAGCATACCTACGTGTAAGTACTCCAATAGAATGTAGAATCATTTAGCTTTGTGTCGAAGGGAAAGGTCCTCACAAGAAAATCCGCTTGTTTGAACGAAGAAAACATATGATTCCAGTATCTGCCTAAATTTGAATTGGCCAGCCGTTCGATGATGGCTGGTTCATTTTTACGACATCGCTTTTTGTCGCTTTCTCTATTGCTGGGAGAAAAAACCAATCATACCAATATGAGAAAAAGGTCTGTGCCTCAGCCCATCGGGCCACATTAAATCTAGTAGATTCAAGTTTAAACTAAAGATACCTTTATTATATTGCTTTCATCATATACATTTCATTGAACTTTTCTAAAATATCATCAAAATATTTGCTGCTTTAGGATTGTTCTTCTCTTAAAACGGCCTACGTGATACTTCTAAGTGCGTATCACGGAAGCCTTGGCTTGCCTCCACTTTGATTTTCAACCAATAACTAGCGACGCTCATTCACGATGCAACTAAAATTGCACACAAAAGTCCTAGTTAAAAACGCAAATTTATCGCCACAGTCCGCCATCGACAAATGACAATTCAAAACGCGTCATAATGCAGCCCATTAACCCATAATTTCGCGGCTGTCACAGCAACAAAAGCAGCGTCAATATTGCGTCGCTGTCGTCCGTGCAAGGACCACGCCTAGCTGTGGCAACACTTGAGTCGCGAGTCATTAGCCGCCGACGTCGCGACGTCAGGCGTCGTTAACGACCGACCACGACGCCGGGAGCTAGGTGTAAGCCACCGGCACCGGTACCGGAACCGGCACCGGAATACGGTGAGCGGGAACCGGTACAGTTCGGCGTTGCACTTGATTGAGAATAAGCCGCCATTTATAGGGAAAACCAATTATCTCAGGAGAAAAGTATGCGGGAACTATTTAAAACGTTGGCACTGAGAAACCTAAGGGAAAAATGAGAATAACACAGTTTTCTGATAGGAGTTGATTGATTCTGAGGGATTCACTATTTTTATTTTTTATTTCCATTAGTTGTATTCTTGAAATTTGAGTCCTGTAAAATTCTATGGTGATATACTTTTTTCAAAGCGCACAGGTATCTCGAATCTTGGGTGCAATTGAAATACAATTTACATGTGATTCATGTTTGGACTTGCTAAGAACCCACTCTTTACTTGTTATTTAAATCTATATCAGCTATATTTGCTCACACATTTCGCTACCTACCTAAATGTATAGACGGTTCTTCGTGAACCGTTCATGTTCGATGGTCAGTCGATTTAAATTACCAATCCTCTAGAGCCTCGATACGAATGCGGAAAAATGGTGAGCCTTGCACAAGCGAGTGATTCCCATTCCGACTGAGGTTTTTCCTCCCTTGACCGATCGTCCGTCGTTCGATGCCTCGGTATTAGGGAAATGGGATTGGGGGGGCGTCACTTTCGAATTCGGCAGTCGGTGTCAGAGGCGGGCGAAAAGGGGATTAAAATGTCTTGGCGTCTTTCCACGCACTTCTCAGTTCTCACCCTCGAACGCACCACGATTTCCCTCCGATCCCCCTCCTCCTCCCACGACTCACCCTCTGAACTTTAAAACAATTTTATTCGAGTCTATTATAAGGGTGTTCTATATTCCATCTCAATGCCGAGGAGATACCGAGGGGCTGCAAAGAGGGAGTTAAATTGTTTTGCAAAATTGTAGAAAATTGCCCAATCCCGTGAGACTGGCGCGATAACTCGGGTATCATCAGTTATGCCCGTTGGTATGGCCACAGCCTGGTACGCCACCGTATATACGAACTCTCTGCTGAACACAGGAGATTGGGCGGAATATAAAATATAAAATGGCAATCAGGACTGTCGGAATGGTCGTAAAATATTATTGCGGCGAATGGAAGTGCCGGTGGAATTTTTGAATAAAACTCAACCTTTTTTATATCCAAACCAAAACGATTCGTTCGAATTGGATTCTGGTTTGGAAAATTACCCTATTGGCATGCGTATATGGGTGGAGATATCGTTTCGGATTGCTTTGACCCATGGGCTGTTTTGTGCTCGTTGATGTCCGATGCGAGGAAACTGAGCGTGGAAATGGACGTGTGCTTTTCTGGCAATGGCGTCTGAGTAGAAGGTGATTGTGGTGACGGAAGGTGGAGGCGCCGGGTTCGTGCTGTAAACGCTCGCAAGGCCAGGTTAAACTCGCTCCACGCTACGTTCATCTGAGAGCTAGTTTGAAACTTGAAACTTATATTTTTTATTGAAGGGTTGATCCAGAGCATATCGCCAGTCAACCAGTTTAATCAGAGCACAAAACTATAGTCAGACAAACGATTTTATTTCGAAATAAATTACCAAGTGCCATTTCCACATTTCGCGTAGACGTCAAAGTTATTTCGAAAATTGGTACCCGTAACCCGAAACTAAATTAAAACATTATGAAGTTCCTGGAAAAAGCTCCTGGTGCATGCTGGTACTAATTCTAATTCCATCGTCTTCTCGTTCTGGTTTATTCTACTTTCACAGCGAAAATAGCACGCGGAGCTTATTTTAATTTGCAGAAAGCGGCCGTTCGCAGATAAAGCGTGTCATTATTTTACTCCATTTAAAATAAATTTACATAGACAAATATGTGCTTGTTAAATGGGTGTTAACTTAGACATTTAAGGAAATAAACTCTCCTCCAAATAACAGGGTTGTGACCCTCCGTTGCCCAAGGGGGTGGCGATAATATGATCCAACGGTACGTATAATTTCTATCCTAACGCGTCGTTCAACGAAATAATAGACTTAGCCCGGTGAATATTCACTTTAACTACATTAACACTTGCTTCTTTCACACGGTGGCGTCCCTTGGTACAGATATCAATTATCTATTATCTTGTCATTTTGCAATATCACCCATTCGCGCATCGAGTCCTAGGCGTTTAGCAACGGAAAGCTGATTCGCTGCACTAAACACTGCTAGCGCTCCTAATTGGCGCAGTGCATTTTATGGTAATGCCCGGGTGGGAGTGATAGATAGTAATTAATTTCTTGCTCATAGTCGAAGCGACTTTAAACTCCTTGTTTTCGCAAGAAAGCATTAATCTAGGCAATGCTTTTCTTCTTTCTACCTAGATTCTATGCAACTAGAAACATCATAACAACAATTTAAGAGTATAAGTATCAATTTTTCGACCTATTTCAGGGAAACTTTATTCAAATTCATTAAAGAGTGTGTAAAATACCTGCTATATGTAGGCGCATAACTGACAGCTTACACAGTGGCAGCCAATACACTCCAAAGCCAAGACGATAAAAAAAATACACACGCCTATTCGTCACGAAGTTAATATACTCGAGAATTGCCAGTACATCTCCGTGCCTTGATCGAGTGACGAGAGTGCAATCGGATTGGCAACGGGGAGGCAGTTGTGAATGGGAATTGGACGAGCTAGAGCAAGCCAGCGAGCGCGGCCGCGTCGTCTGGAGGGATCTAGGACGCACACAGCCGTACAATGGAGAATAGATGCAAAATAAGTTTGGGGATTGTTTTACTAAGAGGGATCGTTGTCTGGGGTGACAGCTCAATTTCCTCGCTTGCCATTCTGGTCACGCTCGCGGCACCGTGCGGGGAAGTCACGTCGCATCTCAACATACCTTTACATTCGTCGGATATCGCGCTATACGACATATTATAGCTACCTGCCAATAGGCGTCGCCACCGTCGCGACGGTGAGCTTGGTTCTGACGCGAAGGGCAATTTTATTCGAGTTAGATCGACGTTTATTGGGTCTGTTCTTGTGGATAAATCGAGATGTTCGTTGGAGGTTTAGTTTAGAAGGATTATACGTGTATCGCTATGCTAATGTGAGTCACGCAAAAGAAAACTAGGTTTGATTGTTTTTTGTGCCTGTGTTTTAATTTGATCGTCGTAAAGTTAGACCACATAAAAAATCGGTTCCTTGCGGCCATGAATTTGACACCTCTTACCTCGATAACCTGATACGATCTGTCAGAATATTATAATGTTACTCTACTTCTTGCATTAGCCTTGTTCGAGAAGAAGAATTAGACTAGAACTAGACTAGAACTCGACTAGACCTAGACTAGAAATATAAATGCAGTGTTTAAATGCACACTTGTTCCTGTTTAAAAACTCATCTGCACACTGTCAAAACGTGCTTAAAGGATGTACTGATTCGTGTTGTCGTTCTTTTGTCCGTATGCATGGTTTAGTGGCAGGGGAGAATTTCTTACGAAATGATACAAAATATGGTTAAACCCTCCTTATCTTGAATCGCACCCATATACCTACCATATCAAGAACGATGAGCCGACTCTACGACCTGATATTTCAATCATTTCTCAGAATATGGATCCTCATCCTACTAGCTACCCCAAGATACCTCCAGCTTCCTCCAGATGTAATACCGGCTTGGAATTAATGAAGTTTCTTGCCTGATGACATGCAAATATTTATGAATAAAACGTAATGGATTTTGACCTATTGGGAGATGAAATTTGATATGAAACGGCTGTCGTTGGTGTCAACAACTTTATTGCTAAAAATACAATCTACTCATCTTTAGGAAATTGGAAAACAGGTCGGGAATCTAAAAATGTATAGGTACAAAATAATTACACGCCCACCGTAATAGTTTGTACTCACTTTAATAACATAGAGGTAGCAACTTGAAGAATAACCGGTTAGCTTCAGTGAAATGTGATCTTATGTGACACTTGTAGGTACAGAAGCGTCATAAAAAATATGTACAAATATCATTACATGATCGGATTGTAAAGTACATCGATTATAATACAGGTGTATCCAAGTTAAAATTACAATTTCCATGCGTAGAAGCAATAATACTCGTAATAGAATGGTCGCAGGGTTAACCAGCCATCGAAGACAAATCGATCAGCCATATAAAATATCTTTGGTAAAGAGGTACAGCCATTATCTAAGCAATTAACGAACATCAACAATAAATTACTTATTTACATTTAAAAAAAACCTAAAGAATCAATCCGCAGAGCGATGACTTAGATGATAACAGACTGGATTTAAGTCCAGCCATTTACAGAAGAAATTTACAATAAGAACGTATAACGCAACAGTTTTCAAATGATACGCACCATCCATTGATAACACCAGCGAATGAACAAATGTAACCGAATAAAGTCACTTCGATGTAACAAAGCGCGCAAGACTACAAAATACACTTTCTTTCGCCCTCAGACATATCTCTGGTCGATTTTAGCATCGCATCGCCTCTAAATCCCACAAATGAGTGTGATGCACTGTGCGGTTTCATAGCGTTCAGTTATCGGATATGTTCTTATTCTGTCGGAGGAATCTTGAGATGAGAGTGCTTTCAGAAACCGGATCTTGGCTGGGATTGGGAAGAGCGGTTTCTCAGGGAATATGATGTTCGCGGCGTCGGCGTCGGCGTCGGCGTCTTACCCCGGCGCTGGAGCGTGCAGAGCAAGGAGCTGGGAGCGAGGAGCGTGGATCGGAGGGAGAGAAACCCGCTCAACGTTGTGCTTCGGTGTTAGATATCGCCTTCGACCTGTCAGCCGACAATCAAATTAATGTCAGCGGCGGATTTTTTTATTATGTTGCCATGGTTACGTACAACAAAGATCGGGATGTGCAATCACGAAAACGGTGGTGGGAACGTTTCCGACCCCGTGTTTTCGCGTTGGAAAATCTCGGAGCCTTAGAATAGGAAGTATTGATTTGTGGAAAATGGAAAGCTTCATTTTTTTTAACTGTGAAGAGGTTGGAAATGTGTGGTCCGTTTTGAGAATGGGGCGTGTATACTGCCAAAGCAGCAGAAACTGTCTGCTGCTCTGTAATGCGTTTATCCGAAGAAAATTGACGAGTTTTTGTGATTTTCGTTAATTTAAGTAAATTAATTACAATAGTTAACAAGTGCTTTTTGAGAAGCGAACAAAAACACACTTCTTTGGCTAACGAGCTAGTCTTGTAGATCCAAATAATCTTCTTGCAGGTGTCGTGACTCTGTGCTGGATATGGACGATATTTAGAGAAAAGTTACGGAAATTTTGAATTTTCTTATCATAATATGGGGAAACTTCCATAAAATGCCGGTCTTTGGCCTGTCTGCTGCTTCAAGAACTGGTATGGTAGTGATTTTATTATTTTTTTCAAAAATAATACCACTAGCCAATCTCAGTTCTCGCATCTACAATTAGATATTGTTGCGTGTTTTTACCGGTAATATAATACGGCCAGCTCAACTCGTTCATAATTTCAAGCCCTAAGAAATATTTTCGTTTAACAAACGTATTGCACCATAATTGTAGCACAACTCATTTTAGTGGAATGATTGCGAGTATGATCTGTTGAACGAAATTTTATATTACTTGGCATCAGCGATTCTCAAGACGACATTCCAATGACAGTAATCTAATTGAATTTACCACGGGTCAGAATAAGCATCCACTATTTTAATTTTCTAAAATATTATAGACTAGTTATCACGAGGATGGATAAAAACACACTAATTAACAAGAACGATCAGCTGATATCTGAAAACTTTGTAATAGGTACATAGACGAATTCTCTGGTGCAGTAGACCCGTGAAAAATCTTCATTAACTTTGGTTTTGGTAACACCAGGATGCGCATCGTCGTTTGCTTGACCACGTTTTTATTAAACTTTCAAAATAGCGCCCTTTAAGGTTTGTTTCAATGTCGAGGGGACTTCTGCTGGATTTTGGCCAATACATCGCTTTTGTGTATCTTTCTGTTTGGACAACCACGTGCTCGGCGTTGCTCTTTTACACTAAACTAGACCACTACACGAGCTGTGATACAAGATTGATTGCCCTTCGATAAGTTCAAAATCACAAAAAAAAACATGGTTTTAACATTTTTGTCTCGCATTTTACACGAAATGATCGATCACTCGAAACCCGTACATGTGACAAAACTCAGCGCGACCATTTGACAAAACGAACTAAACTTTTTCTTTGAGATGTAGAGCACGAACTCAACTTTCCGCGTTGTAATTTCATTTCGTGAATGCAATTTTCTGGATGCAATTTTCCGGATCCATTGTCAATTCAAAGTAAATTGCATCAACTTATCGTCGAGTGTCTTTCCCGTGCGGCGAGCTCGAGCCATGCACTGCTTGCCAAAGTTCTATCAATCGAGCACGAACATTACTAGACTACTATAAGCACTTTCTCCACCATCACAAAAACTTCCAACCCGACAATCTATAATACAAAATACCAGCAAACTTCCCAACGATCTAACCTTCTGTCACTCTTTCGGCTTCTGCCGTCTCTCTTGATGTCTTTCTTCAACATCGCCTCTGAGTGTGGAGTAACTTTGCGCGCCTTCCCTTTAGTTGATTGGTCGCAACTCGGCGTGCTGGGTCTCCTTGTGTCTTCGGAGGTCGACTTTGCGTTGGAAGGCGCGCCCACATAGGTCGCACGCGAACGGCTTGAAGCCCGTGTGCTTGCGACTATGCGTGATCAGGTTTGAAGACTGGGAAAATGCTTTTCCGCACACCTGGCACTTGTGTGGCTTTTCACCTGTGGACAGAGAGCACGGTTGCGTTAGGCGTTGCGTAACGGGTCGTTAAAATTAGGTCACTGGTATTCATAGTCGTCTTATAATACTAATTTTTCTAGTGGTAAGATACGAGATGATTACAACAAGAAAGATTCTCGTCTCGTCTCGTACCACTGGAAAAAATATATTCAAAATGGGTCCAGGTATATCTTATATCTTTGTTGTACTTTCAACCTACGATTAGTAACTGGAGAGCGATTTTTTAACTTTTTATTAGTGATTGAGATGATATGAAATGAATACCCTGTTAGTATTAAAAAAAAAACATGGCTAACGTGGTCGCTACCCATGTTAATGAAGTTGCAGATTCGCTCTTCTCATAAAGAAAACTTTTAGCATACCTGCGTTCTAATTTCAGAGATAAAAATAGAGTTATTATTGACAAACGTGTCATAAATTGGATTATTTGTGTCTATATTTAGAATAATTTCGCGTAATTTATGGAATTTCTTCACAAGGATTACATTTTCGTGACCTGAGAAAATTTTCTACTGCTGCTAAGGTCATCGATATATTCGTTCCCCGCGGAAAGCAAGGCAATCACAGATTTCCCGTCCTCTATACGCCTATGGGTACTGCAAATAACCGATAAAACCCCGGCAAGATGGCAACGCTGACGCCAAAACTAGAAGAGAGTCCGGCGGGACTGCAATTCCAAAGAGCAACACATAAAATGGGCGTCCGCGCTCAATGGCCACCATAATTTATAACATCCTCCGTCTCTCTTGTTATGATGGCGATATGGACCTCTGGTGCTGGCTATCATAAAGATTGGCCGGCTCTCTCATCCCGCTGTTCAGTGCCCTTGGTACCGGTGTGTCTGTCTCGCTCTCAGCTGAGATTCGCAGCTCTTTAGGATGCTGGACTTGCAACTGCCGTAATCTCGGTCCATGTCGGACGATAACTTCTCCCCTTGGACCGATAAACGGGTACACCTCACTGATTTGACAGGTCCAACCCGAGTGGCCGCCGGAGTTGTGGTCGATTTCTACACAACTTTCGAGCTTGCCTTTTTTTAAGAACGGCTAGAAAAATACAACGGATTTTCAGAGATTTTTTTGTGACAAGGAAGATTTTCTTCAAGATATGCGGTGTCTGATGCTATTTCAGAACAAGAATTTAATTAGTCCCTGAACGCATCCCGCAGAGCAAACTGGCACCTCCATTTCTCGAAACTACTTACAACATTCAAAACAAATGCCAGCGGGAACAGAAAAAAGTATTTAGCTTTTAAACGAGTAAAGTACCTACTTAAACTCTAGTGAACGTATAAAAGTATAGTACCATGCTAGTATAGACTACCTACAGAAAATCCACATTAAAAAAAATAATAATATCCGCAAAATAAACGGTGTGGCATGATGTTGAGAATCGCAATCAAAAATCCACAATCAACGTCCAAGTAAATAAATTTCAACCGCACTTCAAATGTACATTCCTTTCATAACACTTCCCCGCCAATTTTTTCCCTCACAACCGCGACAACGGCTGAAAACGCCAAGTCAATATTTTCATTTCAGCCTTGGCGTGCACGCTCACACGCACAGAGGTCCATGGATAATCCCCGGGAGATTTCCCGGTGGCCGATGGGTTTACCATAAGGACTGCGAGCTTGTGGGTGGCTATATGAGGGAAAGGGAGACCAAGTAGTTACATTGCTAGTTAGCCTGCCGGGTACCCTGCTAATCCAGGTTACTACACATGAGGCTGATCTCTACTAGCAACTCTAATCCACTTATTTGATACAACATTGATAACACCCGGGTGTGCGTAATCCACTTATAGTCTTCGTGACGAGTCTGCACGCGGCCCGGTAATGATTCATAAGTGTTGGTGGGTGGCGCGCCTAGCGGTGGGCCTCCGCGGTAACCCCCAGCATCCCACGGACAGAGATTACAGGGAACCGGGGTGGCGTTGGATGAATCACGTCACTCGAGGAGCGTTAAATCTTTGGAAAATCACGAGCGGGAAGGTTTTCGAAGAGCAGGTGCCAAAAGTTGGTTTTATATTTTAGTGTTTTGCTGGTAGAAGTTTCACGATACACTATGCTTTCTGTGTGGCTAGATATTTGAAGAAAATGAAGGATATATAAAGAGGCTTTTAAGTAGGTTGCACCCAAAATATATGTTTAGAGATGCCACGATCCACTTTGAGATATGTTTTTCCCATTGCTTATGGAAGCTGTCCCCAAATTAAGTTGACTATTGACTATTTATTTAAATACGCTTGACTAAAATTAAATTTTTGATGGAGGAGCCGGGTTCTGCTTAAATATTGATGATTACTCCTTTATTCTGATTTCCAAAGTGCAAATCTTGATAAAGCGATGCCACGGTGTAAATTCGCAAGATTGAAGTACGTGTCGCCGCAAAATGACAGTATTCACCGTCAACATGAAAATCCCAGAAGAAACTTTATGCATGCTGGCTCTTACGGCAGAAGCGAGAGTGTACAATTTGAACGCTGATACTATGAATCAAAGATTGGGTGCCATGTGAAGTGCTCGACGCTAGAAGCTTCCCATTTGTTAGCTTATAATTATATTATCCTTTCAGCCGCAATCTTCATTCCTTCCTCCCACACACCACCTCCACCTCCCCCTTCCCGTTGATCTTCAACCCAGCTGGTAGCACTTTGCAATGATAGCCTCACACCCTCACAGTCAATACAGGATCCGGCGCCGGCAACCGGGCGTCGGTGCAGGCGTCAGTGCCGACGTCGGTGCCCAACAGGCGCCTTCGATCTAAACGTGTATCTGCCCTTAGACAACAAGATTCGCAGACAAATACTCTAATGACACCCGGGAAAATGAGATATCACCAAGTAAAACGCACAATTCCTCCGGGCTAACAGACCTTGCATCCTAAATGCATGCGACTTTTCACGCCATGTTTCATGAACGCTGCCAAGCATTGTTAAAAAAGAGAGCATGCAATATTTTGATAACTTCATTCAGTTCCCCACAGTAATCATCATAGGGGTGCCCGATTGCCTCACGCCGTCTTTACATTGTAATCTCATTGCATGGGCTGGCCATAAGGGGCCGATGTGAGAGGGAGGGGGCGAGTCGGTTCAGGTTTCACATGCACACATGTGCCGACGACGACGGGGGGGGGGGTCTAGGGGGGAAGTACTCCTCACCACTCATCAAGCTTATAATGATAATCATATTAGGATTCAATCGTGATAATGACATCCGGATTGGAAATGGCTCATTTACAGCCGTAAAAGCTCTGCACGATACTACGTGGATCTGCCTAATGAATGAAACACGCAAGCATGTTGCGTTTCGCTACCAGATTGTTGAGTCAGTCGAACATTTTTTTAGAAAGTGGAAAAACGCGGTGAAAATCTTAGCGCAAAGAAGATTTAAAATTTTGCTTTAGATCAGAGCACACGGTCTTACGCTTTCGACAATAAAAGTTGCGCAAAATCCCGTTTCACCCAAGCCGTCGGGCAAAGGAAAATACAAAGATTTTTCGCAAGAGAGAAGGAAAATCAGCCAGCGGCTGTCTAATCCTTTTGATAAATACTCTACACTTTACCACGATTTTCAATTTCAGCCCCGCAACTCAAACAATTTACATCCCTTTGCAATCTTTTGCGCGAATTTTACATTTATTTCAATTCTCGCCTACAAAAAGCCACACGCTTTTATATCAATTGTTAGAGAGTTGGCTTTGCGGAGAGGTTTTGTTGTTAATAACGAGTGGAGAGCCCCGTGGGGGGAGGGGGCGTTGGGGTGTTGGGGTGTGTAACTCCCACCGGAGCGGTCCCCTACCCCCGCCGATATTCGCCCACAAAGACTAACGGGGTGGAAGGAGAGAAACCCAATCGTGTTAATTGGTGCAAGGATTTTTGCTGGCAACGGGTCATGAAGTTCAATTAGCTTACAAGCGATGGCGGGCTGGCGGGTGAGGGGCGGAGGCGGGGGGCGGGCAAACGGGGGTGGGGGAGGATCCAGAGGGATGATGCGATCTGGCTAACTAAGCGCTCCGCGCCCACCCACTGCAGGTCTGGAAGCACAATCAAACTCTGGAGAGTGTGCAGATTGAAGAGGCTGGCAGGCTTTTGCCATCGAAAAGCATTGTGCGCAACAGTGCTAGCAAACCGACTCACGCACAATAAACAGTTCCGACGAAATTGTGTGCGAGCGCTGCGTTACAACTTGGTATACGCACTTACGCACCGGCAAACACCGGAGACGCTAAATCCACATCACTTGGCGTCAGCTGTGTGGAAAGAGACAGTAGCCAATTGCCTCCGACAAAATGAGCCGGCTGGCGGACCAGTCGTCTTTTTCGAACTCTACAAGAGTGACATTGCTACGGTTAGCTGGCTAAAGCAGGGGTTCTCTTTTTAACAACGTAAGACTTGATGTTATGGTAATGTTTTGGCGACTACGCTCAGCGAAATTAAGCAGATGTTAATCAGAGAGTATTCTGTGGTTATACTGCATTGCGCCACTTTATTAGTGCAACATGCACAAGTTGCATGCGCCACAGCTTGAAAGTAGCCATTGGATTTTACCTTTCGTGGCTACCTTAAGCAAAAATCCGTATCGTGCGCTTACCAAGACATTATGTTCTCATAAATAATTATTACCCAGCTTTAAGAGTGTGCATTGTCTTTTGGCTTGCTTCTAGAATAGGGGATGGGTTTCTGCTATCTGGAATGCACGGTTACAACGGTGCAGTGATATACGGTGCAATCTTCGCTAATGGTTGAAAAGGAGACTCTGGGTTTCACGGCGCACAGCACAGACCCGCGAAGTAGCGCAAGCGACCAAGAGCAAGCAGGGAAGCAAGGTTTTGCGCTCTCTGTGTGTCTGGCAACTCTCAATAATCGTAAATTCTCTTAAAAACCCCACGCGCGGCGCCATCCACCCCCCGTATCCACCGTGGCCAACCCCGGCATACGACTTGCCTTCCCAAATCTCCCATTACTGCCGAGTTTTGAGATCGTAAAGAAGGGAGATTTTCAAAACGTTTTGAATAATTAACAATTTTAGTATGGCTCGAGTCCCTTTACGTGTAACGTAACATTCCGAGCAGGTTTACAGTCACTTTTTGACCGTGTATGCGCCTGTAGGCGAAGGCCTCGCACGCTGAACTCTTCTGCAATCAAATTTACCAAGCCATTTTCTTTTAAGCGCAAATTTTTCCAAGGGTGGTGTTAATTTGAACTCAATCTGTATTAACCACGTTATGAAAATTAGATGCCGTTACGAAATAACTTCGTTTCGACGTCAGCGATTGACTTGAAATATCGTCTTATTTAGTTTAAGTCGTTGTGAATTCGTAGCCGAGTGAACGCTAAGTATGTAAAGCACCACGACGTTTGTTTTTGTGTGTCTATCCTATTCCTATATAAGAACACTGCAGTATGTAAGGCAGTGCCTGTGAGTGAACAGCGTTGGAAGTCATTAAGGGTAGTAAGAAATCTTCCCGGGAGTTTCTTGCAACCCGAGTGCTGTCCAATATCTTGGTTTGAACGGATTCCTTGGGACGACAGTTCATGCCATCTGAAGGAATTCTCACGTTCCTTGGAAACTGTTCGAGAGCAATAGCATGGCCCCAAGATGTTTATCATCCCCTAGCGAAATGTGTTGGAAGCGAGATCGCTGTGTTGTTTTTGAGCGAAATTACTCATATTAAAACATTTTAGGGTGCTGTTGGGTCCGTAGGCCGATATAGAATGAAATAATTTAAGTTCAAAATGAGACATAAAGACTTGGATATGACACAATTAAAGTAAATTGACAAACAAAATGCGCATTCAACTCTAAAGTTAATACATTGACCATGATCATAGAAAGTTTTATGACCTCGCTATGCGTTGTCATTTTGCAGAAGATGACTTTTTGTTCCACCTGAGTGTACCTCGTTCGTAGAAATCACACACTGTCGGATTTCCCGCAGAGATCAATTTGGTTTTAGATTTTCATGGAAGTGTAAAAATAAGACGTTCACTATTTTATGGGAGGTATTATCCAGAGTCGCCTCTTTTTATGCTGTTCTTGATGGTTTCCGAGATACCAAGATTTCCTCGGAAATTCGTCTACTAAACGTAGAGTACCCAACTTTCTAAGTTTCTCAGCATCTCCAACGTCTAGATTACAACAGCAAATAAGTAAAAGATTAGCAATTAGCAGATTCTAATACTGAGCAATATTGCTCAGTATTAGAACCTATCATTATAATATGTAGTCAGAATACCGGGTACCGATTTCCCTAGGGGCCAGTCTATATCCATTCGATGTATAGGCGAGATTTAAGTGAAGTTTCGTTCCATTCATCTTTCAAGCCTGGTTGAAGCTGATGGCAGGATGCACAGCTTCGCTAGTCCATGAAGCACACGGAATGATGGGTTTCTCCGAGTCGGCGGCCGGCTCGCCAAAGCCTCTCCCCCCCCCCCCCACGCTCGACCCGGCCGCCGCCCGAACGCGGTCCTCGCGCAATCCGAGCACAGCGGAAACCTACCACTAGCCTGTGATTTCCAAGTGCCGACTGCCGCGATGGACACTACTATCTCGAGCGTAAACATTTTCCGATTTCAAAATGGTTCAATCGCTGTACACCATTGAACGGCAGGCTAACGGTGCGATTCGAGGCCAAGAGGGTATGCTGTGATTGGTGGACGAGTAGCCTTGAGACAGGCAACCAATCAGCGATAAGCGTTGCAATGGGTTGGATTTGGAAACTTAATTGCTAAAATATGTGATTTCAATCAATTTGCCATTTAATTTTTGCATCTCGTGATTCTTCAGTTCCACACATGGCTCCACTGTCTGTGTTTTTGAGTCCTTTTAACAAACTCAATTCGGCACGAGTGAGAAACTCGATAATAGTGTCCCTGATTTAAGTGATAATATTAGCGTATGGATTATTTAACAATGATTTTCCTTCCTTTGATTTCCATGTTCGATTAAACGGGCGCTGTTGTTTGGTTTGGCCGCCACTTGGGCCGGGCCCTCGACAGTATTGGGCGAAGAGAACGACAGAACGGCAGCCTGCACGGCCCACCAACCGCACTTCACCGACGCGCGAACCAGAAAGAAAAATATTTTGCCACGAGGGCAATCTAAATTTCCTAGCTAACAAATTGACTGCGAGTTTTAGGGGTATGAGAATGGTGGGTGTTGGGGTCGAATGAGAGAGATGGTGGAAGACAGAGAGAGAAAGAAAGATCAAGAGAGAGAGAGAGAAGAGAGAGAGAGACGGAGAGATAACGTGGGGTGGTACATGCTCTCTGAGAGTGTGGCTGCATGGCTGCCGGGATACAGTCAAGTGTTTGGATAAAACGGATTGCGATTGGTTCAAACTACTTCCATTTTCACGATGGTTACCATGTATATACACACAGTATAGGATAGGTAAAGAAGGCCGTTGGGATTAGATTGGGCGCCTCTTTCGTGGATATCGTGCACCTTTCTCGTTCCCGGAGAATGCGACGTAAGCGCTGTTTTCTTCAGCTACAGCACGAGGCTACAATGAGTTGTTTTGTCCTTGTCTTTTTGATTGGAAGATAATTTCATGTTCTGGTGGTTGCTGGTTAAAAGTTACTACAGTTTAGTTAACAACAATTTCCTTTCAAGAAACAAGTGTTACTCACTCAAAATGAAGTAGATTTAACTTTTCAACAACTTTTCAACCAAAATTACTTTCATAACTACACTTATTTTCCTCTCTTTTTGCTTCTGTGCCCCCAACTTTTCACTTTCTTTTATTTTATGCGGCTAGTAAAAACTGCGCTGGGCCTTCAAACTGCCCGACGCTCCAAAATAATCGTTCTCTTGGTCTTCTATAATATTACACCCAGACGCATAATTATACTTCTTCAAGTTAAATCAGTTTCTTGTAGATTTTCCCTCACCATCAGATTTATTTCTGTTAAACGAACAGAGTAGGCATACGAAATTTGTTTTCCTTTTCAAAAAGAACCCCACGGAGAGTCGAATCAGGAGCCCAACAACATCTTTTCCAATACAAGCGACGGCTCCGTGTCAGCGACTATTGCCCGAAGCCGTCCGAGGGAATAAGGTGTCGGGGTTGCCGGGGGTAGGAGGGTGTGATTGTAGAGTAGAGCGCGAAGGAAATCTTGTAACTGATTCGTCTGTCTGCCTGACCGCGGAGCTGATTGCCTGCTGCTGGCCAGTATCGATGGTATAGACGTATAGACGGTATCGACGCGTTGGAGCCCGGCATCAGTCGACCCGCGTCTGCCATTTATATTACCTCAAGACTGAACTATCTTGCCAGAAAAACCAAGATCTTCTTCTATCATATTATGCGTGGAGATGAAGTTTTAAAGGAAGGCAAATATTTAGCAGTTATTTAACATTTGAAATATAATCAACAACGGCGAATTAGTAACGTTTTTTAATTGAATGGAGTAACATATATGATTTTTCAGTGTGATAGTCTTTTTTCACTAGTGAGTTACCGCTCTGGCATAGAAACACTCCAAATAAACGTTTTAGCTTATCTTACCCCTCATATTACACGATGGATATAGGCAAGTGTTAATACTATTTGCAACCACTGTACAGAGACAGTTAAAGCTGCTGTCTCTCTATTCTCATACAAAAGGAATTAATTAACTTCTTATATCTGTGCAATGAAGCAAGAACAAAAATGAATTCGTCGAGCAATATTTTCATTTCCCCTATTCTTGTGTGAACCTAGAACGGCAAGGTATATCAGAGAGAATGTATTAGCTGTATTTTCCCCCTCTTGACCATTGGCAAACCTTGCATAAACTGACCGTAATTATAAGTACACTTAATTACTCAGTTGTTCTTGTGGACCAAGCAAGGCGTAGTACCTACGTTTGTTAGGCTTAGGGTGAGCACGAGGGTGGGACGAAGTAAAGGCGTGGATTATCGAATTAATATCAAGTGCTTGCTGGGAAAACATTGTCCTAAGATATGCTATTCAATTGCCCGATCCTTTCCCGCAAAATTTACGCACCACTGTTAAATTATATTACAGCGTACCGATAACAAAATTACCGTGGATTGAAAAATAATCGAGTGGGCTTCATTACAGCCTGATTGAAATATGTGAGCACTTTTTTTGTACGTGAATCATTTCCCGAATAATTGTAAATGAATGGATCTTGATGCCTCCGACTGGATTTTGCCGGATACCTGTTACGTTACATAACCTCACTAAAATTGGGATTTTTTTTGGAATTGTTGAATTCCACGGACTTGATGTGTGTCTGCGTTCGAACATGGACCTCGTTCAAAAACTTACTGGATCCCTCCCGGAACCAGTACCGTTAGCTGTTCCGAAAATATCTAAAAATGTAAACAATTATATCTGCAAGATATTGAATTTACTTCATCTAGACAATTGAACTATCAGTTAGTCCGGTAAGTTTTGAAAAGCTTAACGGCCAACGGTTAACAATCATTTTCCAGTTGTACCGAAGAGAATGATGCCAACGTCGGATACCGTTATTCCAATTCCAACCCTTCGTATGGATGTTTTTGGTTATCATCGTTCACCATGAATTTGGGTTGTTGTAACACGCAGGGTGAAACGCATTCCAACTAACGGGTCTTGAGTGATCGCGAAGGGCGAGCAGGGTTGTATGATTGTAGTAGGCTTGGAGGAAACCCAGGAAAATAGGTAAAAGTGGAGTGCTTGCAGAGAAAACATAGCCATCTAATTGGCGCGCAGTGTTCCTTGTAGTCCGACCGGTCGTAGGCGCGGATATTGCACGGTGGCTAATCTCCTCAAACCATTATCGCCGCGTGTTTGCCGAGCTGTTCTGGAATTTAATTGGTGGTAAGGGAAAGATTACCATTTTTTGTATAATTTCAAAATTTCAGAGGATAGATTCCTGGCTATTGTTGCCAGGTTTAAGTCCAACCCTTTTTTTTTAGAAACGCCACGGGTGATGGATATCTTTCGAAAATCCTAAATCCTGACTCGAAACTTTAAACAGTGATTCATCTTCAGTGGGCGCCAAAAAGAGTTATTTTTCGCCCCCAACCCATGACCGCGTGAAATTTCTACGGCTGTAAACCAAAACTTTCTAACTTTCCACGCATTTTTCACATCTCACGTCTATAGATCTATATAGGGTACAGCACATATTGAGTTATTGACAGTTGCTGGCTCACACCCCTCTGATCGCATTGCGAGAAGAAGAATTTACGTGCCAAGGAAAATGCGTTACATTATGTATCCCATTATGCCCCATTACACCAACTTTACTCTCTAATAAAGCTATCCGCAATGTCGACAACTGTTCCATCCACTTGAATAAGTATTATTCCAGCATAATGTTCATCGTGAATACTGATGTAAAGTTATTCCCGGGTCTTCATTGTGTTCCCGGTTCATTTCCCAGAAATCACCGATCTCTACCCCAGACACGTGCGGGACGCCTTCGCCGAGCGTCCCGTCCCGTCTTGCCATTATCCCGGCAGTGATCTGGAACGTCTTGTAATCGACGTGTCGTCGTCGAACGTTTAATTCGGCGTCGGTAATCGGTAGAGGATGTTGTTTGCAAACGTTCGCTCCCGACGCCCACGTGTCTATGGCTTTCCTTGGTGAAACTCGGGTGTTATTTTCTTGGCTTTCCGCCCTTACCGTCAAAATCAATAGAAATAGAAACACCTAATAAAACATGCGTGCGTAGTGAATTGTTATGGAATATACTTTACTATTCACAACAAATTCCTCTATGTTTGCAATTCAGTGATTTCGGTTTCTTTGGGTGTAACTAGAATATTCGAATTCTATGCCGGCAGTTGTTAATCGCATTAATTTTGTTTTATTTTATTCTTGCCAATATAGACATACAATTCTAACAAATTATCTGATTTGCGACAATTAACATTAGAGCAAGAAGCACACGTCAGGCTAGAATCTTGTGCGTGGACTATTCAGTCCTGAAGAAAAACAAATCAATTTACCAGGCGATTGACACTTCCAGTATTATTATTAATAAACTAAAT